>JANRGV010000049.1:12775241-12787377 GCA_024734035.1 Alethe castanea
CTGCTCCTGCTGCCACCCCAGGGCTGGCACAGCCCAGCTGCCCTTGGCCTCTGGGCCACCTGGGCACACCTGGGCTCCTGTCCAGCCACTGTCACCAGCACCCCCAGGTCCTTTTCCTGCTGGGCACTCCCCAGCCGTGTTGCTGCTCCCTGCTTCCATCCCAGGCCATGCAGCAGGAGCAGGTTGCCCTCTCCTGGTGGGCTGCTTCCATGAATTCCTGGCTGCCTGTGGAGCTTTACCAGCTCTTACATAAGCCCTGTCAAAGCCCTTGTCGAAGGCCAAGCCCGGCCTTGGAGGCACTGAGATTATTTGCTGCCTGTGCTTGACTCTGCAACTGGCCTTTAATGGATGTCTTGGAAACCAGGGATTTGTCAGCCAGACCTTGCTTGGGCACTCCAGTAGGGCAGGAGAGTCACCTTTCCCATGTGGAAAATCTGCTCCTCCCCTCCCAGCATTCCAGCCCCTTTCCCAGCCCCAGACAGAGCCCTCAGGCTGCTCACAGCATGTGGGGACGCCCAAATTCCCCCTGACCGACCCTCTGGGCTGGCAGTGGCTCATCCAGCTGGGCTGTGCTGGCACCTGGTGGTGCCTGAGAGTGTCTCTTCAATTCAGCTTTGTCAGCTCCTGTGCTCCTGCAGCGCCTCGGCTCCTCCCAGTGCTGGAATCTGATGCCAGCAGAGGCTCCTTTGGGCTATTTCCCCCAATCCACCTGGGAAATTTAGAATTCTTCTGGAGTTCTAGGAGTCTTTAAGCTAAAATTGTCACTCTAGGGAGTGAAGATCAACTTGCAGAGGATATAATGCCACTTTTATACTGATCAGCTTTTTATTTTATTTGAGGAAAATCTCTCTTATGTAATAACCTGGAGCCTCCTCCATTGGCTCCATTGGTGAGGGGTGGGATGGGATTCATGGAATGCTGCTTCTGTTTGGGGGTCTGCTGGGGGTCCTGGCCCTGCTGGGCTGAGGAATTTGGTGGCCTGGGTGGCTCAGCAGCCTCTCCTGCAGGAGCCCTGTCCTGGGACAAGTGTGAGCAGGGATAAAACTCCAGCTTCCCCCAGAGGCTGTGCTGGGGGTGAAACACAAACCTAGCGTGGAGTGCAGAGCCACTTCTCCAGGGATAGACACAGCACCACAGCCTGCCTTCTCCCATGGAAAATGACTTCTCGTGGTGCTGTTGTAACATCATGTTGGCAGGGATGCTGCTCCTGAAGATGGATAGCCAGGGAGTTTTGACCTCAGTTATTAGATTTGTAGCTTCAGCTAAAAATTTAGCTCTAAGGAGTGTTTCCAATTTAAAATTAATCTCCTCAGGGAACAGCTCTCCCTCTGGCAGTAACTCATTCATGAGGAACTCAAGTATTCATTTACAGTTAAAGCTCAGCAAGGGAAGGGGAAACAAAGAAAACTGAAAGCATGACAAGATGATAAACACCCAGTTTGGGATTTTCCCTGGAATGTGCTGGTAGGAGCTTAAGCTGCTGCCAGAGCCTCACTGAGGGTTGTGGTGGTTGTTGGGTTTAGGAGCACAGTGGTGGCAGTGGCACACTGGGTTATCCCTCAGCTCCTGACTGAGGAAAGGCTGAACCCTTGGATGCAGAGAGCAGCAGCAGGAAGGATCTAATGGTGTAAGGTGGTGACACTGACATGGGAGAGGATGGAGGGGTGCAAAAGCTGTTAATCCTTTATAAACAGGGTCCTGGGTGCTGCTGGTGGAGGTTTTCCAGCCATCGTGGTTGGTTTATGAAGAGGAAGTTCAGGCTGGACATCAGGAAAAATTTCCTTCATGGAAAGTGTTATGAAACCCTGCCAGAGACTGTGAGTGGAGCAGGCAGTGCTGCCATCCCAGGGCACTCAGTCACCTGGTGCTGTGTGGGGAGCATTGCAAGGGGGCTCCTGCCTGGGTGTAATTCCTGCAGACTGCAGGGAGTGGGGGACTCTGTGGATCTCTGTCCCTGTCTGTGTGACTGGCTTTGGAATTCCCAGCTAAGCCACTTCTCTCCTCCTTCTGTGACTCTGTTTTAAGGCAGCTCAAGTGGCTCCTCCCTGCCCTGGGGAGCCTGACCCAGAGGAGAATTTTCCTGCTCCCTTTCCCTCCTTGGCATCTTGTCAGTAAGCAGCGCAGAAGAAATGTGCTGGAGGGTGAATGTCTAGCTTCAAACAAGGAAAGGAGTGAAAAAACCTCAAATTCCCTCCAGGTTCTGCCTCTGCTCTTCAGCCCCTGGCTGCAGGATGGAGCTTCTGGATGAACCAAGTTCTTCCAGCCGCCTGGGAGCAGAATGTTGGATTGTGATGGAAAACTCACATATGAGCTCTTCCAACTGCCTATTGACACTAAAACAGGGATATTTTGATTATTTCACTGATTTGCTTCTCAAGGGTGAATTTTGTAACTGAAGAATCCAAGATTTCCATAGCACACAAACCCAATGGGATTCAGTGTAACCAGGATGGGGCAGGTGGGAGTTTCTCACACTCCAGCAGCATTTTTGAGAGGAATAAAATAAATGGAGTCAGGAGCAAACTCTTAAAAACATCCAGATGTTGGGCAGAGCTGTTGAAGAGCCTTCAGGGAGCTGTTCCTCTGGAGACAACCTTTGTAGTTGACCTTGGACCACGCTGGATTCTGGGCATCCCTGGGCTAAGATCTGCAGCCTGGCTTAAACTGCTCAGGACTGCAGTGGTGTTTCCTGGTGATACCCAGGGGCTGGAATTCTTCTCAGGCAGGAAAGAAAATCCCCCCAGTATAACTGATAGGGTTTTTTTTCTTTACTTTTTACTATGTGAATAATTCTTTCTTTGATTCATGCAGAGCAAGAGAGAACATCCAGTGTTGCCTCCTTGCCCGGAGAAGGTTTAAAGTGCTGAATGGGTTTCCTTTTGGGAAATCCTACAAGTTTTCTGACAATGTAGGCACTGGGAGACTGGCTTTTCCTGGGAGGGAGGAGAGGACTGGGAAGGGTTGCGGAAGAGGCCCTGGCACAGGTTGCCCAGGGAATTTGTGGATTTCCCTGGATCCCTGGCAGGGCCCAAGGCCAGGTTGGACACTGGGGCTTGGAGCAGCCTGGGACAGTGAAGGTGTCCCTGCCATGGCAGGGGTGGCACTGGATGGGCTTAAAGGTCCCTTCCCACCCAGCCCATTCCATGATTCTGTGATATTTAAGACACATTCACTTCACTCCTGTGCGTGTGAATTTACATGGGGCGGTTTTGGGCATCATACTTTCAATAGACAGCAGGAATTTGGGGAGTTGAGGGGCACCCACCCCTCTAGGAAACACTTAAAAGAATCAATTTCTATTAAAAGCCCCAAAAGCAGCAGAGGATGTGTTGAGTGTTTTCCAGTGCAATGAAGGTTTTTGCAGAAGGAAGTGCCACTTCTCCTTTGTGTCTGCAGGGGGCAGGGACAATCTCTGCAGTTGGAGCAGGGAAATAATTTGAGGGTTGGGAATAACTGGCTACAAAACACAACAATCCCAAAGCAGGAACACCTGGAATCAGCGCAGCTGTTTCATTTTGGAATATTTGGGCATTTCTGAAAAGAATGTTTGAAGGCAATATTGAGAAGAGTATTTCAAGGCAATATTAGATTATATACAGTAAATTACATTATTTAATATCTCATGTTTAGTGTATTGTGAGGTATTTCAGTGCAGGCACAAGTCCTCAGAATTATTTTTAGGTGGTTTTATCACCATAAGATTTGAAGCAAGGACTTGAAATGGGGCAGGGAATGTCTGTGCTGCCCTTGATGTGCAGCTCTGCTATGTGCTCCAGAAGAGACCCTAAAAAGGGGCTGGTTTGGGGTTTTTCCACTAGAAACTTGTAAAAGGTGACATTTCCCAAGTTTCTATTTTTTTCTGAGCCCGTTTTCCATGTGCTGGGGCAGCGCAGCTGAGGTGAGTGAGGTGCAGGAGAGGGAGGAGGGAGGAGGAGGAGGGAGGAGGAGGAAGAGGAGGAGGAGGAGGAGGCACTCCCAGCCCTGAGCACGGGGAATGAGAGCTGTGGAGAGGGGAAGGGAGGGAAGAAATGAGAATATGGAGCCTGCAGAGAGCATCCCGGGGGAAGGCTGATCCCACAGCCCCTGCCCCTGCCTCCCCTCCGGAGCGCTGGATGAGGAGGAGGTGCTGTGGGAAGCGCAGTATGTAATTCCCTAAATGCAGCCTGGGGAGGCGGGGGGGGCTGAGCTTTCTGGGTGCAGTGTGTGGGGCCGGGCTCCTTTGGGGTGCTCAGTGGGTTTGGGAGTGTTTGGGAGAGCCCCTGGAGTTGGTGAGACACTTGAGTTGATTATAAATGGATAAAGTGGTGGGTGTTCCCATATGTGAGGGGTCCTTCCTCCCACCCTGCCCCTTGCTCAGGCTGGATGGGGCTTGGAGCAGCCCCATGGGGCTGGAAGGAGATGGGATTTAAGATCCCTTCCCACCCAACTCATTCCATGATTCTGCCTAGTGCAGGGAACCTCAGAACCAGGGAGAAGTTATTGTGACTGCTAAAATAAAGCATTTCCAATCGATTTTAATGGATGAGCTGGAGTTTGAGGCGGTTTGGTCCCACTAGTCCTAGCAGGGCTTTGTAACAACCACCTGATGTTTTTGTCAGGTGGTTTGGGAGGTGGAGGTGGCAGAGCTGTAAAGATACTAGAAAATGAGGGATTATGGAGGCTTTCAAGATGAACTAGATAGTGATAAAGGAGATGTCAGGCTGAAGAGTGCAGCGACTGTAGGTGGGAATGTTGTAGGGAACCCTTGGGAGTGGGAAAACAGAATTCTTGAAGTTCCCCAGTTTGTTTTGGAATTTCATCAAACTTGGAGAAGAAGTCAGATCAAACTCAAACTGCAGCCATCCTCTGACCTACCTGCCTTGTTTTCTGCCTGGCAAAATATTTGGAAGGTAGAAGTTGCATTTTTAAATGGCTTTTGAAATTTGATACAGTTTCTAGAAGGTGCATGGTCTGGTGTTGCTGGGAGATCCGTGGTCTGGGAGTGTGTTGTGGGATGCTGGGTGTGCCGTGAGGAGATGGATTGTCTCCTCCTGCTTCCCCTCATTCCCTGTGTTTATCCCAGCCTTTCCCTGGCCTCTCATCCAGCCCCTGTTCCATACCCTCACTCCTGTTGCCGTCTGAGTCACCTCCTGGGTTTCAGTTGCTCAGCAAGAAGCAACATCTTGATTCCAGCATTCCCCTTGGAAAGAAATGAGGAAGCTAATCCTGACACAGAGCAGCAGGGCAGGGAGCCTTTCCCAGACACCTTCTGCTGTTCCTGGGACCCAGGTAACCCCTGATTTGCAGCAGAACGAGCTAAATCCAGGGACAAACCTGCAATCTGTTGATAAATAGGGAACTTCAGGACTGATTTCTAAATATTCAGGTGAGTGACTGGGGGTGTGACTTAAATATTGGCAGGAGGAGGCTGGGGTCAGCTGGCAGAAAAGATGCAGAGCTGTGTTAGTTTGGGAATGTGATCCTTATGGAGAGGATCTTAGGGTTGTTTTTTTTCCATGATCCTGCCTTGGTTTCCTGCAGCAGGAGTGGAGCTGAGTTGTGTGAGCTCCGTACCTGCTGATCAGGGTTTGGGAATGAGAACATAATACAGAATATAAATGTATGTGTGTCTGTGTATGTATTGCCCTATATAGGTATGAACTCTGGTCTCAGTGTCAAAACCCAGATCCTGCCTCCAGCTGGTCCTTGGATCTGATATCAAAGCGGGAAATGTTTGTTTTGAGCTAAATCCCATCAAGACCTGCCTCTCCTCTCCAATTAAAAATCCAGTCTCTTGTGGTGGTAATTTTCCCCTTAAGAACTTCCGATTCTTACCCAAGGCATCAGTAAATGTGCCAGTAATTTAATAAAATCTTTGTGTGTATATGCACTGCCAGCATTAGTTCCCCTGGCTTGAATGCACTGAGTAAAGATAGTGTGATCTGGCTGGATTTCTCCTTTTTCCCCATGGAATTCTTGCACAGTCCCTGCCTTTTTATTTAAATGTGTCCACAGAAAGTGGTTCCAACTTAAAAGCTGGAATACAAACGTTTCCTTCTTGCTGTAAAATCCTCATAATCCAGCTGGAGAGGGGGAAAAAAAAGATCAAATGCAAACTCT
Source organism: Alethe castanea (assembly GCA_024734035.1). Lineage (NCBI taxonomy): Eukaryota > Metazoa > Chordata > Aves > Passeriformes > Muscicapidae > Alethe > Alethe castanea. The sequence goes on from JANRGV010000049.1 coordinate 12,781,341, forward strand.
TAATCCATGTGGGTCCTGGAGATTCCCAATTCTCGCTCCATGCCCTGGATCCCACTGCACACATGCAGCAGCTCCTGGCTGCAGCTGCTGGGCTCTGAATTGGGATTTATGCAGCATTTTTTCTCCGGAATTACTCATTCCCTCGAGACCGGGAAAATTAAAGCTGGGAAAATCCAATGGTTTTGGAGTGGAGGGGTGAGAAAATGGATCTGAGGGAGGACAGGGCTGGAGGAGCCTCCGGGCTTTGTTACTGTTGGAACTGTTGGGATGTAAAATGTGGCCGAGTGACTAAAATGGGTAATGGACTTTCTGATTAAAAAAAACGAAAAAAGGAATTCTGATCTTTATTTTAAGCCAATGTCCTAAAAATAACCTCCAGCAGCATTTAAAGGGACAAGCTTCCAAATCTCCCCCTCCCTCCCCAGAAAAGCAGCATCCCTCTGGGTCTGGGGCTGGGTATCCCAGAGCAGCGCTCCGGAGCTGCCCCAGCCGAGCCTGCCCGGGCTGGGGCTGCTGGTGCCGTTCCCACGGCGTGTTTTTGGCACGATGGGGCGGTTTTCCGGCAGGGATGGAGTTAAGGGCTGCTCCGTGGTGCATGCTGGTATGAGGCTGGTGTGATGATGGAGCCGTAGTGCCGGCATGTGCCGGGTGTGGCTGATGGCAAGTGTGGCACTGGAATAAGGACATTTCCCTGGGCCGCTGTCTCCTTGTTCCCGTGGGCTCTCCTCCATCCCAGAGCTGCCAGCCATGTAGGAGGCAGGCTCGGATCCCGCGCTGGGGATGAAGGGTAGGGGCTGCTGGGAGACAGGATCCCTCCGCTCCTTCTGCAACGCCGGCTGTCTGAATAAATTCCACAAGGGTCAGTGGCCTTCCCGGCCTTCCCCATGGATCCCAGGGGCTTCCCGGGGGGCTGCTCTGCTGGGGTGTCTGCCCGGGCTGGGGAGGGGCTGCTTGACCCCAGAGGAGTGTTAGGAATGCAGGTGTGGAATCTGCCCTGCAGGCATCACTGTGCTACATCCCTGCTGGGTTTGCTTGGAGATGGACAAAGTATGGGCTTCCTGCTTTATCAGGTGTTTAAAAAATCCAGATTGACTCAGATTGACTCAGTTTTAATACAAAAAGCCCTTAAATTTGCTGATAATTTTTTCTTTTCGGGCACCTTTAATTGCACACGTTATTGGTCTGTTTGTCATGGATAAATCAGTCCCTGTGTTGGTGGCAGGATGTATTTTTTTAGTTCTAAGCCAAATTCCTTTGGAGTTGAGATGGAGTGAGAGCGTTGCTGTTGGCCTGTGCTGCTCCCTGCCCACGCCGTGGTGAGAGGCAGAGATGTTCTCCAGGAACACTTAGCTGTGATTTAAGGTGTGCACTAAAATATCCTGTCTGCTACTGCCCTCTGTGTTATTCCAGGTGTTTCCCAGTAGAGCTCAGTGCTGGGTGTGCAGGAGCACTGTCCTTTATGGGATACAGGATACCCTGCCCAAATATGCACTGGTTTGGGGCAGAAATCCCCATTTTGGTGTTTTTTTTCTGAGTGGGATGAATCAGGAAAAGGCTGGGGGTGGATGCTGGTGGATAGTGGAAGGTGCCCCTGCCCATGGCAGGGACTGGGACTGGATGAGCTCTAAGGTCATTCCCAACTCAACCCATTCCATCATTCATCAGTGGAGGGGCTGAGCAAAATCCAGTGTCTCTCAGTAAAGGTTGATGGTGAGCAATGAGGATTTGTGGGATGTTCTTTGCTTTCCTTGCAGACCAGGGACAGCTTCCCTGATACTGGGCACTGGCAGCTCGTCACATCCCGTGTTCTATTTCTATCCCTGCCGTGTTCCAAGGGTCAGCCTTCAGGGACCTGGGGACACCTGGTGATTCACACCTAGGCCTTGTGATGGTGAAATCCAAATGTTGCTTCTTTGATGTAATTTGGGATAATGGCAGGACATAGGGAATGACTTCCCACTGCCAGAGGGCAGGGCTAGATGGGATATTGGGAAGGAATTGTTCCTGGGAGGGTGGGCAGGCCCTGTCACAGGTGCCCAGAGCAGCTGTGGCTGCCCCTGGATCCCTGGCAGTGTCCAAGGCCAGGCTGGACATTGGGGTTTGGAGCAGCCTGGGGCAGTGGGAGGTGTCCCTGCCCATGGCAGGGGTGGCACTGGATGGGCTTTAAGGTCCCTTCCCACCCAGGCCATTCCATGATCCCATGGTCCTGTGTCATTCCACTCCCTGCTCTGGTCCCATCCTGCTCTCAAGCATCACTTCACAATAAATTATTTTATCTAAATGCAATTTCCTTCCCCCACAAAAGGATGAAGAGAGGAGGAATGCAAATAGGTCAAATCAAAATTCAAGCGATTGAGGATTTACAGCTGGCTTCAGATGACCAAAAAAAAAAATCTTTTTTATCAAATCCAGATTGCCCCCTTCCCTTTGCTTTCCTTCTGGAGCTGTTTTTCCAGCTGGGTGATGTAAGGACATGTGTGTTCCAGGAGTTCTGCACAGAGCTTTACATAACGAGGCTTCAGTGGAGAAAAAAATGCCCCAAACCAGAATTATTCTCATCAAAAGCTGAAGCCAGCCTTGTGTGAAAATTCGGGAGAAGGTGAGTGGTGAGCACTGGAGAAACAGGGAGTGGACTTGGGAACTGCAGGGAGGAACCTGGGGAGATGTTTCCTGGGGGGTCTGAGGTGAGATTGGGATATTTCCATGGCTGGCCTGGTCTCTTTCTGCCCCCAAAGTATCTTTCTCCCGTTTAATGGTGGTATTTTTGGAAAGCTTTGCAGTGACATGGAACTCCCTGTCTGGTGGGGGAATATCCATTTCACACATGTGGAACAAATTTGACAAACCCAGAGGCTTTGGCCCTGGGACATGACAAGCAAATATTTGTCATGTTTTAACAGCAAACTGAACCCCAAAGCTGGGAAAACATTGGCTTTAAAAACCAATTTACTGTAAAAACTGTGATGTGCAAAGTGTGTTGCTCTGGTAAGCACATTCCCCATTGGAAATGCAATATTTTCGATGGGAAAATACATCCCAAGGAGGCTTTGCTTTTCATTTGGAAATCCTCATGCTGTGATTTTTTTTTTTCCCCTACCAAAATTTTGTCCTTAAATCCACTTATCTCCTCAAAAGGAGCTGTCTGAAGCATGTTTAAAATGCTGATGACTTTTAATGAGCAGCCTAGGGAAAAGCTGGGCCTGGCTGTGCTCGGCAGGAGATTCCTTGGGAACAGAAGAGCTCAGCCTGGAGGCTTTGGGTGGCTTTAGGAGTGCATTTTGTGCTTGTAAGATAAAACCAATTATTGAATCTTTGAGTTGAATGATTCAATATTCCACAGTGATTGGGTTGGAAGGGTCCTTAAAGCTTCTCCAGTGCCCCCCCTGCCATGGGCAGGGACACCTTCCACTATCCCAGGCTGCTCCAAGCCCTGTGCAGCCTGGCCTGGGACACTTCCAGTGTCCAAATTGTGCCAGTGCTCTTTAGATTATACAGAGACAAAGGGAGGTGAAGATGGATTTAAGGAGATGTTTTGTTCTTTGTGTGTTGAGGTGCTGATCTGGCTCAGTCAGAGCCGATGGGACCTTGGGTTTTGGGCTCATGGCCAAATTAAGGAGGAAGGACTGGTGCTGAAGTCTTTGGAGAAAGAGGAATGCAGACACTTGCTGTGCACGGAAAGATCTGTGGGTAGCTTACAGATAAAGATAATTAGCTTATCATTAGTTAATTTTGAGGATCTCAAAGCTCTTGCCAGTAGAAGCAGCACTGTTCCGGCTTTTAGAGGGCATTTCCATCAGGAATTTCCCTTTCCAGCTCCATGCTGTGTGTTTGGTGCTTGGTTTCTTAGCATGCCTAAATGCAGTCTGTCATTAATATTTGATGGTAACATGGATGATTATCCTCAAAGGAATGTCAGATTCTGGGCTGCACCTGGCCCACGGCTTCAGCACACAGAGGGGTCCATAAAATAGATGGAAAAATGCATTTCTCTCCCTACAGACATGCAAAGTGTATTTATTTCATGGCCCAGCTAGGAACCATTTAAATGAGTGTTTAAAGTCTGCTCAGGAATGAGCTGGATTAAATTTCCAGGAGGACCAAGCACAGGTGGCTGCTGGAGTGTTGGTGATGGACGGGCTGTATCCTGTTCCCAAAACATATATGTTGGTTCAGCCTTTCTCCAGATTTATTTAGAAATTTCTTGAGTTGGGGAGCTCTTTTCTGAGAGTTTTGGCACAGGGAGGTGCTGAATCTATTGATGGCATCCTGGTTGTTCAGCTCCTGGGTTAAGAGTCTGGAGTTCAGGCTGGGGCTGTGCCTGGCTGGAGCTGCTGGGGAGCTGGATTTGTTTTGTTGCAGCTTTAGCAGTTGTGGCTGCTGATTTATTTGTGTAAAGCACTTAAAATCTATAATCAGGGCTGGTGGATTCACCTCATCTAAAATAAAGCCGTGGCTGAGTCATGGGTCACACAGGGTGCATTGAGTGGGGCCCTGCCTGGTTTCCTTTGCTATGGATGGCTTTTCCAGGTGAAATAACGATGTAGGAATGTCCATGGAGATGTTTGGAGATGTTTCATGTTGTGGAATCCTCTCACTTCAGGAAGTGGGAGCTCAGGGAGCTCAGTGTGAGGTGGGCTGGGTGATCCTGTGGGTCAGCTCAGGGTATTCCATGATTCGATTCCATGATTCTCACTGGGATGAGCTCATAGGGCAGCGAGTGTCCGTGGGGCCATCAGGGAATGTCACAGTGCCTGGAGCTGGCCAAGCCCATCCTTGTCAGCAGGGAGCCCTCAATGCTCAGCAAAGCAGCAGATCATGTGCTGAGGGCAGGGCATGTTCATTTTCTTTCCAAATGATGCTCTCTCTGCCCTGTTCCCTTTCATTTTTAGCAATTGTGAAGGTGGATTCCTGCCCAGGAGCACACATGGCTTGGCTGTGAGAGGATGCATCCCAAGGATGTGCAGGTGCCATGGAAAGGGGTCAGGGACACAGTTTAGGGTTGGACCTGGAGGTGTTGGGGGTTAAGGGTTGGACTCAATGACCTTAAAAAGCTTTTCCAACCCAAATAATCTGGGATTCCATGACATGGATGCACTGCCTAGGAACTCCTGGTGCAGGCACAAGGCAGGAGCTGCTCTGCACCTCGGAGCTGATCAGCAGCAATCACTAATAACAGGAGTTTATTAGCTGTATCTTAATTACAAAGCACAGTAATTAGGGAGGAAGTGGCCATCTTGACAGCCTGATGGTGTTAATTAGAGACCAGGAGTGCTCTTACAGGATTGGAAGGGAGATGAACTCCCAGCTCCATCAAAGGGCTCTGCAAATAGAGACCCTGGCTGCAGCAGGAGTGGATTTCTTTATTTCTTTTCCTTTTTTTCCTGATCTGTCTGCACTGACAGCCAACACAGCACTTCCTGGGGAGACTGTGCAGCATGGAATGCCCTTCTCCCTCTCCATGCCGACCTCCTGAGACATTCCAGGGATGGACTGGTTGTTCTGAGGAGCTTTTGGCAGTAAGTCTTTGACAAGACCTGCTGTGCAGGGAGCAGAGCATGGCCTGGCCTCAGCCCTGCCTGCTCTGTGTCCTGCTGCTGGAGCAGCTGTCAGTGCAGCCAGTGCTGCTGTGCTGCTGCTTCCTGCAGGGATCAAACCTGCATTTACGTGTGCTCCCACAGCAGGAACCGGAGGGGGCTTGGGGTTGTCCTGGCTGTAAAGGAGGTGGGTGCCAGGCAGGGGGCCCATGTGGGATGGTCCATGGCTCACCATAGGCAGTGGAACTGTGATTTTGTGCTCTAACCTGGAACATGTGACAGTGCCCTGGCCTTGGGGACAGATCTGTTATCCTGTGACAGCCTTGAAATCACCTGTCCTTGCAGGGGAGGTGACCTGGGGACAGAGGGGCTGGAAAGCTGCTGATGGGAAAAGCCCTGGGGGTGCTGGTGACAGTGGCTGGACACGAGCCCAGGTGTGCCCAGGTGGCCCAGAGGCCAAGGGCAGCTGGGCTGTGCCAGCCCTGGGGTGGCAGCAGGAGCAG
>JANRGV010000049.1:12802706-12814758 GCA_024734035.1 Alethe castanea
GTACAGCTCACAGTGCTGCTCCTGCTCTGTGCAGCTCACAGGGCTGCTCCTGCCCTGTACAGCCTCACAGTGCTGCTCCTGCCCCGTGCAGCCTCACAGTGCTGCTCCTGTCCTGTGCAGCCTCCCAGTGCTGCTCCTGCCCTGTACAGCTCACAGTGCTGCTCCTGCCTTGTAGAGCTCACAGTGCTGCTCCTGCCCTGTGCAGCCTCCCAGTGCTGATCCTGCCCTGTGCAGCCTCACAGTGCTGCTCCTGCCCTGTGCAGCTCACAGTGCTGCTCCTGCCCCGTGCAGCCTCACAGGGCTGCTCCTGCCCTGTACATCCTCACAGTGCTGCTCCTGCCTTGTACAACCTCCCAGTGCTGCTCCTGCCCCGTGCAGCCTCCCAGTGCTGCTCCTGCCTTGTACAGCTCACAGGGCTGCTCCTGCCCTGTGCAGCCTCCCAGTGCTGCTCCTGCCCTGTACAGCTCCCAGTGCTGCTCCTGCCCTGTGCAGCCTCCCAGTGCTGCTCCTGCCCTGTGCACCCTCCCAGTGCTGCTCCTGCCCTGTGCACCCTCCCAGTGCTGCTCCTGCCCTGTACAGCCTCCCAGTGCTGCTCCTGCCCTGTACAGCTCACAGTGCTTTCCAGGTGTTTTTTGGAGACAGCTTGTGTTTGGCATGTGGCTCTGCCTCCATCGCAGTGAGACAGCCCTTCCTGGGAAGCCTGGTTTACTCCGGGGTGCTCTGAGAGAGAGCAAAACTGAATAAAATATTCAAAGGAAATTTAAAAAAAGCCAATCCCAGATCTTCACTGTGCTGGAATAATGTATGAGGGCAGAGCTCAGGGAATTGTGAATGGAACAGTGCTGTCACTGTGCTGCCCCAGCCCTGAGCAGAAGGAGGTTGGGTGGTGTTTGATTTGGGCTTTAAAAAATAACAATAATTCCCAGCAGGGGCTGCAGGGTACTCAGAGCCCAACGGTTGCAGCATCCTCCCCATTCCCACTCTTGGGATTCTGTAGCCACGGGGGAAGGGGCTTCCTGAGTCTCTCTTTTGTGTTTCAGAGCAGTTTGGGGATGTTTGTGCAGTGCTCTCCCCACGAAGAGTTTGTCTAAGTTTTGGGAATGGGGTTGGCAGAGTGGTGGGAGGTGCCAGCAGACCCTTGGTGCTTCCCAGGTTTGCTGTCAGGAGCCAGAACAGCAATGGGATGTGGGCAGAGAATTGCCAGGGAGAGGATTCTCCAGCAGCATTTTCCCTCTTTGGGAAAGGATGAACAGGGCAGTATTTACTGTGTCCAGCCCAGAGAGGAGGAGGAGGAGGTTGTGGTGATTGCAACGTGATAAAAGCTTGAGCAAGACTGTCTGGAGGGTGGGAAATTCCACAAAAACCATTGTGCTGTGATAGAACCGCAGGAACATGTCCTGTCCAAAATCCCAAGCAGGTAAGAGGGGCTGGGGGGTGACAGGGCATGTTCTCACGTGGATGTTGTGGATCTGTGTCCAGCAGCATCCTTTGGTACTTCGGCTCTGGATGGGCATCCTGAGGAGATGCCCGAGGGAAAGGCTGTGCCCTGGAGGGGCAGGATTGGAAGGAGCAGGGTGGGAGATGCCCGAGGGAAAGGCTGTGCCCTGGAGGGGCAGGATTGGAAGGAGCAGGGTGGGAGCAGCCTGGCAGCTCCGGGAGGAGGTTGTTGCTCTCCCAGATCCCTGCTGAGCCAGTTGTTTTGGGAGGAGGTGATGGAGCTGTGGGCAGGGGACAGTGTGAGGGACTGGATTAGAAAGGCAGGAGAGGGACAAGCAGTGAGGGAGGACCAGGTGGGAGGGGGCCAGCCTGACCCCCTGTCACAGGGACTGGTGGCACCCAGCCACACTGTCACCTTTTCCAGCATGGATCTCTTTCTGTGCCTTGATTTCTTCTTTTAGATGGGCTGATGCCTTCTGCAGCTGCCAGGAGCCTCTCGTGGGGGGATGGGGGGAGCTCTGTGCAGTGCAAAGGTCCCAAAATCTTCTGTATAGAGCATGAAACATTGCTCCAGGGAAGCACGTGGAGCTTCCTGGTAAAAACACACCGTGCTCGTGCCCACCTCCATCCCTGAGCACATAACCCGTGGGAACACAGGGTGCTTTTGCCAGGCCAGGAGTTACTTGCAGGAGAAATTAAAGTGTCCTTGCTCACCAGGTTTTCCCCGGAGAGATCCCAGCTGGCAGCACTGAGCTGGTGCTGGCACGTGGGTGCTCTGTGTCCGGGCTCTGCCCTGGCTGCAGCACCAAACCCCATGGATCTGCTCCAGGGCAGTGGATTTGGATCTGGGAGCTTTGGTGCTGTGGCTGTGAGTGGAAGGGGTGGCTGCTCCTGGGAAGAAGGGATAGGTGCTCTGGGGAGGGATGGATGCTCCAGGGAAGGATCAGGGAAGAAGGGCTGAGTGCTAGGGGAAGAAAGGATGGGTGCTCCACAGTGAAGGAATGGGTGCTGTAGGGAAGGGATAGGTTCTCCTGGAAACAGGGGATGAATGCTCTGGGCAAGGGATGGATCCTCCAGTGCAGGAATGGGTGCTCCTGGGAAGAGGGAATGGGTGCTGTGGGCAAGGGATGGATTCTCCAGGGAAGGAATGGGTGCTCCAGTGGAGGAATGGGTGCTCCAGGGAAGGAATGAGTGCTCCAGGGAAGGAATGAGTGCTCCAGGGAAGGAATGAGTGCTCCAGTGAAGGAATGGCTGCTCCTGGGAAGGGAATGGTGCTCCAGGGAAGGAATGGGTGCTCCAGTTAAGGAATGGGTGCTCTGGGAAGGGAAGGGTGCTCCTAGGAAGAAGGGCGGGGAGCTCTGGGGCTGGCGCGTGCAGTTCCTGTGCAGCCGCCTCTGATCCGATTATGTAAATGGCCCTGGAGCCGCAGGGAGCGCAGCAAGCACAGGAAATAAATAAATAGAGATGGAAATGCAAGAGCTTTGCTGCCAAGGTGACCTTCCCTCTGTGATCTGGGTGCTGCCACGCCTGGCACCAGGTGCTCCTCTCCAGAGGCTGGGGGCATCACCGGGGCAGGTGGTACTGGGAGTGGTGGGGAAAGGTTTGGGCAGGGGCAGAGCAGGATGTGCTGGGCTGTTGTGCTACAGGTGAGGCTCTCAGATGTGCTGGATTTCAGACTGGCTGTTGCAGCGCTTAAACTGAAGCCCAGAGCTCCCTGAGCCTCCTGTTGGCTCTGCTCCCTGTTGGAATCTCACCAGGCAGAGTCCAGGCTCGCTGGGATGGAGGAGCCTGGTGTCAGCAGGGCTGGGCAGCAGCCACAGAAAGCCAAGGCACAATCTGCCACGGGGGAGGAGTGGGAGATGTGTAAAAATCAGAAGCAACAAATTGCCAGGATGAGAGGCCCGAGGACCCAGAGCAGTGCGCTGAGTTGTGTAGACTCATCCAGGAGTGGGGAAAGCTCTGTCTCATCATTCAGCAGGAGACAGCAGGCAGGAGGGATGTGTGGATGCTCTGAGGAAGCCAGTTTGGGCGTTGGGAAGAGCTCACAGGGCTGTGGGTGGTGATAGAAATAGGTTTTTAATGGGAATGGGGATGCTCCGGCAGAGCTTTGTGCTTCCTCGAGGAACAGGAGCGTGGAGAGCAGCAGGGCTTGGGCTTGCCTGTGTCATTCCTGGGTTGGTTTGTGTTTTCCCTTGAGGTTTTGGAGGAGCAGGGGTGCAGGAAGGCCCTGCCAGGCCAGTGCAGCCCAGACAGGGAAGGGTGGGAGGAGCAGGGGTGTGGTGTTGGATGGGAGATGCTGCTCCATCAGGATTTGGTGAGAAGGAACCACCTGGAGCAGGCAGTCCCAGGAACAAAGGACTCACCTGCCCTTGAGGGGCACTGCTGGCCACCCAATCCTGTCCTGCAGGGATGCCAGCACATGCTTTGAGGCAGGCTGATTTCCCATCCAGCTTTTCCTTTCCCATGGGAGTGAGCCTGTCTGGAGCAGCAGCACCTGAGACATCAGCACAGAGCACCCTCCATCCTTCAGGCCTGCCAGGAGGGCTTCCAAGAGTGTGAAACATGGAGCTGGAGCCAGAGTGAGGTGGACAACAGCATGTGCTGCCTCTCTTCCAGGAAAGGGCCCCCAGGCTGTCTGTTTAAGCCCCTCCAGGACACCCAGCAGCATCCCAGAGGCTGCATCCTCCAGTCCCTGCAGGATTTCTCCCTGTGGATCCCTCCAGGGCTCTGCTCTGGCTCAGCAGCAGTTCTGGGGTGGCCCTGTGCTGTCTGCCAGTGGCTCAGGGAACCTCTGGCCTCTCCCTGCAGCCACACTGGGCTCCTTGGGGACTTTGAGTGGTATCTGCCTGGTGGAGTTGGTTTATTTGGAGCCCTTTGGGTGCCTGTGCTGGAGTGAACTGCCTGGGCACAAGATGTGCTTCCCCAGAGCTGCTCCTCTGCCTCCAGCTTCCCTGTGGAGCACTGAGCTCCCTCTGCCCCAGGGGGATGCTGCTGAGATTGATCCATACTCCCCAAACTGTTCCCATGTTAACTCTGGTGATGCTGGGCACCTGCTCTGAGCAGCCTCAGGTTGCCCAGCACAGCCTTTAGCCTGGTGTGTGTGTTCTGGGTTTATCCAGTGCTAGATGATGGATGTACTCTGTGAGTGTGTCTGTGTCTGCTTGGGAAACTTTTCAAAGCTGAGAGGCACAGAATGCCTGGGATCACCTGGCTGGGCTGACCCTGGGGCTGGGTGGTGCTGTTGGTCCGTACCCTGGGCATGTGGCTGTGCTGAGCTGCTTCCCGTGTGGATGGCCATACGCTCTGTCCCTTGGGCTCCCCAAACCCATCATGGCACAGGCAGAGTGGTGGAACTGACATCCTCCATCTGGGCAGCAGGGAGGGACCAGCAGCCTGCTGGCTGCTCCCAGTTCACCCCAGTACAGCCAGTGGGCTGGAGGAGCCCTCCCTGTGCATTCGGGGTTAATTCCAGCACTGCAGCGACAAAACTCCATCTTTAACCCCTGGATTTACTTCTTCAGGGCAGGGATTCCCTCTGTGACCCCAGGCAGCTGCTCTGGTGTCCAGAACCCCAGCCAGACCTCCCAGGGGGCCAGGGCTCGTGCCCCGTGCCCGTGGTGGGAGGGCGATGGCGCAGGAGCTCTCCTGGCATGTGGCACAGGCTGTGTTAATTATCCCTGCTGCGCTAACGACGCGCACTAATCAGCGCCTCGCAAACCATGTCACCGACCCAGAAAAGCCCGGCAGCGGGATTAAATCCCTAACCCAGCCCTAATCCCCCTCGGCCGAGAGGGCTGCGGCGAGGGCTCCGGGCGTGCTGCGCGCTCCTGCTGCGGGGAACGCGCTGAGCAGGAATCACCGGTGGGTGCTTTGTTCTTACCGGGGCGGGGTGGGAGGGGGACAGTGACACCCTGGGGTCTGTCCCTGCCTTGTGGGCTGGGGGAGTGGAACTGGGGAGATGCAGAGATGGGCAGATGTGGAGCCTGGCCCCTGCTCTCGGGGCTGCTGCGCCTTTCCCGGAGCATCCTGTGATGTTTTTAAATGTAGAGGTGTGAGGGTTTCTCTGATCAGATCTGTGCCTTCCTCCCACTTCCTCCTCATCATCGCTCCCTGAGTGCTTCCAGCTGGATTTTATCAGGTGTGTGTGATTTTATCAGCCCTTGTGTGTGGCCCTGGGGCCTCTGTGCTGGCTGAGCTTTCAGTGGGTGCTCCTGCTCACCCTGCTGCAGGGGTTTTCACCTTTCTTCCCCCTCTTCTGTTTCCTTCTCCTCCTCCTTCTGTCCATGTGACCCCCAGGAGGTTTCAGACTGTCCTGGGGCTCCCCTCAGAACCTCATGCAAGAATAGGGAGGATGAATCTGTCCCCAGCATCTGAGGGTTCCTCTTGCAGCTCTTCCCTCCTGGATGTTTCTGGCTGAGAGGGATGACTTTTCCCTCTGACTGAGGAGAGCTGGGAGTGTTTGTGCCATGCTGCTGGGTCAGCAGGGCTGTGACAGTGGGCCCAGCATGGCCCTGCAGCGTCAGCAGTGCCTGGGGTTGAGCAACAGCTCTGCTGAGCCGGGAGCCAGCCCAGCCAGGCATCACCTCTGCCATTTACCTGTGCCCAGGGATCCTCCTGGCAACCCTCATCCCTGCCTGGAGGCTGGGGAAGGATGGGGCTGTGGGGAAGGCAGTGTCAAAGCATCGCTGAGTGAATCCCTTTGGGGTCACAAGGGCTGTGTTTGCTCTTCCCTGCGCTGCTGCCCCGAGATGCTTCATTCCAGCTCCTTCCTCCAGCTGAGGGAAAAAGCAGTGGAATGGCAGCTCTGCTGTCCCATGGATTTACCCAGGAAGAAGTTGTGGCACTGGGAGATGAGGGGATTGTGGGGACTGCTCCTGCAGCCCCTCTCATAGCATGGGGAGGTTTGCATGAGGCTGAGTGCAAGGGACAATCTGAGGCAGCTTCCTGCAGATCCCGGGGTTGGAGCTGCCCAGGGGCAGTGCCAGCTGCTCCTGCTGCCGAGCACTTGGACAGATGCTCCTCCAGCCTGGGATCTGCTCCATCAGGGGATGAGGGAAGCAGCCAGTGAGAGCCTCAGGAAATCTGTCATCCTGGGAGCCATGGGCAGGACAGAGCTCTCCAGGCACACCAGCACTGGGATCGGGGCTCCAGGGCCTGGAGATGGAGATTGGAGCTGCTCTCCTCGTGGTGGCTCCGCTGTGCAGACCCCGGGAGGGTCCCCCACTGCTGGGGTGGGTCTGGGGGCTTGGGCAAGCAATGAGAACGAAGAATGTGCAGCAGCCACCTGGAGGTACCTCCCTGCAGGGAAGGAGCCAGTGCTGGGAGCTTCCCAGGGAGGGGATTTTTGGCACAGGTGGCTGTGGAGAGGCCCCACTGCTGTGCAGGCAGGTGAGAGCACCAGGACAAGCCTGAGACTTTTCCTGGCTGGAGGAGAGCAGGGAAGCCCTGCAGGGACACAGTTCTGGCTGGCCACTCTGCAGCAGGAGGTCTGAGCACAGTCTCAGCTCCCAGGATACCTTCTGTACTGGTTCCAGCATGTCCTTGGCACCCTCTGGCATGGCCAGTGGAGGCTGCTGGGTGTTGCTCACTGAGGTTTGGGGTGGAAGGGTCGGCACCCCCGAGTATCCAGCAAATTCCTTTGTTGTTTTCCCACCAGAAAGCAGACCCAGATCCTTCCTGTGGCACAGCTGCAGGCTGGCATTGCCTTGGTCTGTAGCCTGTGGGCAGCGTTGGCTCGTTCCCCTTCCCAGAGCCACACTGAACAGGTGCTGCTCTCCTGCCAAGTGCCGCTGATTCCGGAGCAGTCCGTGATTCCTCCTCCGTGGGGGCCCTGTGGGGTTGGGATTAGAGCTCTTAGCACAGCCAGCCCGGCGGATCTGCCGTTGTTTCCCACTAATCCCCTCTTTATTGCACGGGGGGAATTCCACGGCGCTGACAGTGGCGCTGCAGGCGGGGTCTGGATGCTGAGCCAGCCCCGGTGCTTCAGGGTGAGCTCGGCTCTGAGGAACCCCTCAGCAGGGTGGATCTGGTTGGAGCACTGGTGTGTCCGTGGCCTTTAGGCACGTGGAACAAAATAACGTGGTAAGGTGGAAAAATTCCCAGATTCACAACCAGGAGGCAAGATCTGGCCCTACCACAGTGTGGATGTGTCCATCGTGGACATCCCTATCCCAGATTTCTCAGTCTTGGACATCTCCATCATGGACATCTCTGACTCTCAGGGAACCCATGAACCCCAGAGAGAAGCAAGCACTGCTGGAGCACAAGGTGCCAGGCGGAATGGGACCGTTGGGGATTTTGGGATAACCTTGTTCAAGCACTGTGGGTCTGGCTGAGCTGCTGTCAGTGGCACCAAGGGTGGGCTGGAGCCTGCTGCAGTGTCTTTCCACTTTCTGTTGGGTCACTAAGGATCTTTTCCTGTGCATTTGTTCATTTTTGTAGCACCCATTTCCCCTGGATGCAGAGGGAGTGGGATGATTTTCTGTGTTCAACTCACAGGGTTTTATGCCATGTCACCTTGGTTTCTCAGGGTGTCAGGACGTGCTGAAGCTCAGCCCAGCTCTCCCCGCCAGCCCTGCCCCAGGGAGGAGCAGTTCCTGGTCCTGCATCCTGCTTCAGACAGCTGGGATGCTGGCTGAGGGTCACTCCAAGGATTTGGGACAGACTTGCTGTCATTTTAGCAGGCTGTGTTGATGTGGCTGAGCAGCAGCTTGGCCTTGGGCCCTGGCATGGCTGTGGGTGCCGTCGCTGTCGAGCAGATGACCACACTCCAGACCATGTCTCCTTGACATCCGACTGTGTGTGGGATGATTCGGGATTCAGGTTGGCTCTATCCTTATATTTCCCCTTTGCTTGCTGCTCAGAGTTTTTTTTGAGGGAGGAAGGACAAATTAACCCTCTCTGGATGCAGTGGCAGATTGTGACTCTGTATGTCACCACTCTGAGCCCAAATGGCTTCAGCCCCATCCCTGGGAGTGTTCAAGGTTGGACAGGGCTCAGTGCAGTTTAATGGAAGCTCCCCCTGCCCATGGAGGGGGTGGAACGAGATGAGCTCCAAGGTCCCTTCCCAGCCAGCCCATGATCCTGTGATTCTCTGGTTTCGTGCTGTGTTCAGAGCCCAGCAGAGGCTCCGCAGTTGCCCTTCCCTCGGGGGGCTGTTCTGCAGCAAGCAGCAGCCAGCTGTGTCCCAGGGTTTTGTTGACTCCAGGAAGGAAGGGAGCACTTATCTGCCAGGCAGGCACTCGAACGCAGAGCTCTGTCCCTGCTGAGTGCAGTGACGGCTCCTGCTCTGCCATTCACCCAAGAAAAAGAGATGATTGAACACATCTGCCTCTTGCCTCCTCTCGTGTCACTCCTGGGCCATGAAGTGGTCCTTGTCCCATCCTTGAGGAGCAGGAGGTGTTGGTCCCACGACAGCAGGCACTTCCCTGCTGGATTTTTCCTCCCAAAGTTTGGATTTGTGTGGCTGATCCTCTGGGATTGCAGGTGTGAGCATGTTCCCTCGGTGTCCATCAGCGTTGTGCTGGAGACTGGGAATGCTCAGCTCTGCTGGGGCTGCCCCAGAGGTTGTCACCCTGTGGTGCCCCCAGGCAGAAATTGTTCCCTGTGGGGATGGTGAGGCCCTGGCACAGGGTACCCAGAGCAGCTGTGGCTGCCCCTGGATCCCTGGAAGTGCCCAAGGCCAGGTTGGACAGGGCTTGGAGCAGCCTGGGACAGTGGGAGGTGTCCCTGCCCACGGCAGGGAGATGAGACAAAATGAGCTTTAAGGTCCCTTCCAGCCAAGCCATTCCATGAAGTCTGGCAGGCCTTGCTGTGATCATTTACCCTTTCAAGCTAATTAACCTCATCTCTTTGTTCCTTCATCCGATTTTGACTGCTTGCTCCACTGAGGCAGCAGATCCCCTCGGGTGTGTGACACCAGCACCTTGGAAGGGCATGGGTGACCTCGGGTGATTGTTTCCCATTGCATGAATGATCCGGGGGCTGTTAACGACGTTCCCATTAGCCAGCAACAAGCTGTGAAATTGGGATATTTGCCGTGACAAATGTGTGAAAGGTGTTAAATGTGCCCTTGGCAGCGGCAGCTGCTGGGCTCAGGGAGGGACCACAGAGCTGATGGCACCACGTCTTGCCTCCTGCTCCTGGGCAGGATCTCCATGGCACTTTGCCTCTTCCTCCACGGGAATTTGCAGGAGCTTCGGTGGTGTTTTTCCATTTCTTTTGGCCACCTTGGCTGTGCCTCCCTGTCTTGGCTGGGATTTACAGTTCCATCGGCCAGTGCTGGATTAGGACCGACCACAAGTTTTTCCAGCCATGGAGAGGAAGAGAAACCACCTCTGTCCCTCCTGCCACATGGCTGCAGGTAACACTGGGCTTCCCTGAGATCAGGGACTGCACATGGATGGAGCTTGCTTTTATCTCTGGGCACTGGTGACCTGTGGGCCTGGCTGCTGCTCTCCAGCCCCGGCTGTGCCGTGGTGATGCTGAGGCAGAACAGCCTTCAGAGCTTTGGGATTTGATCCTGCTCTGGCCCTGGGGCAAAATCCAGGTCATGTTCTGTCACCTCCTGTACCTGCTGCCCCTCTGTGAGTGGGAGGCAGCAGTTTGGACGCTGTGAAGGATACACTCAGTCTCCTGATGGGATGAGAAGCACGTGGGCATGGGCACAGCATCCTCTGCCCTTTCCTCTTTTCCCCTCTCCAGAGGATGGATCCTGGGAGAGCTTTGAGAAGGGTGGTGCCTCCCAAGGCTTCATAGCCCCAACTCCTCAGCCCTGCAGCTCACTGGGGAATCACTTTTCCTGTACTTCCATCCTTCAGCCTGGGCTCTGTGCTCTCCTTTGGGTGTTTTTCAAGGAGCCTCTTCCTGCTGTCCTGTGTCCCTGTGCCAGCCTCCTGTGGATTTGTGGCTGAGTCTTGCTTACATCCCCGAGCAAGTTCAGCTGGAACTAAATTTAGCCACCTCTCCATGAGAATTTTATAAGCTGGATTTCGAGGTGTTGCTCCTGCTCTGTGGCTGGGATGGTTTGTACCTTGGGAGCACCAAGGTAGGGGATTAATGCTGGGAATGAGTGGTAAGCTGGGATATTCGTGTCTGAGCTCCTCACCCCAGTGCCCTGCAGCCCTTGTTCCATACAGGGAAGAGTTTTGGCTCAGGATTGAGCTCAGTTGACAGGGACTGTGAGAAAATATCCCCATATCCCTGTTCAGTGCTGCTCCCACCTCCATTGAGCATCCCTGTGGAACTTGGCACTGTCTGGCTGTAGGGGGTGTAAACCCAAATTAATCAGTTTAATTTTCTTGGCTGCTGGTGACAGCCATGGGGGCTGAGTTTGGCAGATCCCTCTTGCAGGATATCCTCCCCTCTCCACCCTTGAGATCACAAGGGGCAAACATGATCCGTGTTTGGGTTGACCTGGATCCTTTGATGCAGTTTGGATCAAGCTATTGTCTGAATTGCAGAGGAAGAGGCTGAAGAGGGGGGCCCCTGCTGCCTTTCAAAACCTGGGAATAATCCCAATGTGTATCCCAGCTCCAAAATCCACATGGACACCATTGTGGGATGCATTGTCCTGACCTGCTCCAGGGAAGCTCCACAGCCCATGGTGGGATCTGTGGCCTCATGAGGATTATCCTGCTCCTCTGCCAAAACCTCCCCATGCTCTGCAATGCTGACAACCATTCTTCATCACTTGCATTTTTTTATATGGCTGTAAATGAAGCCAAATGGTGCAGATTTCCCTTTGGGATACAGCATGGAATCCTCCTTGAAGCTTTGGGATGAGAGATTCCGAGGTGTTACCTGCTGTTTTTCATTAGATGTTGATTCCAATCAGCTGCTGGAGCAAGTTCTCCTCCCAGTTCCCAGCCCTGCCTCTCCGTGGCTCCTCTGTAATTACTTCCTTTCCCTCTAATTCCCTGTTACACCTTCCAGCCTTCCTTCCAGTGGTTAATTGCAGTAGGATAATTACAGGTGATCTTGTTTTAAAGTGCTCAGACCCTGAGCTGGGAGCAGCCAGTAATTCCCACCCTTGGTGTCAAACTGGGCATTTCTGTGCCTGCTGCCTGTGGAGCTGGACCTTTGGAGCAGATAATGAGCTTTGCTGGGATGGGAAGGTCATGGCCATATCCCGTTACTTGCTCTGATGTCATCGTCTTAGCCCAGTGCATCCGTGGGACACACAGAGCCAGTGGCCAGCCCAGGATGTTGTCACTGGGAAGGCCAGGGCAGGGTCCCTGTGGGCTTTGGGCTATGGGTGGCTCCCAGAAGGATTTTGGGGTGGGGAGGAGCTGAGTTGTTTCCAGAGGGGGAGGGAAAAACATGGCCCTGAGAATGTGGGGTCTGGTGTGGCCCTCTGAGAGCATCGAGTCCAGCCATTCCCCAGCACTGATCCCTGTCTCCAAGTTGGATCCCTCCAGGGATGGGCACCTACCCCTGCCCTGGGCAACTGTGCCAGTGCCTGATCACCCTTTCCATGAAGGAATTTTCTCAAAATCCACCCTGAGCCTCCCCTGGCCCAGCCTGAGGCCGTTCCCTCCCCTCCTGTCCCTGTTCCCTGGAGCAGAGCCCGACCCCCCCGGCTGTCCCCTCCTGGCAGGGAGTTGTGCAGAGCCAC
>JANRGV010000049.1:12827429-12838131 GCA_024734035.1 Alethe castanea
ATCCCATCCCACCCCACCTCTCTTGGCCGTGCTGCTCCAGGCAGTGACAGGGAACACTCACACAGGCTGTGTGGGGTGTCCTGGAACTGTGACCCTGTGCTTGTGACACAGGGAAGGGAAGCAGACAATCCCCAGAATTCCTGGCTCTGCTGTGCCCCTCCGTGCTGTGTGCTTTGTGTGACCTAGCTCTGCACATCCCCAGATGGTCCATCCCAGCCTGGGAGCCATCCCAGTGCCCGTGGCTGCAGTGAGGTGGGAGCCTGCCAGCCACAGCCTGGGCCTGGTGCAGCCCTCCTGCCTGCCCTGCCTGCCAGGGCCAGAGTGGCCTCAGCCTCAGCCACCCCAGCTGTGTGGCTGTCACAGGGCTCAGGTGCTCCCACCTCAGCAGTGTCACACCTTTGCTCCCCTTGCCTGGCAGCAGCTCCTGGTCTGTCCCGTGCTTTAGCCTGGGCCACTGGAAGTGGATGATTCCTGGCCAGGATCCATCCCTTAGCCAGCTGCAGCCTTCACCTTCCTGGGGTACAGTTGGAACTCCTGGGTGGGTTTATCAGCCTCATCCCAGCTGTGGTGCCCAGCCCTGGGCTGCCTGTGGATACCTTAGACCACAGCAGTCCCAATCCTGCCTGTCCAGTACTGCTGGACACCCCTGACTGCATCATTCCCAAACTCTCTCATCCCTCTTCTCATTCTTCATCTCCTTTTCACCACAGTCCTTTGTCCATCCCTGTTCTCTCCCAAATAAATAACTTGCCTGGGATTATTTTCTTCAGTTGGTCCCAATTTTCCTCTGTTTGTACCCAAATCTGACATTCCTGACCAATTCCAGACTCCTTTCCCAGTGCTCTGAATTTCCCTTGGGTACTGCCTGTGCTGCTCAGCCCACCAACATGCCCAGCCAAGCAGTGATAATCCAGTGCCTGAAATCCAGTTATCCAAATAGGATTTCCTGCTGCTGGTGGCTGGGATTTAATGGCAAGGCCTTGGCCCTGCCTGTGTGTGTAATCCAGAGCTTGGGGTGCTCAGCCTGTAATTACAGCAGGAAATCATCCTGGAGCTCTGGGGATCACTGGGGGCCTGTGCCAGGCTGTGCCACCAGCTGAGAGCCTGCCTGAGGACAGATATCTCTGTCTGGGATATTCCTGCTCCCACCTTTGTTTTGGGCAGCTTTTCCAGGGCAGGGTGATGTGAGCACCATCCTCTAAGAAGTCACTCTCAGGTTTTAGGATGCTGTGTCCACTTTTCCAGCCCGGTGTGTGTGAGAGGGAAAAGCCACAGTTTTGCTGTGTGTTTTGGACAACTTGTGGGTCTGTGTCCTCTGGGATTTCCCAGGTGCTGTTCCACTGGGGTTACTGGAGTGCCAGCACATCCAGGTTTCTCAGGCAGGATCCAAGAATAGCAGGGCTGTGATCCTGGGATCACAAAACAACAGGATCTCACAGCAGTGGTTGCACAAGTGAACATTTCATGGATCATGCTTTGAAATGAGCCTTAGCAAATCCTGGCAGGCTCCTGCTGTGTCTCCCTTTGCTGCCAGGGCGCCATGTGGGGGTCCCCCCAATGCCCAGGAGGAGACTGGGGTGTCCGGAGCTGGAGTGTCCTTAGTGCTGGGCTGATGTGGAGCTGTCCCCTCTCTGACTCTCAGCTGGGCTCTCTGGTGGCTGTGTCCTCACAGGCTGTGTGTCCTGTCCCCAGGTGAGCCACCACCCCCCAGCAGCCGCCCACCACGTGTACTCCAGGCGAGGGTGGACGTTGTGGCAGGAGATCACCATCGCCAGCAAGTTCAGGGGCAAATACCTCTCCATCATGCCACTGGGTAGGTGATGGATTCTGGCATTGTCTGGGATTGATGGCCTTGCACTCCTCATGCAAAACCCTGCAGCTAAAGAAACTGCTTCCTTAGCCTTTAGGAATTCCTGGGGTTCACCTGGGGCACAGAGAATCCTCTGGGCTCACCTGGGACTCTGGGAATGCCTTGGGCTCACCTGGGGCTCAGTGAATTACCCCCCAAGCAATTAAGGAGCCCAGATTTGTGCTCCTGATCCAGTGATCCAACAATAACCTGTCTGCCCTGGAAGTGGAAATTATGCCAGCTGCAAAGGCTCCTTTCCTTTGGAAATATCCTGCTTGCCCAAGAGCTGATTTCTCTTTCCGTTATATTTAAAGTTAACTTGCTGCCTGTTTTAACCCTCTCCCTGCCAGTCAAGTGCAATAAGCTGCCTCCTTCAGCATTTTATTTTCCTTTTGCTTGTCCCTGGACTGGACAGTATTCCCAGAGTGGTACCAGTGCCTGAATCAACCAGGCAGCACATTTCTGACCTGCTTTTAAAATGAGTACCTTTGGCAGCGGGCCTGGCAGGAGTTGTACCTGCCTTCCTGGAGCACACTAAGGGAGGGATGAATGCAGAGCCAGACCTGGCTGGGGGATGCAGGGAGAGGGATGAGCACAGTGCTGGGGTGGTGGTGGGCTCTGGGGAGCATCTGCCCCTGCTGAGCTCAGGTCATTCCTGTCTCTGCAGGCGCCATCCACCTGGAGTTCCACTCCAGTGGGAATCACTATGTCTGGAGGAAAGTCACCTCCACTGTGCACAACATCATCGTGGGCAAGCTCTGGATCGACCAGGTGGGTGAGGGAACAGTTCTGCCTGGCTCTGGGGGCTGGAGGAGCACTGCCCTCCCTGGGTGCATGCTCCTGCCACGATGGGAGGCTGTGCTTCCCTGCAGGGATGGGAAAGGCTTCCTGGAACCTTCCCTGGCTCTTCCCCAGGCCAGCAGGTGGTGGGGGTGGCTGGTGTGGGGAGCAGCCACTGGTGCTGCTGTGCCCAGGGGTGATTGGTACCTGCACTGCAACTAACGCCTCCTCTGTCTCTCCCTGCTGTGGTTCTGTGTCTTTTATCCAGTCTGGTGAAATAGAGATTGTTAACCATAAGTCCAAAGATAAATGCCAGCTGAAATTTACCCCCTACAGCTACTTCTCCAGGGATGTTCCCCGCAAGGTGAGTATCCAGCAGGGACTCTGCTCCTTCAGGGGTCACTCCTGGCTCTTCCAGGCTCCCAGTACCACTGGGATGAGCCCCAGCATGGGGCTGAGGGGCTGGCCAGGCAGCTCTAACATGGGTCACCAGGGAGGGCTGGGTGGCACCTCCATGTCCTGTGGTTTGGCTCTGATGTGCTGGAGCTGCAGCCCTGAGACCTGGGTGGGGTTTGGTGGGTTGGACACCCACCTGCAAGGTCAGGGATGTCTCAGGAGACACAGCACCACCTCCAGCTGGGCACCTGGAGGCTGTGGTGTCCTCCTGGGCATTCCCAAACCCCAGCAGAGCGGTGTCCCCTCCCCCTGGCAGGTGACAGGGGTGGTGAGCGACGCCGATGGCAAAGCCCACTACGTCATGTCTGGCACGTGGGATGAGAAGATGGAGTGCTCCAAGATCATCCACAGCAGCCACGGCAGCACCAGCACCGAGGGCAAGCAGAAAACTGTGTACCAGACCCTGTCCCCAAAGGTCCTGTGGAGGAAATACCCACTGCCGTGAGTCCCTGGGGGTGGGGTGGGGATGGGATTTCCCAGAGCCTCGTGGAATGGGAGCCTCACATGCTCAGGCCTGAGGACTTGTGGGGCTGAGGTGGGAGAACAGGTCCCTGGAAGGGCAGGGTGGCTTTGGGGACTCCTGTGGGTGGGTTTGGGGCGCTTGTGGGGGCTGGTTGGATTTTTGGGGCTGTGGGCTCTGGCAGGGAGGGCTGTTGGCTGCTTTGCCTTGCTGGTCATCGTGTCCCTGGCCATCATGTCCCACCAGTGACTTTGTCCCCCTGGAGACCAGTCCTCTCTTGGCACTCATGACCACAGCAGGGCTGGGCTTAAATCAGTCTCTGAACTCTGGGAGAACCAAAGCAGTCCCTGCATTGGGAATATTCTCTTGGGATGGGGACTCCACCAGTGGTCTGGACAGCCTGTTCCAGTGCCTGACCATTCTTTCCAGGATGGAATTTTCCCTAATATCCAATCTAAAACAGCTGTGGTGCAACATGAGGCCATTTCCCCACATCCTGTCCCTGTTCCCTGGAGCAGAGCCCGACCCCCCCGGCTGTCCCCTCCTGGCAGGGAGTTGTGCAGAGCCACAAGGGCCCCCCTGAGCCTCCTTTTCTCCAGGCTGAGCCCCTTTCCCAGCTCCCTCAGCCTCTCCTGGGGCTCCAGCCCCTTCCCCAGCTCTGTCCCTGCCCTGGACACGCTGCAGCCCCTGCAGGGCTCTCCTGTCAGGAGGGGCCCAGAGCTGCCCCAGCAGAGGATCAGTGGGGCTGGCAGTCTGTGCCTGGCTGTGCCCAGCCCCGTGCTGAGCAGGCTCTCTGGGCTCAGGGAGAACGCAGAGAACATGTACTTCTTCTCGGAGCTGGCGCTGACGCTGAACGAGCCCGAGGAGCGCGTGGCGCCCACGGACAGCCGGCTGCGCCCCGACCAGCGGCTCATGGAGAGCGGCCGCTGGGACGAGGCCAACGTGGAGAAGCAGAGGCTGGAGGAGAAGCAGAGAGCCGTGCGGAGGCGCAGGGAGGCCGAGGCCGTGGAGGCCCTGGAGGAAGGTGAGCGCTTTGGGATGGTCTGGGATGGTCCGGGATGGTTCAGGGTGGTTCAGAATGGTCTGGGATGGTCCAGGATGGTTCAGGATGCAGGGACTGCACTGTGGGATGGTTCAGGATGGTTCAGGATGCAGGGACTGCACTGTGGGATGGTTCAGGATGCAGGGACTGCCCTGTGGGATGGTTCAGGATGGTTCAGGATGGTTCAGGATGGTTCAGGATGTAGGGACTGCACTGTGGGATGGTTCAGGATGATTCAGGATGGTTCAGGATGGTTCAGGATCGTCCAGGACGGTCCAGGAATGGTTCAGGATGATTCAGGATGGTTCAGGATGATTCAGGATGGTTCAGGATGGTTCAGGATGCAGGGACTGCACTGTGGGATGGTTTAGGATGATTCAGGATGGTTCAGGATGCAGGGACTGCACTGTGGGATGGTTCAGGATGCAGGGACTGTGCTCTGGGATGGTTCAGGATGGTTCAGGATGGTTCAGGATAGTTCAGGATGCAGGGACTGCACTGTGGGATGATCCAGGATGGTTCAGGATAGTTCAGGATGGTTCAGGATGGTTCAGGATGATTCAGAATGGTTCAGGATGCAGGGACTGCACTGTGGGATGGTTCAGGATGATTCAGGATGGTTCAGGATGCAGGGACTGCACTGTGGGATGGTTCAGGATACAGAGACTGCACTGTGGGATGATTCAGGATGATTCAGGATGCAGGGACTGCACTATGGGATGGTTCAGAATGGTTCAGGATGGTTCAGGATGCAGGGACTGCGCTGTGGGATGGTTCAGGATGGTTCAGGATGCAGGGACTGCGCTGCGGGATGGTTCAGGATGGTTCAGGATGGTTCAGGATGGTTCAGGATGCAGGGATTGCACTGTGGGATGGTTCAGGATGCAGGGACTGCACTGTGGGATGGTTCAGGATGATTCAGGATGGTTCCGAATGCAGGGACTGCACTGTGGGATGATCCAGGATGGTTCAGGATGGTTCGGGATGGTTCAGGATGGTTCAGGATGAAGGGACTGCACTGTGGGATGGTTCAGGATGGTTCAGGATGATTCAGGATGGTTCAGGATGCAGGGACTGCGCTGTGGGATGGTTCAGGATGGTTCAGGATGATTCAGGATGGTTCAGGATGCAGGGACTGCACTGTGGGATGGTTCAGGATGCAGGGACTGCACTGCCCTTGCTGTGGGATGGTTGTGGAGGCCAGACCCTGCAAGGGGAGGTGGCTCTGGGGGGCCTTTGTGGGTGGGTTTGGGGCACTTGTGGGAGCTGGTTGGATTTTTGGGGCTATGGGCTCTGGCAGGGAGGGCTGTTGGCCGCTTTGCCTTGCTGGTCATCGTGTCCCTGGCCATCATGTCCCACCAGTGACTTTGTCCCCCTGGAGACCAGTCCTCCCTTGGACTCGTGAGCACTGCAGGGCTGGGCTCAAACCAGTCCCTGAGCCCTGGGGGCACCCACAGGCGCTCCCAGCTCCTGGGGCAGCTGTGGCACTGCGGGCTCCGGCCGTGCAGCCCCCCTGAGCCCCGCTGTGCCCCCAGGGAAGGACTACGAGGGGTACACCCCGCTGTGGTTCGAGCGCAAGGTGGACGCCCTCACCGGGGAGCTGCTCTGCGTCTACAAGGGCGGCTACTGGGAGGCCAAGGACAGGCAGGACTGGAGCGTGTGCCCCGACATCTTCTGAGCCCCCCGTGCTCCAGGGCGGCCTGGGACACCGGCACAGCCCGAGGGACAGCGGGGACACCGGCGGTCACCACGTGCAGAGATCCAAACAGGGATTCCAAACCTATTTTTTTATGCACTAATAAACAGCACCTTTTTTTTTTTTTTTTTTTTTTGGGGGGGGAGGTTTGTTTTGTTTTGTTTTGTTTTGTTTTTAATGATGGATTTTGTAGAGACTGCTTAGGAATGAGGACACGTGGTGCTGGGTTGGGTTTAGGATGTTCATCTCTGTCAGGAGTTGCTGCCTATATCCTCCAGCACCGGCCAAGACCTCGACTTCCAAAGATGTCCGGGATGTGGGAATGCCGTGCTTGTGTGAGCTCTTCTCTTTGCCATTTTTATTTTTTCGGTTTTTCTGGGACCCCATTTCTGTGTGGACTTTATGGAATTATTTTTTTAAAAAAACAAATCCTGCTCCTGGTTCAGGTTTCCTTCAAAGACGGACACAAACAACTCTGCTTGGAAAGCTGTCCCCAGGAGCCATGGCATTTGATCCTGGAGGCTCTTGGTGGTTCCACAGTGCCCAGTCATCCCAGTAACACCAAGTAGGATATTTCAGCTGGTGACTTCGGGGGTTTTGACCTGGTTGTTCTTTTCAAGAGCGTTGGAGGTGCTTCCCCACAGTCTGATGTGTTCAGGCAGAGCTTGGGCCTGTCTTTATCGTGTGGGAGTGGTTTGAGTGAGGTTTGCTTTGGTTTTCCTGCAACCACATCCGAAGGGGGAAATGGCCTCAGCGAGGCTGGGAATGCCAGGCTGATGCAGTGAAGAGTTTTTATCCCAGTGATGCTCCTGGCTCCGTGTCCCTGCTCCATATCCCTGCACACAGGGGTGGGTCTCGATTCCAGCTTTTCCATTGGTGTCTCCCTGCTGAGCTGTGCCCGATGCTGGGTGGGAGAGGAGGGGAGAGGTGCCATGGGGAGAGGAGGGGACAGATGCCATGGTGCTGCTGGGATGGAGCCTTGGTCCCGTTCAGCCACACAAGCCTGGCCACAGGCTGAGGCTGGAGGGTCCCTGCATCCCAGCACCTGCTCCCAGCTCCCATCCCTCTCCTCTGTCATCCTGGGCTCTCCCTGGAGCAGCTCCAGTTTTTCAGGGCAGGGAACCCCTCGTCCCCCTCACCCCTCCTGGGTGCCATCACCCTGCCTGGCCCTGGGTGCACTGGGAGGAGCAGAGCGAGCACTGCTGGGGACAGGTGAGGACCAGGAGCACCGAGGGGAAGCAGGAGGTGGCAGCATCCCAAAGATGGGATCTGCTGGGCCAGGGAGTAGCAGGGAACACCTGGAGACGTGCACTGGCCCTGCTGGATCTCATTTTTGCCATCTACTTCTCTGGCTCTCCATCATAGCACACTGACCCTGCCTCTGGGCCGCCCCGAGCTGGGCTTGTCACACCCACGTGGAAATTAATTAGCAATAACGAATCTTGAGGCAATGGTAACTGGAATATCCAGGCTGCACACGGGACACTTATGCAATCAGGTTCCTCATCCATCAGTATCCTCCTGATCAGCTTCCAGCACTTCCATTCCTGTGATCCCCACAGTGTACAGTCCCGGACGGCGTCACCGTGCTGTGGGGCAGCCCCCACTGCTCTCAGTGCACCCTTTAATCTTATTTATTTGCTTCTAATTTATACATATATATATAAATATATATAAAATTATTTTGCTTAAATTTCTATGGTACACAGTAGATGTAAAATGATGAAGACAGAAGTGTCTGTCTGAGTTTTTACAGCACCAGTACGATTCCCCTCAGCTCGTCCCCGAGCCCGGGTGATAATGATGGAATGATTCCCATTGCAGGGAAGTGAGTTTGCTCCAAAGCTGGATTCTGTAGCATGGAAAAGGTGTTCAGAGACATTCCCACCTGGAAACGATGTGTTAGGGGTTTGAGGAGCGGCACCAGGGATTCCTGGGAGTGGGATGCTCCAAGCTGCTTCCCAGTGTCCCAGGAGTTGCAGCAGCTGCTCCAGAATGTTCACTCCTTCCCGGAGCTTTGCCCTGGCTTGAGAAAGCTGATCTTAAATGATCCAGCCTGGGATGTGGCCTGTGCAGAGCTGGCCCCAGGTGTCCTGCTCCCCACTGATCCCTGCTGCTGCTGCCTCGGGTTGTGGCAGCCCCAGAGTGTCCCGGGGGATTTGTCCCACTGGAGGCCTGAGTCGGGTCTGTCAATGGCTGAATTGGAGCTCTTCAGAATGCCTTATTTTCCTTTTTGCTGTGTCGATGCAAGTGTCACCTGGGAGCTTGGAGCAGGGAGAAGCTCCAGCACAGGCTGTTCCCAAGCTGGATTGGGGTGTTCCCAGGTGGAGCAGAGCAGGGAGTGGGATGCTGCTCCCTAAGTGCTGGCACTGAGGGTCCTGGTGGGCTCTGGGGCCCCGAGGGGTCCCCTCTGCTGTGCCCCCATGGCCTCATCAGTCTGGGAACCCCTATCACAGACCCTGCACAGCTCCACGGAGTGTGGGGGAGCACAAGGAGCACCCCAACCCAGAAATCCCCTGGATTTTAATGGAAAAAATTGCTCCATCTTCCAGAGATCATCTTATCAGCAGCACTTAACCAGAGCACCATCTCCTGGTCCTTCTGTTCCTCCTCGAGGATTTTAATGTCATTCCACTATAAATGCTGTTGAATGTATTTTCTTTTTGAACAATAATATATTGTGAGTGATCCCTCTTCTCCTACACGGAAATAAAACTTGGATTCGGGAGTTTTAAAGGCTGTGGTGCTGAGATGGTCACTGGCTCCCTGGGCTGCAGGTCCTGGAGGAGCTCTGGGTGTGGATGTGGTGTGGGGGATGGGGAGGGATCCTGGAAGGTGGCACAGGAAGGAGGAGATGCAGGGCATGTTACTTAAAGGAGGAGGTTGCCCAGAGGGAAGTGGTGGTTCAGGGAAGGAGAAACATCCAGGGGAGGAGATGGTGCAGGGAGGGGGTTTGAGGGGCAGGAGGGGAGGTGATCCAGGGGAAGTTATCCACGGCAGGAGGTGTCCAAGGGCAGGAGGACCAGGGAAGCAGGAGCATGGAAGGAGATTATCTGGGAGCAACAGCTTGAAGGAGGAGAACCAGGGCAGGGTTTGGCCCGGGAGGGAGAGGGGCCAGGAGAGGAGATCATTGGAGTGGAGATGTCCCGGGGAGCCTGGCCCAGAGGAGGAGGAACAGGGAATGAGGAACAGCAGATGGGGCTCAGGGGAAGGTAGCAGACACGGAGACTCCCTGGGGATGGTGGCGAGGAGCTGGCCCGGGGGAGCTGGAGCAGGGTCCGGACAATGCGGGCAGGCTGAGACCCGTCCGTGCGGGATGTTGCCGGGAGACAGGGACACACAGGGACACACAGGGACACAGGGACACACAGCCCTGCCCGTCCGGCCCTGCCTGCTCTCAGCACGTCTCCCGTATCGGCCGGCCGCAGGTGAGTGGGGCTGCCCCGGGGGGACCCCGGCGCTGTGACCCCGCTGGGAGCGGCGGTGCCCGGGGACCTGCAGCGCCCGAGGGCAGCTCCGGTGCCCCTGTCCCGGTTTTAAGGACAAACAACCCCGGGCCCCTTCACCCGCTGGCACCCCAGCTCCGGAGTTGGCAGGGCCGGGCCGGGCTGGGCTGGGCTGGGCTGGGCTGGGCTGGGCTGTGTCGGTCTCAGCGCCTTCACTGAGCCCTGGCCCAGCACACCTGGCCCAGCACACCTGGACCAGCACACCAGGCCCGGCACAGCTGGACCAGCACACCAGGCCCGGCACAGCTGGACCAGCCCACCTTTGCCCCGGCACGGACTTGCCCCGTCCCCCGCAGCGTGCAGCGCTTTGGGAGCCCAGGGTGGTTCCTGCCCTGCCCGGCCCCACTGGAGAACCCCCCTGGGGATTTCTGGCTCACCCCCAAGGGCTTTGAGACCCTCGGCGCTTCTTTCCTCCTCTCTGCAGCCCTGGACCCCGGCGTTTTCAGGATCTGGGATCTGGACCCTGCTGATGCCCGGCAGATCCAGGTGTGGGGTGTGGGAAGGGGAGGGTTCCTTTGCGGGGCTCAGATGTGGGGTGCAGATGCAGCGCCAACACTGGGGCGCTCCTGCCTTGTCCTCCCCGGTGAGCACATCTGGCAGTGCCCCATTCCCTGTTCGATTCCCTGTTCCACCCCCTCCAGCGCCCCGGTGTGGCTGTGCTGAGCGCTGGTGGCAGTGGGGACAGTGACGGTGACATCCTTCCCAGCAGCGTCCCGGGATGGCCGGTGAGTGGGGACGGGGCGCTCTGGGGCTTTCTCAGCTCTGCTTGGCCCCCCAGCCCCCTCTGCCAGTTCTCCTACAGAGCAATTCCTGGCTGGGAATGATGGGGGGAGCTGGGGAAGGGGCTGGAGCCTCAGGAGAGGCTGAGGGAGCTGGGAAAGGGGCTCAGCCTGGAGAAAAGGAGGCTCAGGGG
>JANRGV010000049.1:12862895-12874753 GCA_024734035.1 Alethe castanea
GGCAGGCCCTGGCACAGGGTGCCCAGAGCAGCTGTGGCTGCCCCTGGATCCCTGGAAGTGTCCAAGACCAGGCTGGATGGGGCTTGGAGCAACCTGGGATAGTGGAAGGTGTTCCTGCCCATGGCACAGGTGGGAATGGATGATCTTTGAGGTCCCTTCCAACCCAAACCATCCTGGGATTACATGGTTTCATGTTAGCTCAGCTCAAAAGCAGAGAATGTCTTGTACCAAAATGTGCTGTACCAAAACCAAGATGCCCTGATAGATGCTTGCTCAGGACCACAAAATGAGCTTGAGAAACTACAACAAGGGGGAAATGCAAGATAAGATCTGCCATAGATAAAAAATTTAAAAAAAAAAAAAGTGGAAATACAAGAGCTGAGGGAACACAAAGGTTATTTATGAAACAGTCCTGATGAGGAGGATAATAACAGTTCATAAATCTCCAGAGAAAGCAGCAGACCAGCCCATCTGCAAAACAAGTGCCCAGGAGACCAGTGAGGATCAAGAATGGCCCCAGGCTAACAAATTCTCACACCAAAACAACCCACTGAATTCTAGTAAGAGGTCCCACCCCTCTGGAAATAATCTGTGCTTTTCCTTAACAAATTTATGATTTCAGGTATTTTTGAGGATTTTTTCGCAGCAAAATGTTGTTCCTGGAAGAATTTGTATTTATTAAAACTGAAGCTTTTCACAGAAGCCTGTAGGAACAAGCAGCAGAAGCCTTCTGGGATGACACTTAAATTCTCCCTGTTATTCAGTGCCTGGATCTGAACCCAGATTTTCCACCTTCAGTTTAGTACTTTATCAGGGATATCTTCTCTCTGGGATCTCTTCTCTTCTTCCCAGACTGAGATCCTCCTTCTTGAAGCCTGTGGTTACGTTTAAATTATTGAGCTTGGCAAGGTAAAGTGACCCAGTAGCAGAGACATTTCCCTTTGCAGGATTTGCACATTGTGAGGCCTCTGATCACCGCAGGAAAAGCTCCCAAAACCTTCTGGCTGGTGATCCTACTTCCAGTTTCACTTCCAAGCTTGTGGCCCCACCTCACAATCCCTTGAGCTCTGCTGTCATCTGCAAAGCGCCGTCAATTCCACCAGGACCGTAACATTCTCCTTGGAAAACCTCTTACACCAAATTGTTTGGTCACTGGTCACCTGGAGGGCTTGGAGCACACTTTTCCCTGTCCCACTACCAGGAATTAATTCCTTTTCACCCAGCCCAGGTTATAAATTGTGTCTCTAAACCTACCCCTGAACCTTTGTGGTTTTTCACGTTGCGGCATTCGCCGATCGTGCGTCAAACGCAGCAGCGCTGCACCCTGAACATCTAAGCCGAGGTTTCACCAGCTCTTATTTCCACATTTTTTTGGCCAGGGCACAAATTCTGGTCTGTGGTTTCAGATTAGGTCTCCAGCATGTGATGTGAGCAGGCAACACCCACGCTGCTCTCCAGGCAAAGCACTGATGCTGAGCCGTGGAAATCCCAGAATGATTTGGGTTGGGAGGGAACTTAAACTGATCCAGTGCCACCCCTGCCATGGGCAGGGACACCTTCCACTATCCCAGGCTGCTCCAAGCCCCATCCAGCCTGGCCTTGGGCACTTTCAGGGACCCTGCACAGACACCCCAACAACCCCACCCTGTCCATCTCTGGGAGCTCCTGGACCTGTGCTGTGTCACAGGCATGGCTGCTGAATGCTGCTGCTCTCCTTGGGAGGAAAAAGGAAATTTTTTCCTGGTTATTTCCTATTATGCAGTGGAGGAAGGACCAACAGCCCAGCAGAGTAACGAGGACACAGCTTTGGAGAAAAATCAGCCTCAAATAAGAAGGGATGTGGAATAGGAGAGAGCAGAACAGAAAAGGATCCATTTGTTCCTCTCCTGATGTGCAGCTGTTAACCCAGCATGGGACACCCAGGAAAGGGAAAAGGGGCTGGAAGGCAAAGGAACCTGCAGCACAGGGGCACAGTCCTCACCTGGTCACTCTGGTCCCTCAGAGGACACAAAAAGGTCACATTTCTCCCTCAGAGCATTGCCTTGGATTTGGATAAAATTCCTGCCTCATTTTAATGCAGCAGCAGAGCTGGAGCTGGGATGGGCTGTGGCACCAGTGCTCCCATTCCTCTGGAAGTGCCCATGGATCAGGAAGATCAGGGAGTTTTAATGAAGTGTCCACACAGAGCTGTTGTCCCAGGCAAAAAAAAAAAAAAGCTTCTCAGGAGCTAGAAAAGACACATCATCTCTCAGTGACACTTCAGGACAATCCAGGGTAAAATTCAATTAAATGCAAAATCCAAAAGAAGCCTGACAGAGTTTCAGGTGCTTTTCAATTCGTCACTTTTCAATATTTCTGGAAGTTCCCCAGGAACAAATATCCAGAGGTCATTGCAGAAGCTGCTGTGAAGAATGAGCCAGAGGAGCTTTCCTGGGGGACCCACACTCGCCTTGTGATGGAAAACTCTCTCCATGAGCCGGGAATTTGGGAGCAGACAAATGTTTTGTTGTGTCATTACACCCGTCTGGATCTTCCCGGTGCATTTTGATTAGCCTGGAGCTGGTGCTGGATTGGAACCCACATCTTTCCTGGGGGCTTATTTCGGGTTTGCTGCCACCCCACCTCCTGGAATTTCAGGATTCTGAGCCTTCTGCACCCAGGGAAAACCTTCACACCTTGGGGTGACAATTCCAACTCTCACATGTTAATGAAACCATTTGCATTTTCCTTTGTGTTTGGAACACCAAATAGTGGGAAAAATCTTCTTTCCACCAGGTAAAGCCCTAAACTCATCCCAGGCAGAATTAATCCTACATGTTGCATTTCAGTGTTTTCCAGGGAAGGCCTGCTTGTTCCATAGATTATCCCATGATGTATTCCAGCACCAATAAACTCCATGCTGCCAATCCCAGTCCCTATCACAGCTGTATTGGCTGCAGCATTGATCGCCTACAGCAGTAATTGCTTCAATTTACTGAAGAAACATTCACAGGAAACAAGGGCACGTTGTTAAAATGTTGTAAATCTGTAACTCCATGGAGAGGAAGCAATGGATAAGGGCAGATCCAACCCCCAATTCCACACTTTTTAATGTGTAAGTTTGGTATCAAAACAGCACAAAAATTGTGGAGCTGGGAGATAACAGCTGAATAAGTTTGCCAGGGAGTAGAGGACAGGGATTCTGTCGAAATTCAGCCCCAGAAAGATTGGGAGGCTGATCCTGAAAAACATCTCCCTTAAAACCACTTCCTGACATTTCTGGGATCATCTCTTCCTTGGTTCTGCTGGTCCAGGGGGCTCTTGGTCTCTTCTGTACCATCCTGAGGCTCACTCCTATTCTAAAAGCAAACAAGCAAACAAAGAGCTCTCAGAGGACAAATATTTACATTTAATTCATCTGCAACCTCCTCCATCCTCTTCCTGAGCACAGCAATTTGTGGGAGAGCTCCCTGCAGTCTGTGGGCTCACATCCATTGGAATGACTTCCTGATTTCCACAGCTTTGGCCCCAGAAATTTCAGTAGAAGGGAGATTTCATCACTCCTGGAGAAGGAGCATCCCTCCCTCCCTCCCCTTCCCCCCTCCCCTTCCCCCCTTCCCTGATCCCTCCTGACCTGCTCAGACTTGATCAGGGAAAGGAATCCACTACCTCAGCACAATTAAATAAATCACACCACCCATCCTATGGGATCCATGCAATTCAGGGCATCTCTGCCCATGGGAGGGAGTGGAATGAGATGATCTTTAAGGTCCTTTCCAACCTAAACCATTTCAAAATTCTGAGCTTGGGAATGCAGAGGAGCTGCCACCACATTGGTGTAACCAAAACCTGGTTGATACTTATCTTTGGGATAAATCACCTTTCCTAATGTGGATGTGGCATCACTTCACTTCCAGGTGCTCACTGGGAACTTAGTTCAAAATCCTTCTCTGCTGATTAACACCTGGTAACGCTGGGGAGACAACCAACCTCTGAGCCATGTCCATTAACTCAGCTGATCTGTTTTAATTGGGCTGAGAGCCATTACTGGGCAGTTGGGATGTGTTCAACTCCTCCCACCCTCTCTCCCTTCCTTTGCAGACACCAGGGCAGAGGAGGAGGGCATTTGGGAGCAGGTGAATTATTGCACATATCCACTTTTCCTGCAAAACCTGCATGCATTGTATTTTAGTGTTCTGGGGATGCTCAGTGAGGCAGCTTTATTTGTCCAAAGCCCAGAGGTGTCTGTGGAGAGATAAACCCCACAAAGCTGAGAGCAGCAGGAGCTGCTGGACTCTCTGTTGTCACAGCTCCTCTGATGGTCTCCTGCTCATTAAAAGTGGTAACTGGACCCGTTTTGCTCTTCTTAGCAAAAGCCCTGAGGAATTGATGAGCATGAGAAGTCCTTAAGCTGCCTCTGAACAGAGATCTGTGAACTCCAGAGCTCTCCAGGTGCCTCCAGGCTCTTGGTCAAGGGTTTGTGTGAAGGAGGGTGTGGTGGGTGGGCTGTGGAGCTGGGGCTTGGTGGTGTGTGGATCAAATCTAAATCAAAATTCTGCCATTGCTGTTCCTGCAGTGGAAGGACCTGGAGCAGCAGGGATGTAAAAGCACCCTGAGGGAGCCAACTCCCAGGCAAGGGCTCCACTCCTTCCTTTCCATCCCATCTAACACTGACTCTGTCACTGCTGTTTGCTGTCTGCAGAATCACAAACTCATTAAGGTTGGAAAAACCTCCAAGATCATCAAGTCCAACCTTTGACCACTGAACCATACCATGGAGAGCTGTGTCCTGTTGTTCTTTGGACACTTCCAGGGAAATCTCATCCAAGGTGACACTTCCAGTTCTGCTGCTGTGGCTTCAGCCCTGCCTTTTCCACTTGTTGGGGACCTGCCCTACCAGGTCCCCAAGCTGTGGCAGTCCTGGAGATGCTCTCAAGCCCCTTTGAGCCCCTGCACACAGCAGGACTGTGGCTTTTCCAGGCCAAGAGGTGGCTCTGGGGACATCTAAATTCCAGTCCTGCCCTGAAGCGTTGTAGCAGAGCAGGAGCACCAATCCATCACTAGGTTGGGACAGGTTAATCTGATTTATCAAGTTTCAGCTTGCAGGCTGGGGAATGATTACTTCTCCCTGGAGGTGTGGGGGAGTTGTGTGCTTGGACATCCAGGCAGGATCCCACTTTGTCACTGAAGGAGCCACCAAACAAGGGAGCAGCCGGGCTGGGCTTCGCAATGAGGATGCTAGCTGTGTTCCCTGGCTGCAGGAGAGGCTCTGGAGCAGGGAGAAAACCCAGCCCAGGGACATTCAAAGGACAAATTTCCTCTCCCCTGTGCCTCCCCAGCTTCTCCAAAGCAGGGCTCAGGTGGCCCCCCAAGGGGGTTCTCCCATGGGCAAAGGGGGCTTTGCAGGAGCCTGGACAAGGGTGAAAATCCCACTTTTGAGAGTCACGTGCCGAAGCTGAATTTTCCAAAGGCATCATCCTCTGACAGACTTTAATCTTGGCCTGAGAGCAGCAGGAAGTAGAATTCTGACATGAGGGGTGCCAGTTAATTTGAATTTTGGTTTGGTGGATGAACCCAGCCCTACCCCTGCACCAGTGCATGCCCAGCTCCAGTTTTCACCTTGGCCAGAGAGCTGATCCTGCCTGTGGATGTGGAAGAGGAGCAGAATTCCAGAGAGATGCAGTTCTGTACACAACAGCCCGGGAGTTCACTCTTTAGACAGCTCCCTAAAAATAATCCATGCTCCACAAGTGACACAATTTGAGGAGCTGCAGTGACCAAGGGAAATTTTGGAGCTGTGTTATGGCTACAGACCAGCAGAGCTGCCCAGTCTGAGCATCTCCAGAGTGAAGGAATATTTTCCCTGCTTAGATCTACAGGGGAATGGATGGAAAGATCCCAAATGTCAGCAAGGCACCCTCCAGGGATTTGGTTTCCCAGAAAATGCCATGGGCATGGACACCTCCCACTATCCCAGGCTGCTCCAAGAATCTTGGAGAGAAATAGTTGAGGGTAATTCATCACCACAACACCTTTCCAAAAGCTGTTTTTTGTTCACTAAGGTTGTCCATTTTTCAGTTTAGCCTTTGTTCTTCTCCTAAAGGAACAAATTTTGCTTCAGATAGCAGACTGGAAGAGGGATAAACACAGATAACACTCTGGAAAAGTGTTTACAGGTGATCACATCTTTCTACCCATGAGGTTTCATTTCCTTTATGGAAAAGTGAGTGAGAAATGAAGGAATTAATTTTTTCCTGTCAGTATTTTAAAGCCCAGCTGTGAAGCAGAAATTTGATCAGATCTGAAGGAGGTGAAAGTGTGAAATCCTTATTAGCAAATGTTATCCTGAGTGATTAATGGGGCTGCTGAGGAGACTTTACCTTACATGGGTTATCGGGGGCTGAAGAGAAAGGGGAACACATTTATTTGCAAATGATTTGTCTGAGACAACTGATAAGAGGAACTGGGCTGAAAAGGTTTCTCTCAGCTGTTTTTATGGATCTGTTCCCAGGACAAAGGGAACAGGGAGCACAGGGAATCAGCCAGGGAATCACTGTCCCTGAGCATCCCAGGACACTGGGGACAGGGCACACACAAATATTGTGTGTTTGGGACACACACTGCGAGGTTCACACCTCTCCAAACAACCTTTGCACTGTCCCTGGTGGAAACAAATCTGGATTCCACTCCAGGGTGGCAACAAACCCACAAAACTCAACCCACACTGAGGAAGTGTTCAGAGAATCCTGGAATACCCTGAGTGGGAAGGGACCCACAGGATCAGCCAGTCCAGCTCCTGTCCCTGCACAGACACCCCCACAACCCCACCCTGTGCCTCGGTGGCATCAGAAGCTCCTCCAGGCCCTGACGTGGTGGCAGAGGGTGCTGGAACATCAGCACTGCCTCTCCCCAGCTGCTTCAGGTGATTCTCCGCAGTTTAACTCTGTGTAAAGGTTGCCAAAACTCCTGGCAAGAGTATTTTCCTTGGGCAGTTTGCTGAGAGCTTCCTAAGCATGGGAAGAGATTTAACTGGCAGTTTACAGAGCAAATTTACAGACAGCAGCAGCTCAGGCTCAAGGTACACTGCCACATTGAAACCAGCAGGGGCAGATCACTTTATAGGCACAGAAAAAGCCAATTTTCCTCACTGCAGAGAAATAATTGGATGGTGGGAGGTACAGAAGGTCCAGTTTGGATAAATATCAAAGATGGGCCTATGGGATTACATGGAAGGGTTTTTAATAGAGAAGTTCTTTCTGTGGGGACACACTGGGGACATTGAAGCCCCCAACTTCCAGCTGGGACACCCAGTGAGTTGTGAGTGCACCACCTACAGCCAGGAATTACTCATGCAGTGGGAGAAAAATCTAAATTAGGTTCAGTCCAGCTACTCAGGGCTTGTCTCTTCATAGCCAAGGTAACTCTGCCGTGTATTTTGAATTTGGCAAATACTTCTTTGGGCTTTTCCTTGGGAGCAATTTGAGCTCAGGTTGCTTTAAGGCATCCTTCTAATGATCCCTAAAGGAATGACCTAGGAGAGGGCAGCACTCCTGGCTCCCCAAATCTCTGCTCCAGGTACTTCTCTTCCCAAGCAGGGCAAGTGTCTGACAGCTTCTGGGGTGGGCCACTGGTCACTGGAGTCAAGAAATGGGGATATTTTGAGATGGGCACTTCTGAACCGCTCCAAACCTTCAATGTTCTCATCTAAGACAAGGAGGGCTAAGGAGAACTGTAATGCTTGATCTGCTGAGCTGGACTATCCATGGAATATTGGGGATCAGCTTCCCAGCAGCAGGGGAAAGCACCTCCTGAGCTGATGTTCATCAGGGCCAGCAGCAGAAATATTTGTGTCCCTGGAAAAGCCTGAGGAGGGAGGGAAGGCCCAGCAGGAAAACAGGGGGTGGTGGTGAGTTCAGATGGAAAGGTGGAGGAGAAAGAAGAGGAGGGTGCTGTGGGACTGGGGACACCTGAGAGTACAGGTCTGGCACTCAGGGACATGGAGAGAGGGTGGGAAGGCGGCCTGGGGTGATGTGCAGACAGCACCGAGCCCCTGCCGGCCGAGCCAGGACACGCGGGCTGACTGAGGCACAGAAAAGCCAATCCTGCCCAAGCAGCAGCGTTTTGTCCCTCAGTGCTGCTCCCCCAGCCTTTCCCAGGTTCTTGTGAGGGGTGTGATGGAATGGGCTTTGCCAGCTGCCTTAAGAGCCACGGCAGATAATGCATTACCCTGCCAGGCCACAGCATAACTTCTCCCACAGTAATTACTTTCGATTTTCTCCCAATAAATACACTGCTCCTCTTCTCTGTGCAGTAATTGAGGGTATTTATTCCTCAGGAAGACTGACTGTCCTTTGGAGCCCAGAATGGATGGGGGGCCTGGGGAGATCGATGTGAGTGCTCATCACTGTTGTCTCTTTAAGGACCTTCCAGCTGGCCTCAGGTGATCCCTTCTCCTTTCCCCCTGAGCATCCTGGCCCAGTGGGAGCTGTCCCTGCCCAAGATGGGCTTTTAGGTCCCTTCCCACCCAAGCCATTCCATGATTCCATGATTCTTTTGGTGGCCTCCCCCTGTGCTCCATCAGAATCCTGTGTTTAGGCTGGGCCTGGTGTGTCCTGCTGATTCACCCTGGGATAAAACAGAGATTTAGCTTCACCTCTCTTTTATTACTCTGTTATTTCCCCAGTTTTTCTAAGTTGTTCTCTTATGTCTTTCTCCCTGAGTGCTGTGGCCAGTGTCCCAAGGAAGGGAAGGATTTTCCCTTCCATGCTATGGGGTGTGTTCTCCCTGAGGAATGTGTATGGAAATAGGCAGTGAGGAGATGGCACCAAGACATGGAATTCTGGAGAGCAGGGGGAGAACTCACCCCTGGGGATGTCCTGCAACACAGCTGAGTGATTATCCTAAACCCCCACAGCTCTCTTGATCTTCACAGGAGAAAATGAGAGAATGCAGCTTGGGAAAGAGGCAAATCCCTGTCTTTGGTCCTGGGGTGGCTCCTGTAGGGATTTCAGCTATGGCTGGCTGGTAAGATTTTGTCACATTAGAATTACTTGAAAATCTATTAAATGAAAATGAAAATAAAAAATAAATCCCTGCCTGCTCAGCCCTGAAGTTGCTCTGCCTTCCCACAGCAGCCAGGACCAACCACCTCCTTATGGAAGTGGAAGGGATGGTAAAACATGGACGTGAAAATC
This sequence comes from Alethe castanea, assembly GCA_024734035.1. Lineage (NCBI taxonomy): Eukaryota > Metazoa > Chordata > Aves > Passeriformes > Muscicapidae > Alethe > Alethe castanea. Next base: position 12,872,069 of record JANRGV010000049.1, read on the forward strand.
CCAAGGAAAAACAACTTGAGCCCAGGCCTAAGGTGAAAGTCTGGACTTAAAACAGTGGGAGCAAGGCCTGAGCTGTGCATCTTTCAGGATTTCCTACTCTTATTGGAATAACATCCACTGGGAAAGGGGATCCTTCCACTGCCTTTCCCAGGGCTGTTTTCCCTTTGGTGACAGGGATGTGCTGATAACATGGAACAGCTTAAGGAAGGCAGCAATCCTGTGGAATATTCTCATGGGATTTTTTTTTTTTCATTGGAATTGTTTTTTTCGTGGGAATTTCATGGCCTTTTTGTGGGAATTTTTGGTGCCTCAAAGTTCACAGAGTGATGCCTGTGCTTCCCATCTCCTTCTGCACAGGAAGGAGGATCTCAGCCTGCTTGAAAAACTCAGGAACCATGAGGTGGAAGATCTTTTGATCCACAAAAATCAAATTCAAGACCTTGTAGAGTTGACTGAGCCAGCTGGGATTGGCCTCAGCTTCTCCACCTCCACATCCAGGGAATACCCAGTAGGAGGGTGGCAGAGCTGACAGAGTTTTCCATGGATGCAAAGACCAATTTTTGAAAATTTTTTGATCTATGCCAGGTGAATTTTTAATACAGCTTAAAAAAAACCCCACAAAATATGGGAAAGAAGTCCTGGCACTCCAGAAAAGACAGCAGCAAGGGGTGAGAGGGACCTACACCCCTGAAAACTCAGAAAATAAACATCTCCTTGGACTTTTGCCCAACAACCTCCCGGAAGCTCCAAAATTTCCACTGTGCTTGGGCAGGTATTTTTAGGACCATTATTAAATATTAATTATAAAATCATCATATGAAGAATCCTTCCACTGTAGATATTCTTAACTACCTCATTTGGACCTAATTACCTTAAAAAGTTTCCAGGTTTCTGGGTCTTCAGTAGAAGCCCTCTTAAAGGCAAAGTTTATTTTCTTTGCCCCCCTTTTCTTTCTGTTTTTGCCCAGGGGTTTTGTCCCATCCCTGGAAGTGTCCAAGGCCACGTTGGATGGGGCTTGGAGGAACCTGGAAGAGTGGAAATTCTCCATTTAAGGTGGAAGGAGATGTTCCAGCACAGATCTTAGTGGGAGCAGAAGACAAATTCCACAGTCCCTGGTTCCTCTCCTTTTGGAGCCATTTGTAGCTGTTGTTAATGGAAGTGAAATAAAATAAGTGCATGTCTCATTTTCTTGTGGGGTTGGACTCAATGCCCTTAAAGGGCTTCTCCAACCATAGTGATTCCATAATTCCATGATTCCCTGTGCATTTCACCAGAGCACTGCCAGGGTCAGCTGAGCCCTCTTCTGAGAAACACCTCAATTTAGAAATTTTCTGAGCTCCATCAGTCCAGAGGGCACCAGAGGGGTGTCTGTGATGAGCCAGTAGCAGGAATTTTATCTCCTGTGTCAGACTCTGGGAATAGCCCATCCACCTCAGCACCGAGGCCAGGACAGGCTTGGGAGGATTCTCATCAGGATTCAGTCCCACAGCTCCCAAAAACTTTGGCTTTCCTCTCACTTTCCTGACTCCTCCAAGGGAAAGCACAATCATTCTGTTCCTCCCATTAGCAGGCATTTGGTAATTACTGGCCAGCATAAATTTTAATAATTATTATTATAATTCCTAATGCAATCATTAATCAATTCCTTATTATTGAGATAGCAATTACAGAAAGATTAATAACTCCAGCTAATATTTTTAAATTAATGTAATTTGGGGAGGTGAGGGAGTGAAATGGAAACACTGCATTGCAGGCACTTCTTAGGGGGACTTTTTCTTTTGGGCTTTTTGCACAACTCCTCCTTTTCCCCTACATTGCTGGACTTTTCCTAAACTTATAAATGTCCCTAGTTTTTTTTTTTTTTTTTTTTGGGATAGCACAGCATGGTTCTGGAGTTTTAGTCCACTGGAGAGGAGGAGTTTTCCTCCAAGTCTTTCTAAACACCTTCCTTATGCTACACAGAGGTTCTGCTTCCCAAAACAGAGCAAGAGGGATTAGAGTTGGGTTTCCCACACTTGTTTTCCAGGCTGCCAGGTCACTTGGAATCTACCTTCTCCTTGCTGTTCTTCCACTTTTAACCTTCTCCTGTGTCCACCCTGACAGGAAGGACCTTCCTGGTGGAAAGCCTTTGGTGGGATCGTGGTTTTCAGAGGGAATTGTATCAATGCCTGAGGAACACTGCAGTGAATGGGATGAGCATTTATTCCCAGGATAGAAGAAGTCTCTGCTCTGCCATGGAAGAGTCTTTCCCAAAGACCATAAGACTCCAAAATCCTGCTTGTTTTGGTTGGGGTGTTCATTCTCTGGAACTGCTATTTGTCATGGAAGAAAGAAAGAAGCAGGAGCTGGGAAAACCTGGAGCTGATCCTGTCCCACATCCTCTCTCCATGGGAGGAGCAGGGCCAGCCTGGCCTGTGGCTTCTCTTCAGCCCTGAACTGACCTTCAGAATTCCAGTTTAAACATTTGGATGTGACTCCTGCAATTCCATGTTGGAATGGTAGAACCACAGATTGGATTGGGATGAGAAGGATCTTAAATCTCATCCAGTGCCACCCCTGTCATGGGCAGGGACATCTTCCACCATCCCAGGCTGCTCCAAGCCCCAAGGTCCAACCTGGCCTTGGGCACTGCCAGGGATCCAGGGGCAGCCACAGCTGCTCTGGGCACCCTGTGCCAGGGCCTGC
>JANRGV010000049.1:13031064-13041456 GCA_024734035.1 Alethe castanea
TATTTTAAGTATTCTGGTTTATACAAACTCCAAAACTTCTATGATTAACACGAATCATTTATCAATTATCACACTCCAGAATCCTCTCTCAGCCCATCCAGCTGCCCTGGGCTGGTGTTGGTGGCAGGGCCACTGTCCCTGCCCCTGGCACAGCAGGTGAGGTGCTGCCACTCCAACCCCAAACCGAGCAGGAGCTGGCACTGCAGCCCAGTCCCCCAGGTCTGGGAATCAGATGTGTCCTTTCTGCAGCCTTTCTGCTGCAGCACCCCGAGCAAAGCAGTGACAGCCACATCTCTGCGTCGCTGCTGTCCCTCTCAGCATCAGCTGCTCCTCAAAAGGCACTGGTGACTCGGCAAATGAAGCGCTGGAAATCCTCACCAGTTCTCTGCCTCCAAACTGTGCCCAAATTGGAGCGTCAGGGCCAGGCTGCTCCTGCATGTGGGTGTCCAGAAGGGAGCTGAGCTCTGTCCTGCTCTGGGCAGCAGCCACTCCCTGATGTCCCAGGCCAGCCAGGGGCTGCCTGCAGCTCAGTGACATTGATCCTCCTGCCAGTCTCTGCCCTCTTTTCCAAAAGCCATCCTTGCTTTGCTGCAGAAGTGCTTTGGAAAGAGCTCATTTGGGGAAGAGAGAGGAGCAGCCTAATTGATCGAAATGTCATCTACCTACACACTTGTTTAGCTTCTAGAAATGAAGATGAATATCATGTGTGTTTTATGCTGAACAGGCCATTTAATCCTAAAGCAGTAAGGGCTGAGGACTCAGTGCCCAGCCCAGGGTGCCCATGAGTGGTATTGAGCAAAAGATTGAACAGAATAACAAACTTGGAGCAGTCAGAATCAATATCGAGGAGGTGTCCCTTCAACTGCAGCTATTTAACTGCAGCCAGATAGCAGCAGGCTGGAGAAGGGAATGGCATGAAGCAAGGAAAAGACACTAGGACATGAATTTTAAGGTCCCTTCGTTAGCACAGATGGAACTTCCTGCAGTGGCTGAAGGAATGGCTCGCAGCTGGAGCTCTGCCTGGGCTCTGAGGAGGACAGTGCTGCATTCCTGCCTGGGGGGGCTGAGCAGGGGAAGGGGCACTGCCAGCACCCTGAGGGTGCAGCCTGACCCTGTGTGTGCCCCTTGCTCCTGTGCCAGGGGGCTGCCAGGGGCCAGAGCTCCCTTTTGCTGGGCAGACAGACTGTCCAGGTGTCCCTGCAGACATTCCCCACCTGAGGAGTTACACACAGCCTGGGGCTGCCAGCACTGCCAGGAGACACAGGGATGTGTCCACAGGGTCAGGAGTGCTTGTGTCCATGGATTTCAGCCTCTGGGTAAGCTGTCCTGATCTGCAGCACATCCCACCCTTCATCCCACCAGCTCTGCCATCATTCCTGTCATGCAGGATCAGCTCACCAGTCCTTCAGAAACTCCTCTGCTTTCATTTGGGGCTGAGGGACAGATTTGCAGCCCAGTTTCAGTGCAGCAGATGAGTCCAAGGACAGATCCAGCAGTGCCAGGAATTCCTTCTACCCTTAATGTTCCCTGTGCTGGCACTCGTGACAGGAGGGAGCATTTTAAACCAGGCATCATTTTTCCCTTGAATTTTGCCTGGAGAGCAGATCTTGCTCCTCACAGTACCAGACTCTGGCTTCTCCCACTGTTCCCATTAGAGTGGCTTCACTGAGCTGGAGCTGGCAATCTGTGCATTCCCAGATTTTCTGGATGGGATAGAAATATCCTTCTCTCAGGGTCATCTTGCTCCTTACTCTGCAGCCACTGGGTTTGGAGAGGCAGCAGGCAGGAGGTGACAGGGAATGTCTGGCAGATGTCCCAGAATTGTTCCCAAGGTTTGTGTTGTGTTGTGTGAAATATGCCCCAGGAAGGTGAGATTTTGGTGAACCCTCCACTGTTCAACCTTAATGGGGACACAGACAGACAGATTTGACACCAAATACTCTGTCCTGACTGTTTAGGAGGTCAGAACTTGGTCATTTATCCATAAACTCACTACAGGGAGGTGAAACTGATTTTTTTCTTAATGCTGAAGAACCCTCTTCAGCAAGAAAAAGACCCAGAACAGAAAACCAATATAAAACAGAAACAAGGCTTAAATTCTAAATTCAATGTTCATCATTATCTCACTTGGAAGGTGCCATTTGGGATGGAAAGGTGGCTGTGGGATCTACCAGAGCTTCCACTAAAAGCACATCCCGTTTTTAACCGGCTCCAGTTCCCAGCTCTTGGATCTTTTGGACAAATGACCTGGGGACAAAAGGGATTGTGCCTCAAGAGGCTCAGAAATGCATGGGGCTGCTGCTTGAGGTGCTTTAAGTTGGATAAACAGCTGGAGATGCTAAAAAATGACATTTCTGGGTTTGAAGCCTGGTTGCCACAGGGACAGGAAGCACAGCAATCCCAGATCCATTCTACATGGATGCCAGGGTCATTCCCACTGACTTACACATCTGTTCTTCAGTGTCACAGAGGCATTTCCTTCCAGCCTCTTGTCCTGTCACCTGTGTGGCCTGTGGATCCATTCTCCACATTCTTCCTGTTGGTCAGGAAGGATCACATCAGTTCCAAAGCAGGGAATTTGGGAACTTTGGAAACCACTCAGAAGCTTCTCTGTGCAGGACAGCAGCAGACCTGCAGCCCACAGGGCCAGGAAGGAGCTCTGCTCTCCCCCCCTCCCAGGGGAGCAGAGAGTTCTGCTCCCTGGGACTGGAGAGGAGCCCCACACTGAGCCCATGCCCAAGGAATGTGGAGCTGTGCAGCCCGTGCAGCCCATCCCACAGGGAAAACAAAGGGATGGAATATCTGATTCTGTGGAGTCATTAAAGTTGGAAAAGATCTCCAAGGACACCAAGTCCAAATTTTGCCTGAATCGTACCATGCGCACTTACCTTGCCGCTCCTGCTCATCTTGTGAACACTTCCAGGGATGCTGATTCCACCTATTCCAATGCTTAACCACCCTTCCAGTGAAGGCATTTTTCCTGATACCCAAGCTGAACCTCCCCTGGACTGAGCTGTCAGGGTAACTGTCCTCCCCAAAGGCAGGTTTGGATAATCCAGGCTCTGGCTGGCTCAGGGAAAGAGCATCTGAAACCACATTCCACCTGTGGGAATATTTGACTCCAAGGGACAGACTCAAGGGATTCATTTCTCCTAACTGACCACATCAGCAGCTCCAATGCCTTCATCTTCTTGTGAGCACCACAGGCTCAAAAAGCACCTGAAAAGTGGTGATGAGAATTCTGAAATGAATCCCAGGAGTCCTCAGGAAGGAGCAAAGGAAGAATGTGTGGATTTGCAGAGAATCCTGATGCAGGACCTTCAGAAAGGAGACTGAAGGAGCAAAAAGGGGTTGTAAAAAACCTCAGGCACATGGGATGAGCATGGAATGAATCCCTTGGCAATCACAAGGGGATGCTGGTGCTCAGGGATCCTTCACTGCAGGGTAATCTCCTCATCACTGCCCTTGGAGAGCCATCAGAGCCGCCTGCAGTGGCACGGGGGTGACTCGAAAAGCACAGGAGGCAGCTCTGACAAGTGCTTCCCTCTCCTCCTGGTGCTTCCAGAGCAGGAGCTGGAGTGGGAGAGCAGCCCCAGGAGAGAGGAGCTGTGCTGGCATCAGTCCTGGTCTGCTTCCTGAGCTTCATCCACAGGTGAAAGCAGGGCAGGAGCTATGCTGTTCCAGTGGGAATGCAGCACATTGTTCCCATCAAGGAATTAAATTTCTATTCCTTCCCTTCCTACCCCTGCTCTCCCTTTTCTCCCAGTGCAGCCCTGTGGAGAGGAAGCTCTGGTTCAGTCCTGGGTGGCTCTGAGGACTCCATGCAGCACCCCCAGTGTTCCATTGTGTTCCCAGTGGAACATTCTCTGTTCACACAAATCCCCCAGCATAAGAGATCCACACCCATGAAGAGCCCTGTCCTGGGGCTGCCAGCAGCTTATGGAAAACCTCCTCAAAGGGCTGAGAGAAAGAATTCCTTCTGCCATTGATTATTCCCAGAATGTTTATTTGCAATGCAGAGGATCCCTTTGATCCCTCACCTGCTTGGACAGCAGCTCACCTGGGCTCTGCAAATTCCATTAACCCAGTGGGTTCAGGAGCTGGCTGATTTTCCAACATCCCTTTTATTTGGGAATGGGGTGAGGGAGCAGAATAAATCCCCTGGGCTGTCACTGTGTGGATGCACAGTGCACCAAGCCCTGTTGCTGCAGCCCTGTGCCAAATGGCTGCCGTGCCAGCCAGAGACAACAATGTTTAATTTATGAAGGGCTGAGTTTTAATCAGTTTTTTATTGTTTGTGCCAGCAATAGATCAGTTTAATGGCAGTCCCAAAAATGCACCACCAGCAAATCTCACCCATGCCATTCTCCTCTGAAGTTTGACATCAGTGCCTGCTGGGGAACAGGCAACCTGTGAAAGGCAGGGTTTAAATAAAGGGACGAGGCTGCAGCTCTCGTGGTGGTGCTGGTGGGTTGGTGGCACTGCTGCAAGAAGGGCAGGTTTGGAGATAAATCTGTGCTCAGCCTTTTCTCACATTGAATCATGAGCTGCCTTTTTATAACCGAGGCAGCAACACTGAGTGTGCACCTCCCTCGGGCTGCTGGGACTTGGCTTCAGCCTTCACTAAGCCCAGCTTTACTGAAATGGACCTTACTGACACACCTGGCCAGGCACTGTCTGTTTTTTCATCTGTTAAACTCCAAATGTCTCTCCAAACCCCCCAAATTCCCACCATCTCCAGTGTAACTCTGGCCTGGCCACCCCCATGTGCTGTAATGAGTCATGATGGGAATAAAATTCCATTACTTGGGCAGAACTGTGAGGAAGAGGGAGGAGCCCTGGCTGAGGTAATTTATTTTACAGTCAAAGAAAAATACAGGAAATGCATTTGCTGCTCCATTTTCAGCCAGTTAAAGAGGGAAAAGGCTTGGACCTGGATCCAGCCTGAGAGTGAAGGGTTTGGTCCAGTCTAGGTCTGGTTTTTGGGAGGTACTCTCTGAAAATAAGGAATTAGTTCAGTTGGATCTTGTGTGATACCACAGGAAATCCAGGAGAAGTGGTTAAATATTGTTATTGCTATTGCCATGCACAGATAACTGAGAGTCCTCATTGCTTTGGTCACTTTTCTCCCATAATTCCTGATTTATTCAATGAGTCCTTGGCCCTCAGGGCAATGCTGGAGTGACTTTTCCATGTAGGAAAAGGGTATCAGATGCCCAAGCAGTGCCAAGGTAAATGCAGAATGAGTGTGAAGGGAGTCTGAAAATAAAAGAAAATCAAATATATTTTTACAGTGAGGACAACATTTCCAACAGATTTTTGTTGTGGAAAATGAAGAGCCTTGTTAGACTAAAGGGCATTAGAATTTTAAGCTCTAAAGGACCCAGCTTCTTTAGGACCACCTATTTTGTTTTCAGAAGGGACTTAATATGCAATTATTAAAGGTACTGAGATCTCTGGAGCTGCATTTGGTGCATAAACACTTCTAAAAAAACCCTAAACCAAACCTGCGTGATGGAGCCAGAGAAAACAGGGTGGAATAAACCCAAAGGAATCACCTCTTCCACCCCCCTGACCCAAGGAAAGCTCTGGGGTCTTCAGCAAAGGGGTCTGGAGAAATGTTCCTGCTCCTGGAAGCCTCCACAGCAAACCCAGGAACAATTGATGGCAGTGTTTAACTCTCCTCACATTGGAAAGACTTTTCTTAATGATGAATCTGAATTTCCCTGAGTGTGATTTAATTACCTCCTCTCCTAAGCAAAGTGAACAGGCAGAACAAATGATTCTCTTCCTCTTCATGGAAACTGTTTCTGGAGCTGCAGCCCGTGAGGTTTCCCTCAAGTCTTCCTTCCCTGAATCCCTCCAATGATCCCAGCCTTTCTTTGCAGGTTACCTCCAATAATTCTCATTCTCACTGCTCAGTGTTTTCATCCAGAATTGTGTGATGGATTTTCCAAGTAATTTCTGGTTTCCCCAGGTCCTGCTGAGTTCCAGCCCTGCCCTCTTGGCTGGTGAGAGCAGGGTTGGTACCCCAGGCTCTCCTGGCAGTCTCTGGTAATGTCCCAGAGCTATGTGAGGAGAAATTTGTCACCCTGGGGACAGTCAGGCATGGCAGAGGCTGTCCAGGGAGGCTGTGTCTCCATCCTGGGAGCTTTTCAACACCAGGCTGGAGAAAATCCTGAGAAACCTCAGGTTTGAGGTCTGACCTCAGAGTTGATCCTGCTCTGAGCAGATGAGCCTTTGGTGTAGGTGACTTCCAGTGACTCTCTTCTAATTACTCCTTTGAGTTGTTCTCTGAGCCTTTATCATCCCTTTATTCCACTCCCTCCCCGGTAAAAAGAAAATTTTTGTTGGAAAGCTCATGCTCCACACACCCTAACAGAGTAGGGCCACGGGACACAGCTCATGAGTGGAGAAACCCCACAGTGTCCTGGGCCACCCTGCCGTGGTCATTGGGATCATTCCCAGTACCTGGAAGCACAAGGAATCACAGAATCTTTAACTTTGGAAAACCCCTCTCAGGCCATCGAGTCCAGGCTGTGCCTGATCCCCAGCTTGTCCCCACCCAGAGCACTGAGTGCCACATCCAGGCCTTCCTTGGGCACCTCCAGGGATGGGCACTCCAAACCTCTCTGGGCAGCCCTTTCCACAGTCTGACCACCCTTTCCATGGAGAAATTCCTGCTGGGACCACCACAGACCTGGGGAGCCACAGCAGGACAGGTAAACACAGAGCAGGAACTGAGAGTATTTCTTATTTTGGAAGGGATTTTTAAAATCTTTGCTAAAAAAAAAAAAGTGTTTTCCCAATGCCTCTGACTCACAGGAATTTAAACAAACAAACAAACAAACAAGCAATTTGTCCAAAGTCCACTCTGGAAGCAGAAATTTTAAGCAAAGAGTCGTGAGAAATTGGAGCTCTGCTTGCCAAAGGCTGCAGGGGGCAAGAAGGCATTTCCAGGAGTCCAAAGAGCTCTCAAAACTTCCCAGATTTTGTCTGCAATAATGAATTCCAAGAACTGAATAATTGGGGAAGAAACCCAAGTATTTCTCAGTTTTTGACATTTTAGGAGAGAGCTGAAGACAACATTTTTTTACATCCACCACATCCTTTGTCGTGATGGAAAGAGGAGCTTTAATTCCAGAATAGCAGCAGGAAAGGGCAGGGAAAGGGAAGATCTCGGGGATCTCATTTCTAAATGCAGCAATGCTTTGGTAATGACAAAAAAAGACTCTGACTTGCTAATTAGCTTTGCATAATGATGACTAAACCTGATTCCAGCATGAACCAGTCAAATATCTTTGGGACCTCCAATTAAAAGGGTTTGGTTTGGGTTTGGCTCCCAAGGTGATTCCTGGAGATCAAGTAAGTCCCCAAAGGGAGCTCTGAGCTTTGTTGTCTTGGTTGGCTGCAGCAGCAAAGGAACTTATGAGGCGGAATTTGATTGCATGTATTTTATCCATCATCCAAGAGCATGTCCCTGATGCTTTGCAACCTCTTGCTCATAGTTTCCCCTCCCAAACCGCCAAAAAAATGGAGAACAATGGTTCATTATCTCTCCATCAGTTGCCAGCCACTGCACAAGTCCTCTCTCTTCTACTTTTCTCTGTTAAGAAGAGCTGACAGAAAATCTGCCCACAAAACATCCCTGAATTTGTGTGTGTGGAGGGGGGAAACACTTGCAGAGGGTGACACCTTCCTGAAATGCCACTCACCATTCCCTCAGGTGAAGGTCACAGAGGCTCCTGCAGGGCGTCCCCATCCCTGTGGCCTCCTGGATCTGCATGGACAGAAATCCCAGTCCCTGTGAGCCCTACCTCGTACCCATGCCACATCCAGGTTTGGATCATCCCACGACCCCTGGAGTTCCGCAGATCGTGTTGGAACTCGGCTCTTGCTGGCACTGGGAACCTGTGTGGGGTTGGGGACTGGTGAGGAGAGATCCAGTGATTCACCCAAGCCTGAGTCCTTCCCGGGGGCTGTGCCAACTCCCACATTTCTTCCTGTAACTTGGGAACAGCACTGAGGAAGGGAGAAAACTTTCCTTCCCTGCAGAATTCCCGTGAGGGAGAACCCGCTGAGCTCCTCCCAGTGAACTCTGATTCAGGGTTTGCCCATCTCTGGCTGCCAGCTCCTCTGCCTGGAGGATTTTTCCACCTTTTGCAGGAGTGCCTTGTCCTGCTTTCCAAGGCAGCGAGGCAAATCCTGGCTTTTCCAACTTCCACAGCCGAGCCCCTCCCCGGTGCTCCTGTGTGCGAGCAGGGGGGGTCAGCTGGGGTGGGACAGGCTGGGCTGGGGGCTGCCATCAAAGCTGGGAAACAACAATTCCTTCTGGGCCGACGTCAGCAGAGCTCTGGATCCCGGGAGCAGATGCTGTTTGTTCACACCGCCCGCCCGTTCCCAAAATTCCGGAGACTGCGGCGCTGCCGACGCGGTTCCAGCCCACAGAGGAATGGGGAAGGCCAGGCTGAGAGGCTTTGCAGCTTTTCCTGAGCCTCCCAGTGTCTAGCACAGCATTCCTGTGAGAAAATCCCTGGTGCCCGTTCCCCCCATTCCCAACAGAGGGGTCACAAAGTGAGTTCAGGCTCCAAAAACGTGTCCGGGCACTTGTGGCTTTCCTTTTCCTGGAAGCCAGGGATGAGGCTCTTCCCAAAGAACAGGGGAGTTTCCCATAACCCACAGGTCACCCTGGAGAGCTGTGGCAAGGGAAGAGCTGGGAAATGATGGACCCTGAGTTTCTCAAGAGCACTGGAGCAAATTACGAACCAATCAATTCATCAGCACTGCGAGGAGAGAAGGGAGTAGGAACAGCCAGTGTGGACTTGTCAAGAACAAATCATGTCAGAATAATTTAATCTCTTCCCTTAATGGGGTCGTTGGCCTATGGACACAGGGAAGTGATAGATTTGATAGACCTCGACGTTCATGAAGCTTTTGACGCAACGTGACAGGAGTGGCTCCTCCAAGCAGGGAAATGGGATTGAAAGCAAATCATCCACTATGGGCACAATTTAAAAAACATTAGACTTTGAATTTCATATCAGAAATCTGTTCAAGAAAGGGATTTAAGTCTGCCAGGCTTCTGTCCTGGGCCCAGCTCATTGAAAATTTTTTTAATCAACAAAGCCAGACCAACACCCACACAGACAATAGATGAGATCTTTGTGGAATTTATGTTAATGCTGTTTTACAAATATAAAATATGCAAACCCCCTATCAATAAAAAATCACACAATCTTTGGCTGTGACAAACACATCTTTATACATGATATTTTAGTTTTGATGAATAATAAAATTACTCATTGACATTGCAAGAATAGGGCTACAAATTTATTGTCTGGCAAATGCCTGTTGTCATTGTAGGTAAAGAACAGATTTCCTGATGCTCTTCAATCTTTTGGTTCTTTCCTGGCTCTCTGACCTCACAGAAAATGATTCCAGCTGGACAATTTAGCTCATTTTATAGTGCAACATTTCCAGGGGGGTTGAAGAGCCAGCTATTTGTTTCCATCTTTTTATTACCAGCTTAGCTGATAGAAGGGAACAGACAGAGCTAAAAGCCTAAATGGGGACATCTGGGGACATTTGGAGAGCCCAGGGTGTCCCAGGGTGTCCCAGCTGGGCTCCAGCTGCTGGTTTGGCAAGGGGGCTGCTCTCCTGGGATGTTGGAAGCACCAGCTCCTCTTGAGACCCCAAACAGCACCACATAACGACGTTGAGGCAACAAAGATCCTCCTATCAGCTCTGTGGATAAATCTGGATGAGGGCTGACGGGGACAACTCGTGATTCAATTAGAAAATTCTTGTAAAACCAACAAGGTGAAGTGCAGCAAAGGCAGGTGAGAAGTGAGGACGAGGAGGGATGAAATGCCCAAAGTGAAGTGTGCTTTGACAAATGGCAGCACCATTTCAGAGGCTAATCTGGGCTTTCTAGTGGGCCCTACAAATGGGGAGGATAAAGTTACCCCTGACCCCCTCTTAGTAGCAAGAGCTGAGGCTCCTCTGGGGCTTAGCAGGGATGTGATCTCCACGTGGGCATGCACTGTGAGAAAGAGAGGAAAAAAGAGAGGTGGACTGAGAAGAGAATGATCAGAGGCTGGAAATTATTTGGGAAAAGATTGGAGCAATTCAGCCAGGGTGTTTTTCCAAGAAAAGAGTAAACCTGCCATGGGAGGGTGGAGTCAAATAGGTACTGAGTTGTTCTGAAGCAACATCTTGGCTTTGAGTAATTAGAAACACAGAATGGAATGGGTGGGAAGGGACCTTAAAGCTCATCTCATCTCACCCCAGCCATGGGCAGGGACACCTCCCACTGTCCCAGGCTGCTCCAAGCCCTGTCCAACCTGGCCTGGGACACTTCCAGGGATCCAGGGGCAGCCACAGCTGCTCTGG
>JANRGV010000049.1:13117389-13127872 GCA_024734035.1 Alethe castanea
CCCTGACACCAGTAAGGCCCTGCAGATGGACCCTGACACCAGTAAATGAGTGCAGATGGACACTGACACCAGTAAGGCCCACAGGAGGATCCTGACACCAGTAAATCATTGTAGATGGACCCTGCCACCAGTAAGGCCCACAGGAGGACCCTGACACCAGTAAGGCCCTGCAGGAGGACCCTGACACCAGTAAATCAGTGCAGATGGACCCTGACACCAGTAAGGCCCACAGGAGGACCCTGACACCAGTAAATCAGTGCAGATGGACCCTGACACCAGTAAATCAGTGCAGATGGACCCTGACACCAGTAAATCAGTGCAGATGGACCCTGACACGAGCAAGGCCCTGCAGATGGACCCTGACACCAGTAAATCAGTGCAGATGGAGCCGCCCACCAGCGAGAGGCTGCGAAGGAGCCCAGCCCGTGAGTCATGCGAGCAGCGCCCGTGTCGCTGCCATGTGGAGTGCAGCAGGCTATCAAAAGCGATGATTTCATCCCAAAAAACGGCCCTGTTTTTGTGCTTGATGACAGCTGGGCCTTTTTGGTACCTGCTGACCTAGAACAAGTCTCTCCACCGGCACAGAAGGTGGGTCACTCTGAGATTTGAAGTGCCTCATCCTTCAGTGAGTGGGCAGGGTGCACCGTTATTTTCATTGTGCCTCTTTTTGCCAAGCCTCTGTTATCCCTATTTATAGGTACCTTGGGATGCAGTTCCAAAAAGTCTCACCTGCCTCAGCAGTTCCCCCTGCAGTGTCCTACTTATGGCACAAATCAAGGGGGCTCTAATTAGAGTTTCTGGCCCAAGCCGGACTCAAATGTTTGACTTTGGATTTATAAGAAAGGTTTTCACAGATTCCTTGCCCTCACCGTGGTTGTAGGCAGAGTTCCTGCTGTCTCCAGAGCTTCCCACCAGCAACCATGAACCGTGGTCCAATATCATCCCTAAAAAAACTCCTGTTTCTCCTGCCTGTTCTCTGCTCTCCTGCCCACCCCCAGGATTCAACAACTCTGGATTTTTTTATCCTTTCCTGATTTTGAGAAGGAGGCAGAACAGCAATAACTCTACTCCCTGACTGCCTAATGATGGGGAACTAATCCAGAAACACAGCTTGGAATTAAAAACCCTTCCAGCCTTCATTATTTCTATGCATCGTGTTTGTTTGGAGCAAAACTCAGCAGCTCGGATAATCTGCTCTGTGTCAGAGCAGAGATGTGGAAACACAGCTTGCTCACAGGGTTATGGGGAATCTCTTTAGGAGCAGAGAGCTCATCCCTGTGGAGACACAGCTGGGAATTTGCCCCAGCATCTTCTTTTGGGGCAGGATGGAGCAGAGATGCCACCTGCCTGCAGCCCAGGTGTTCCCACAGGCAGGTGAGGACAGGAGGACCCTGACACAGCTCTCAGTGCTCTCCTCCTTCTTGTGGGATTTGAGGTTTTTGCTTCGGTTCCTCAGCTGCAAGGAGTGGGGGCTCCTCAACTCCAGCCTCAGGTGAGAACAGCCTGGGCAAAGGGTCTCCAGACCCAGAGTGCAGCTAAGCAGGACTCAGGTGAGCATCATGAAGTAGCTGAATTCAGCTCAGGAAGATGAGCAGGGGAGAGCCCCTGTGCTGCTGTCAGGGGGAACAGCTTGGAAATGGGAGCTCCCTGTCCCAGGGGAAGGGCAGGAGAGGCAAAGGCAGCTCCTCCCACAGCCAGCTCAGGCTGGAGCTCAGGGAAAGGTTCTTCCCTCCCCCAGAGGCTGCTGGCACTGCCCAGGCTCAGGCTGGAGCTCAGGGAAAGGTTCTTCCCTCCCCCAGAGGGTGCTGGCACTGCCCAGGCTCCCCAGGGAATGGGCACGGCCCCGAGGCTGCCAGAGCTCCAGGAGCGTTTGGGCAGCGCTGCCAGGGATGGACAGGCTGGGCTTGTTGGGGTGTCTGTGAATCTTGTCCTATCCAGCTCAGCATATTCCCTGATTCTGTCGTTCTTCATGGAGCAAAATGCCTGGAACACTCCTGGGGACTGAGCCTGCTATGGGCAGTGGACAGAGGATGTGCCCCAGTCGCCTGCCCATGATCCCTCTGGCTGCCCCTGTCCTGCTCCCAGTCTCTCCCAGTCCCCTGCTGGGCTGTTCCCAGCAGGGCTGACTCAGCAGCTGCAGCCATGAGCTCCAGCCCCAGCCCCATAGGGGACTGTCACTGCCCAGACTCAGACTGGTTGTATTCCAAAGGCTTGGAGAGGCTCTGGACAGGAAAAAAGGGCAATCCTCAGGAGAACACAGCTGTACTTGAACTGTCTGAGCCACAGGTATCAGAGCAGCTCAGTCCTTCCTGGTCCATGGCCAGGATATTTTCCTAATCCATGGCCAGGACATGTGCAGAACCAGGCCATCAGCGGGGCTTCTTCCACATTGCATTACCCTTCTCTTGCCTCCAGCTTTGATGGGAAAGGTCTCACTGATGGAAATTACATCAGAGCCACAGCATCCCTCCATGAACTTTTCATCCCAGTGAATCACAATTATCCATTAGCAAAGGGAAAAAAAAATCCTTCAAAACCAGTTGGATGAAATTCCACTTCCATAAAATCTGTCCACATCAGGTGTTGTAGCTTGACAGCAGAGATGGGGTCCCCTGGAGTGGGGACCTGTGTGTCAGGGACCCCGTTCAGGATGGGACAAATGCCCAGCTGCACAGCCCTTTGGGATCCACCTCCCCATGCACAGGCAGAGGAACAGCCCCATCCCCTGTGCAGGAGGATGGGAAGGGGGAGAGCAGAGGACAAACACCCTTCCATGTGACCACGGCAAGGAGGGGAACAATCCTCTACTTGCCAGCTTGGGTTGTTCTTCCAGGTGGGCCTGAAAACCTGGAAGGAGGGTTTCTCTTTTGGTTCTGCTCCTGCCTGGAACTACCAGCCAGCAATCCATGGGGACAGATTCTGGAGAATGAAGGATGAACACGGTGTGTTCCCACCACTGCTGGAGGCCGGTGGTGTGGCTGCCTCTTCAGCACTGCCAGGGGTCTGTGTGGGACAGTGCCAGGGACAGGGGGTGCTGAGTACTGCAGCTCTCTGCTGATGATGGGGTGCCCATTCTTCCCAGGGATCCCATCCCTCATCCCTCCTGGCTCCTTGCTGCTGACTTTGTCTCCTGGATTTCATTGCTGGCATCAGTGACAGGAGCAGAAAATTGAGTGTGACTTGCCTGGTGAGAAAGGAAGGGAGAGGAAGGATCCTGAGATGGGGAACAGCCAAGAAGGTCCTGAGCCCTGCTGGGTGAGTCCCACTCAACTCAGTGACATCTGAGCATAAAATAAATCTGGGAATATCCAGAAGAGTTGCATCAACCCCAGCAAAGCACAAAGCAGGAATGAAACTCCATCTGAAGACCTCACCAATATCAGTGCTCAGCCTTTGGAAGACCAAGCTTCTACAGTAACTCCTACTGCCTACTTCATCCCCTTCTTCAATATTTGTCATTCCAATGGCCTTCTAATGGCTGTAAACACAGGAATTGGCATCTGGACAGCAGGAAATCTAGGAAATTAGCACGAGGGACTCTTCTGGGCTTGTGGCCAAGGTATAGTCCTAGGAGCCACTGAAAGCACAGCAGAGCCAAGCTCTAGAAAGCAGGAACGGTGTCACTGGGTTGGCAGAGTGCAGCTCCTGCTCCATTCAGGATAAGTGACAGGAATCCCTTGTCTGCTTTGCATTGTCCACAGGGAACCAAACTCCCCGAGATCCTACTTTGGGCAGGGCAAGCCCAGCTCCCAGCTCTGCCCTTCAGCTGCTGAGGGAAATGCCACAATGTTCTCTTTTTTCTCAATTTTTTCCTTTCAGGTTCATCCTGCATGTTTGCCATCCGGTCTTGCTTCCATGGAGCAGGAATTTGGACTACAATACTCACTAATTGCTGTACAAAGGAGTCACACTGAGCCTGTGACCCAAACAGGAGGTTCCATGGGAGCCCATCACAGCATCCAGAAAATCTTCCAGCTTTTCCATGGGCTTTGGGGCAGTGCTGACCCCGTGACCAAGCTGCTCTCTGCTCCTGAGCTTCAGATCCCAGTGTAGGTTTGAATCCTTCAAGAGTCTTGATGATGCTTTTTGAGATGAGACAGAAAATGCAGGACCTTGGGAAATCCTTCAGCGCTGGCATGATGGGACAGATCAGAGCAGGCACGGCAGGAAGTGGCTGTCAGGTCCCAGCCAGTGGCCTGTGAGTGTAGACAAGTGCCCACCAGACTGGGCACACACAGCAGGGCTGGCCAGCTCACCCCAGCACTGTCCCAGCACAGGCACTGATTTCCTGCTCCATCCTTCTGGCAGGACAATGAATTTGCACCCAAACACACCTGGAGCCTCTGCAGAGGCTGGATCACGGAGCGGGGCTGGCAGCAATGGGATCTGCAGGGATCCCAGGGCTGTTCTGCACAGCAGCTCCTGCCCAGCTGGGAGAGACAGGCCTGTCCCCACCATGGTGACATGAGGGAGATGTTCATTCCCAGGGGTCTGTGCCACACCTTTTTGGCAGCCCCAGGGATGGATTTGGAGACAAATCACAAATGCAGCACTTTGGTCACTCCCTGTCACTCACCCAGGTGGGAACTGGCTGTGGTAGAAGTGAGAAGAGCCAGCAGCACCCCAGGGTGGGGCACAGACCCTGCCCCATAGCACCCCAGGGTGGGACATTGGCCATCCAAGCATCCTCCTGCCTCTCCCCGTGGTCTCTGCTCCCCCCTCATGAGCCATCAGGCCTAGGACAAGGCTGGAAGGAAGCTGTGGCCTTGTTGATGCCCTTCACTCCTGGCTGGCAGTGCCTCCCTCCTTCTGAGAAGCTCAGCATCAGCCCCAGTGCTGGGAACCCCAAGGGGTGGTGCAACCTGGAGCCCCCAGTCTGACTTCCACACATAATCCTGGAGCTCCCTTGGGACTGGGCCACTGCCTTTCTCTGGCCCCCATGCCCTGCCAGCCGTGTGTGACAGGCTGCTCCTGCCTTCAGAGCCCTCCAAACCCAGCAGGAGAGAGTGGCACAGGAGAATCTCTGTGGTTTGATAAGGAAAAGCAGCCTCCTGATAAGCTCTGTGCCAGCTGTGCCATCCTGGCCCAGGGGGTGGCTGCAGTGCCAGGAAGGCACAGCCAGCTCCACCTTATGACCCACTGGGTCCCCTGGGGGTGGCATCCACCATGTGTGGACAGCAATGGTTTATTTTCTTAGCATCCCAAGGTCACCCTGGAGATGAAGCCACTGGCACGGTGACTGCAGGGATGGGCATCTGAGCTGCCAGGCCCTGTGTTTGTGGGGAGATCCCCCCTATTTCCGAAATCCCAGTGCTGCTCCACTCAGGACCTACCACAGAGCTGAGCCCATCTGTGCAGAGCAGGTGAAAAATGGCCCTGCCCAAATCTTGGGATTGTTTCTGACATTCCTCTAGCTCAGCTCTGAGGGGCTGGGCCAGCATTTCCTGCTCTTCTGATCATCCTGGGACCCGAAGGATGCCAGGAGAAGGTGAGACAGTTTGAAGGGAAACAGGAGCATGAGCAGGGCATGTTTCACACAACCAAACCCTTTGCTGGCACCACTTAAAGGTTGCATAACCATCCAAAAATGCCTAATTTATCACTGTGGTGTTAAATGCTGAGATCACACTCCACATCCTTTTAAATTTTCAGCTTTTTAGCTGCTCTGAGTCCTTCACCCCTTGCAGATGACAACCACTTAGGAAAAAGAAATCTTTATTTTATAGTTTTTTTGTATACTTGTACACAAGTAAAATAAAATGCATATCTATATATACTGCAATCTTGTGAAGGGGAAGGCAGCATTCTTTAACAAATGCTGCCTGTAAACGTGGTGTGAAGGATGGAATGGAGATGGAAAAACTGCAAGAGTCATCAACATAGGATTAAAACAGCATCAAATCCATTACCTCTGCAAATGGGAACCTGCAACATTGTTCAGTGTGATGGTGAGTTACAAACAGATTTTAGACATTCTTTTCAGAGCATTTCTTACACTTTTTTTTTCCTGTAAATAAACCATATTTCTTTACCATCTGCTGTAGCAAAAGCTGCTTTGTGGGCAAGTGCAGTTCCGAAGACCAAAGGTATAATTCACAGGTTTCAGGACAAATAAATTATGTACATCTCAGTATTTGTCTTTTTTTGTTTGTTCGTTTTTTGTTTGTTTGTTTGTTTGTTTTAATAAAGGCATCCAGTTAAGTTTTGTGTAACAAAGCTTTCTCACGGTGGATGGGAGTCCCGCTTTTGTTTGCAACATTTATGGAGGTCAGCAAAAGTCGAGTATTAAAGTGTGATCAACCCAGGAAAAGAGTTAATTTTAGCAGAATAACAGTAAGCTCCACACCAAGGGGGGGATCAAAAGGCTTAGGCTGAGCTGTAACGTGGAGCTGTTCCCCTGCTGGGTGAGGCGGCACTGGGCCTTTGATCTGTTCTTTTTAGAGCAGCCCTGCCTCTTTTTGGTTGGGACTGTGGAAGGTTCAATGGGCTCTAGAAATTCGGGTCTCAACTTGGTCAAGGGAGGGTCTACAATGCTGGGGAAGGTCCCAAAGGGGGAATCATTTATCTGCTTGTTGCTGCCATTTTTGGAAGGGTCTGTCTCCATGTACTTGGGCCTGGACATGTTCTCCTTCTCCTTGAGGTGGTTGTTGGATGAGCGGCTGCTGTGGGAGGAGGGCCCTGCCTTGCCCTTAGCCTCGTAGATGAAGGACTTGTCCATCTCCGGCTGGCAGCACTTGGAGGAGCTGTCGCGGGAGCCCAGCGGGGGCAGCCCCGTCGGGAGCTTCCCCGACCTGGTTTTGGTGCTGAAAACGCTGGTGCGGATCTGGTTGAAGGACTCCACGCAGCTGTCCAGGTCGGAGCTCTGCAGCCGCTTCAGGTCCCGCCCCGCCAGGCGGGGGGGCAGGTGGCACTCCAGCTCCGAGGAGGAGCCCTTGAACTGCCTGAACCAGTTCCAGAGCGAGCGCGCCTGGCAGTCGCAGATCCACTGGTTGCCGTTGAGGCGCAGGTACTGCAGGGACACCAGCGGGGCCATGGTGTCCCCCGTGAGCACGGTCAGGTTGTTGTTGAACAGGTACAAGGTCAGCACCTTGCCCAGGTCGTGGAACGCGCGCCGGTGCACCAGGCTCACCCTGTTCTGGTGCAGCAGCAGCCGGTCCAGGTTGATCAGCCCACGGAAGACGTTCTCCGACAAGCTCTTGATTTTGTTCCCGTGCAAAAACAGGTACGTGAGGTTCGCCAGGTCAATGAAGGTGTCGTCCAGCAGGATCTGGAGGTTATTATCCTGAAGGTAGAGGTACTGCAAGGAGAAGAGCCCTCGGAAAAGCCCCGTGGAGAGCTCCAGGAGCCCGCAGCGATCCAGGTGAAGGGTGTGCAGGTGCACGAGCCCCCGGAAGGTGACAGGGTTGATGGATTTCAGGTTCGTGTTGTCGCTGAGGTCCAGCTCCTCCAGCTTGGTAAGCCCGTAGAAGGCCCCGGGCTCGATGAGGCTGATGTTGTTGGAGTGGATCCACAGGATGGTCATGTTGCGGCAGGAGGTGAAGCTGGTGGCCCTCACCAGGGTTATCCGGTTGTTGTGCAGGAAGATGCGCTGGCTCTGGATGGGGATCTCCGTGGGGATGGCTGTCAGCCCCTGCTGCTGGCAGCTGATGGTGATCTTGGGTTCACTGTAGCATACACACGCCCCGGGGCAGGACTCCACTTCTGACGGGATGTTCAAGCAAAGCACCAAAATCAGCAGTTTGCTTCCTGAGGAATGACAGAAATAGGGTGGGAATTAGGCAGGGTCATGGAGAGTGCTTCTCTTTGCAGAGGAGCCTGAAATTCCCCCTCTGGGTGTGGCACCACCAACCACAAACAGATGCCAGGGCAGCCAGAGATTAAAATGTAGGATTAAAAATGGGATTCAACTCAAGAGCTTAAATCAATGTACACTTGCAGAGGTCCAGAGGAGTCCCAGCACCTCCTCTGCCATGTACCCTTGGGAGGTGAAAGAGACGGATCATCGCTTCGGATCTGCACATCCAACACCAGTCCTGCTCCCAGAACCTTACCTGTGAACACAGGGACCGAATTCTGGGGCATTTCCCTCTGCCAGGGGCATGCCTGGCACAGCTCAGTCACTGGAAAAGCACCTAGGATCTATCAGGAAACTCCAGATCCCATCCCGGCAGTGCTACCAGCTCCTTGCTTTGCAGGGTCATGGAACAACTCTCCCAAACTAGCAGGCGTCCCTACACTGCTCTCAAAACATAGCTGTGACTTTCCACAAATAATTTTGGACTGATTTGATCTCCCGGGAGAAATAACCGTGAGACATTCCCAGAATAACTTTCAGGTCAGACCTGCCTGGAGAAGTCTCAGGGCCAAGAAGATCCTTTCCTTCTCCTGCTCAAAACAGCCACATATTCCTGCTTCCTCTCTCCCCATATTTTTTTCCTTTGACCCTATGCAGCCACCGAGGAAGAGGAGGAAACAGCAGAATTTTCAATCGTGCTGTTTAGGAGAAAGTCACATGCAAGGCTTCAGTCAGGGATCCCACCAAGTGTGCAAGGCAGGAACACATTCCACGTGTCCCAAGCATGCTGGCAGCCCCATGGGGCTGGGAAACCCCCGAGAGGAACATTTCTTTCCTGGTGATGCCCACCCACTTCCCCAGCAGCTGAGGGAGGCTGGAATCCCAAGGAAGCATTTTGGTTCCCCAAATTCGCCAGCTGGGGAGCTGGGAATGAGCTTGGAGGGAGGGAGGGGATGGACAGAGCAGCACCTTGTCCAAAGGGACCTGGAGGGTCCCTGAGGTCCTGCTGAGAAAAGCCAGGCTGTTCCTGCTCTGGTGGGAAGGGAGGCAGTGCCAGCAGTGCTTTCCCAGCAATTAGCAGCCAGTAATTAGTCTGATTCCTCCAAACAGGAGATAAAATGAATGGACAGCAGCCAAAGCAGCAGGAGGCTCCATTTGGGAATGCCACTTGTGAGCAGGGACACTGTGACTCTTTCCCAGCTTGTCACAGCACCTCTGGCCACAGGACACGTCCTCCCCACTGCTGGGAATCTCGAGCCTAGGGACAAGAGCAGCTTTGCCTCTCTTGTTGGAAGGGTTTTGCTGCTGTTGTGGGAGGGTTTTTCATTTGAAAAACTCAAAACATCGTTCTAGAATGTTGGTGCCTCGTTACAAAGTAAGGAGGGAAAGCAATTTGCAAAAGCCAGACAGGAAAGCCCAGCAATGCTGAATGGGATGAACTGGGGAGACTGGAGCCACATCCAACCTTGAAAATTCCTGGGGGGAATCTGAAAGCAGAAGCTGCACCTCCCTTAGAGCATGACAAATGAAACCACATCAAACACCAAGAATAACTGATTAAATCACACAGAAACCTCACTAGATCTTTCCTGAAGGAATAACAATTAGAAAAGCCAAGGTAGGAAAGTCTCTTTCCTGCAGGAACAGGCCAAGATCCCAGGTTTGGGTGTCAGTCTGGTCAGAACAATTCACAGTGTGTGGTTAATAAATCTGATGTGATCCAATAGTCCAATACAGGCAGGAGAGTCCCATATATCATATCCCACAAGGGATAAAAACCCCAGCTCAGCATGCAGAGATAATTGGAGCCTGATGCTATCAGCTGCTGAGCAACCCTGCAAGGCAGAGTTTGAGTGCAGTGTTGTGACACATTTTGGCTGCCTTGTCATGTTTTGACGTGTCACGTCCCATTGCACGAAGCACAGTGAATTGAGACAACTGAAACTCCCTGCTGCAGCCGTGGCACACCAAGAGCAGCCTCCAGGGAAATTAAAACAGTGCTGGCCATTCTCTGGCCATCCCTCTGCAGCTGATAATGAAACCCTGTGGGCAGAGAAAAGGGACTGTCTGGAGCCTCTCTCTCTGAGTGATGGGGCTGGGGGTGACACTGGAGCAGTGGGAGTCACCTCCTTATGCAACAGCTCCCACTCCAGCAGAACATCTCGGACTGGGCCACTGGGGCAGGAGCCAGCTGTCCCCAGGCTGCTCCTCCCTGCCACGGCCTGGGGACAATCCAGCCACAGCCCGGGCGCATCCCACAGGCCTTAGGAATAAATGGGAAACAGCAGAGGGAATGCAACAACCCGTTCCCAAGCGAGAGGAATCGCAGTGACACCATTGCTGTGCCAAGGGCACCATAAATCCATGTCAATCCATGTATGCACAGGGAGAGAGGAGGGGACAGGAAGCAGCTGGCAGAGAAGGAGCCACGAGCATCACCGTGCCCTGTGCCCTGCTGACAGCTGAGCGGGCACAGGCTGGCCACAGGATCCCTGTTCCCGTGGGCAGCTCCCAGGCCAGGCAGCAGGGTGCTGCCTCGGCTCCTGGCTGTGCCGGGGCTGGAGCACCGTGGCTCCAGGAGGGAAGGGGCACATCCTGCTCCGCTCCCAGGCGTGGCTCCAGGAGGGAAGGGGCACATCCTGCTCCGCTCCCAGGCGTGGCTCCAGGAGGGAAGGGGCACATCCTGCT
>JANRGV010000049.1:13127972-13138164 GCA_024734035.1 Alethe castanea
GCACATCCTGCTCCGCTCCCAGGCTCAGGCTCCAGGAGGGAAGGGGCACATCCTGCTCCGCTCCCAGGCTCAGGCTCAGCGCTCCCGTCCCGCCCCGATGCCCCGGAGGCTGCCAGCAGCGGTGAGTCAGTGGCACTGAGAGCACCGGGAAATTAATTACAGCAGGGCCAGGCTGTGTGCTTTAATTAGGGACCTGGTGTTCATGAGCTGCTCGGATTAGCTCTTTCCACTGAGACAGCTCCTGTCAATCATCCCCCAAAGCCTTTTTCCAGCAGCTTTCCCGCCGCGCAGCTCAGCCGTGTCCTGGCTGATCCATGACACAGCCCCGCCGCTGTCAGGGCAGGGCCAGGGGGAAGGGCAGCAGTGGATGAAGCCGTGGGAAGCCAAGGTGACACTTTTGTCCCCAGCCAGGCTGGGTGTGCCGTGACAGAGACTCCAGGGAACCTGCCGTGGCTCTCCCTGCTCCTTCAAAATCCTCCTCCACTGGTTGGTGTCCAACCAGCAGCTGTGCCTGGTCTCAAGTGTGTCCCACACCCCAGCGGCCACCAAGTGCCAGGAGCCACCCACACCTTGCACCGGCATATTTTAATTTGTTTCCCTGGAGCACTGGGTTCAGCTCTGGCCTTGGGCTCTGTTCTTTTCCAGGAAAAACACCCCCTGCTCTTGGACCAGGAGGACTGGACACATTCAAGCCAGCTTGGACAGGGCTTGGGTCAATCTGGGGTAATGGAAGGTGTCAGGGGGTGGAATGAGATAAGCTTAAAGGTCCTTCCCACAGAAAGCATTCCAGGATTCTGTGATGCACGGCTGTCACAAGGAGGAGGGAGGTCAGAAGGTTCCCTTTCTGCCCATTTCTGAGCCATGCTCAGCCCCCAGTGGGGAACAGCATCCTCCCTTCACCGTCCAGATAAATCCATCCCAACTCTCCTCTGCAGTGAGCTCCCACCACCCCTGGACTCTGGACCCTACACCTCCAGCTGGACTCGCCCACCTCAGGACCCATCTCAGTGCCCATCCCTGAGGAAAAGGCTCTTGGAATAACACCTGTCCCCTCCTCTCAGCTGAGAAACCATCCCTCCCTCCTTCAGAACATCATTAAAACTTAACCCGAGAGCTCCTGTCAAAAGCAAAACATGAAAGAAATCCCAAAACCTGGAACCTTCAGTCCCTCCAAGACTTTGGCTTTGACTTTAGCAATTGTCCCTCCAGAGCCTTCTTAAAAGCCAGAAAGCTCCGTCAGTGAAGCTGCAGCACTTCCCCTTTGCCATCCGCGAGTGTTCTGATTCACGGAACTGGAAGCAATTAAAGTGGGTCCATTATCTGCCTCTCCCCCGGGCCATCGCCTTGGCAAACGTGGCCATTAGAAAGAAAAGGCTCCGGGGGCCTCCAACAGATGCTTTGCAAACTTTTTTTTCAGGAGGCCAAAGCGAGCTGCAATGTGGTGCCCTTTCCCCTCCGCTCTGGTCTCGATTGATTTGGAGATATTCTAATGTCGCTTTCCTGCAGCAGAGGGTCAATACTCATCTGAATTCTCTCCTGCTCGGACATGAAGGGAGCACTTTACAATACAAAGCCTTTTGCTGATGCGCACGGCATTTTGCCTTTGTTTATAGCAGGGACACGCTGGAGCTGCCGAATTCCCCGCTCGGAGCGGGCACCGTTTGAAATCCCGTGGGCACCGTTTGAAATCCCATGGGCATGTTTTGAAATCCCATGGGCATCGTTTGAAACCCCGCACTTGGCTGCTCCCGGTGCCTCCCGCTTTGTCCTGTGGCCGAAGGTGCGGCTGTGCCTGTGCCACAGGGAAGAGGGCAGCGCTTTGATGCATTTCTAGTGGAGGGGAAGGGAGAGGTCAGTGAGGATGGAGAATTGGCTCGGAGTCTGGGGTTTCCCTCCCTTCTGCTGCGGAGAGGAAGGATGGATGGTGCAGGTGGAGCGGCTCCAGCTGGGAGGAGAGGATGGGGGTGAAGCTTTGCCACCATGAAACACCTGGGACAGGCACCAGAGTCACAGCTGTGGGGCAGAGCAGGTCCCTGCCACCCTCAGGCAGCTGCAGCACAACATTTTGGGGCTGAAGCAGGTCCTGGGGCACCTCTGCATCTCCATGGGGATTTTGGGGTGTCAGACTCAAACTCCATCTAACAAATGGATAATGTCACAGCACTCCTTTGAATTCTCCTAGTCTACAGGATTCGCCCACCTCCAAGGATAGACCCTTCACCAACCACTTTCAGGAACTCCCAAACCAGAGAGCGTGGTTATCTATTAATTGTGTTTCTCATGAGAACCGAGCTACCCCGTGTCAGTTATACCTTTGGGTATTGGCTTCGAGGACATAACATCCCCCTACACCCTAGCCCAACTTGCTCCTATTCCTATTTCAGGGCCGTAACTTGATCCAATCCTTCTCTCTTGCTCTTCACAGATACAAGCAGTTGGATGAATACTCCTCCCTCTCTCTTGTAATCGTGGCATTCCGACCGTTTCTGTGCTTTCTTCTTTCAGGGGTCTCTTCAATAAACCCTCCAAGTGTGTAGCAGGTGATATCTTCCTCTGGACATGTCCATCCTCTCAGGTGGGACAGTCAGCGAGGTCACGGGGGTGAGTGAGCTCTGGGGTTCTGATCGCTCCCCAGGCTCTGCTGGGGATGCTCCATGTCCAGGGGCTGGAGCTCGAGCCCCAGCTCACACCAAAACACCGGTGATGAATCCCAGCAGCCTGAAAATAGGGAGCTAATTCCCTTTTGGACTCCCCTGGGGGCCTGTGGTGGCAGGAATGGTGTGGGCAGGTTTGGCACAGCTCCGTGTGAGACCCGTGCCAGCCCTGCCTGGAGCTGCTGGGGGCAGCAATTTAGGCACCTGAACCCCACCCCTGACTTGTCCCTGATCCCACATCCTCTGGGACTGCATCCACACCCATTAACCTTTGGGACTGAGGTGCTTGGCAGCACAGCCCCTCTGGAACATCCAGGCTGTGCCCTGCACAGGAAAAATCCCAGCCAGGGTCAGGCTGAAAGGTCATTTCTGTAATGCATCCCAGCAGGGAGGCAGGCAGTGGATGTGCCATCTCCTCACTTCCATGTTCATCTTTCCCTCTTAAATCACACTCCCTTAATGTGATTTTTGGCCTTAATATTGCAGGGATATTTTGAAGGGAAGAAGGTTAAAAATGAGTTTTATCTTGTGCAATTCTTCCACTCCATCCTCCCAAACCTCCAGGGGGGTTTGAATGCTGAATCTTCAGCATCGCTCAGGGCTGAGCTCCACAGCTCATTCCAGGAGCTCAGGGCAGCACAAACCTCCCCTGGGACAGCTCCATCCTTTCCTGGGATGTGCCAAAGCAGCTCCCACTTCTGGGGCTCCCCATCCCTGCCAGTGGCTCTCCTTCACTCCCAAAATTTTGGCAGCAGCCTGGATTTAGCCTAAGAACATTTGGTCAGGGTTTTGCTTTTGGTGCTTTGCCATCATTTCTCACAGCAGCAGCAGGGAGAGGAAGGAGAAGGGGAGAGTGAATGGTTTGTATTTCATTTGAATGAGAACTTGACAAGGAGCAGAAAAATTAAAGTTTCTTCTGTAGCCAGAGGGTTTCCATCCTGCTGAATTCCCAAGGCTTGCTGCAAGGCACAGAGGTGTGAGAGCTGCTCAGAGAAAAGGTCACCAGAACCCTTCCGAGGGGAAATATCAAGGGAGTCATCAGGTCCCTGGTTAACAATAACAATTATCAATTATTACAGCTCTGGAGTGTCCTGGAAGGCCAGGGAATGGGAAAAGTCCTGATTCCAATAAAAGAAGGTGAGAAAGAGCTGCAGGGAGCCAGGCCAGGACATTTGGGCTGGGCTGAGGTAGGATCCAGGAGCAGGCAGGGGTGGGAATGCAGCTCTAAATAGTGGGAGCCTTTCCCTGGCACCTTCTCCAAGCCCAGGGCAAACACTGGACTGAGGCAGAGCTTCCCTGGCTCCCTCCCAGACACAAAACCTTCTTTCCCCTCCTCAGGATCCTTCCAAGCCCTAGATCCCTGCAGGAATGCTGCTCCAGACGTTTTTGCTCTACTCCACAGATTTTCCTCTTTGCTTCAGGGGTGGGAGTGCAATACTCGGGGCAGCTCGGGCCAGGGAAGGGTGTGGATGGAATTGGGCAGAGATTTAGATGGAATTTTGCAGAAGTTCAGATAGAAAATTGCAGAGCTTCAGGTGGACAATTGCAGAAGTTCAGATGGGGTTTTGCAGATAGACATCTGCAGAGACTTAGATGGACTTTGCAGAGGTTTGGGTGGACAGTGGCAGAGATTCAGAAGGAATTTTTCACAGATTTAGATGGAAGGCTGCAGAGGTTTAAACAAACTTATGCAGGGGTTCAGATGGACTTTTACAGAAATTCCACAGCTTCTCTGGAAATTCCATTTTAGTACCTCCCCTCCCAGGGAACAATAAATAAGGACTTGGCCAACCCACACAGGTTAAAGATGGTATTTTAAATTGTTTTCATGAAATCAGGAATAATCTTTGAGGTTCTTAAGCACTGAAAACCTGACCTGGTGATCCCTGTTTCCCATGGATAGGCACAGGAAAATGCTGAGGATACACCAGCCCATTTTGCAGTGAGTGCTCCTGCCAGTGCTGTGCTCTGCCCCTCACCTGGTGGGACTCTCTCTGCCAGGTCAATCAGCATGAGCAGAATTTTCACTGTTCTCACATAATACAGGATAAATCTGCATGTTTGCCACCTGTCCTCTGCCCATTTGTGACACATCTGGAAGGGTGTGTCACAAGGGGAAATCTCTTGACCTTTTAAAGGGAGAAGATGATGAGCTTAAAGTAAAACATGGAGAATTCCCGTGGAAAAGGCCTCTTAGGTGGGTTTATTCCAGTCCTTGGCTTGACACAGTTCAGCCCTGGTCCTTTCTGTGCAGACAGTGCAGGTCTCAGATGCTGCTGGCCCATCCAAACCCCAGTATTCCCCTTTCCTTCCTCAGAACTGGTTTCCCCACTGTTTGTAGCAGTCTGGGCCTATTCAGGATGTGATCATGTCTGGAGCTGGAATAACCATGGATATGTCCAGCTCTCATGACACACAATGCAAAGTCTTGTCCTGGTATCCTCTCCACCAGTGTGGCACCACAGAGCCCCTGCACCACAACAGCAGGCTCCATGAGCATGTGGGATTTGTGGGGATTTGGTGAGTTTGACTTGATCAGGTACCAAATTCCAAAATGACAGCAGGAGGAGAGGACAAAATCTCCTGGAGATGCACGGAGCAGGGGCCAGCTGTGCCAAAGGCAGGGACCCAAGGCTGTGGGCATTGGATGAGAGGCAGAAACCCCCCAGTGCCCAAAGGGAAGGTGAAAGCATGTGGCCTGGAATGTGCACTTGGAGAACTTGAGGCACTACTGGGGAAAATGGGCACGAAAAGGGGAAGAGAATGGGCAGGAAGGCTGCAGGACAGGGGGAGATCCCCACCTTTCACTGTCTCAGGCTGCTCCAAGCCCCAGTGTCCAGCCTGGCCTTCTCTGGGCATCCTGTGCCAGGGCCTCCCCACCCTCACAGGGAAGGATTTTTTTCCCCAAATCTGTCCCTGTCACACTGCCTTTTGCCAAGGGTCCCATGGCCAAAACCCACACCCATCCCAGTAAAGCCAAACTCAGCAAATCCCTAAGAACAAGACCAGAAAAGCTGTTCCTGGTTCCAGCACTGTGCTGAAGGCATCCTCAGTGGTCCCCATGCTCAGTCCCCTCCTGTCCAGATGGGATGCATCCCATGCACACTGCACGAGCAGGATTATGTGTGATCCTGCCACCATTCCATCCCCACACTGGGAAGAATGAAGTGACAAAATATTCACTGTGAATCACAAGCAGCTCCTCCAGAAATCAGGATTATCTGTGCCATATCTGTAAAATATCAGGAACAAACAGGTATCCAAAGGAAGGAAACTCAGGTTCCTGAGATGATTTAGGTCTCCCATGAGGCACAAAATACCTCAGGAATGCTTCAAAACCTTCTTAGGAAGAAGGAGAGTTTCCTGCAGCTCCAAACCTGGCGTTGGTGGCTGCTCTGTGTGTGAGTGACTCAGGGAGAGGAGAGGTGAAGCTCCAGATGGAATTTACACCTGCTCCCCCCCAGCCATCTGGGACTGCACCCTCTGCCAGCTGCAAATCCCACCCCCACAGCTTCTGGAAGAGCCCTCTTGCCCAAGGCAGCATTTTCCTCAGCTTTCCTCTCAAATAATATCATCTCAGTTTTTTTCTGGCAGCCCCAGCATCTGCATCATGTGGAGTGCAAGGATGAAGTTTAGGAAAGAGCCTGGAAAGGAAAATTGTTCCAAACATCCCCCATGGCCTCAGTTTGGTCTGTGTGTGGACGCAGAGTGAGCAAACAGCCCCAGGACAGGCAGGACAGGGAGGGGGAGAACATTCCAGCTCCAGCCTTAGTTCCCAGAGAGCAGCTGGAAATGAGCACAGGACAGAGCAGACACAGGGCACTGCAGATCAGATTTCTCAGCTTGTTGCTCTCCTTGCTGAGCCTGGAGGACCAGAGCTCTCCAGATATCCCAATGTTTGCCACCTGGGGCAGGGGAGGAGCAGAGCTGTGCTGTGATCTGTGAGGTCTCTACCTCAACCAGGCTCAGGACATTCCTCATCCCCCTGGGGACACCCAGCCCCTCCAGCCTGGCCATGCTCCCATCTCCCTCCTTTCCCTTTTCCCTCAGCATCCCTCCCAGCTCCTGGCACACATCCCTGGCTGGTCCTTTCATTCCCAGATAGAGCTGGGACTGGTTTTTGGTAAGTGTGCATGTCTCAGGTGAGTGCAGCTCACTCAGCCAAGCTCCCCAGGTGCACAGAGGAGCACAACACCCACAGCTCCATAAATAAACATATTCCTCTGAAATATGCAGCTCCACGAAGCCAAGCTGAACAAGGACACAACAAGCTGCTAATTACCCAACTTCCTGTTTTCCTGGAAATAGGGAAGTGAGCAACAGGGAAAGGATCCTGCAGCCCAGCAGGGTTTGAGCCCCCAGGGCTGGGTGAGCTGCCCTCCCCCCACACCCACCCTGAGATCCCATAGAATCCCACCAGGAATTCACACCAGGTTTCCATGCCCTAAGTCCTCAGTTCGAGGTCTCATTGCAGAGAACTGACAGCCCCATCCTGCTTTTCATTCCAACTGGATAAAAGCTCCTGTTCTGCCTGCAGCCTCCCCTCTTCCCTGTGTGCATCCATTTCCCCACTACAGGGCATTAAATGCCCATAATCTCCTGTTCTCCAACGTGCCTTAAATCCATTGGAGACCCTGCAGCTCCCAGAGTCCCATTCCCTGCTCCCAGAAGGATGGCCAAGCACCTGGCTGGATTTTGACTCCTTGTGTCCCTGCTGCCAGGCTCCCAGGCAGCTGCAGTTGCTCTGCATTAGAGCCCTGCCTTCAGCTTTATTTATCAGGGCAAAATCCCAGTCAGCTGCCAGCTTCAGGGGCAGTAATTTATAGCTGTTTTCTGGATCATTCATGAAAACAGGGAAATACAGAGGGGTGGATGCTGAATCCTGCAAAGCTCCTGTGCAAGCAGCTTGTTCTGCACTGATCCTCCAGCAACAATTGCATTTTAAGGGCTTTAAACTGCCTGTTTCTTAATCCATTTAATAACTGTCCATTGATTCCACAGACAGGATATTCTCCACCACGGAAATCAAGTCCCTGACATAAATCTGAATTTATTATTATAATCCAGACCCACGAGCAGAGGCTGGGGGAATTTGTGCACAGCTCATCCACCAGGACATTGGTCCAAGCCAGGGGCTTGCTGGCGTTGAGGTGATGCCATCAATAAATAATTGTGACAGCAATACCTTTAAAAATTATATCAGGGTAAAAAGAAAAGAAAAAGAAAAAAAAAAGAAAAAACAAGAAAAAAAAAGAAGACAACTGAGTTTAGAAAAAAAATCTGGGAAATATAGCAGTGAAAATTATTGGTATTTCATGGAATTGTAGAATCAGTCAGGTTGGACAAGGCCCCTAAGATTTCCAAGTCCAAGTGTCAACCCAGTGCCATTGAAGCACGTCCCCAGTGCCACAGGTACACATTTCTGGAGCACTCCCAGGGATGGTGACTCCCTGGCCAGCCTGTTCCAGTGCTTTCCCAGGTATTTTTCTCTGGATTTCTATACCTTTAATCCTTAGCTCTGTTAACATCTCCTCTTTCTCCCCAGCACAGATCCTGAGCTGAGCAGCCTCTCCTCACCTCCAGGGCTCTCACACTTTCTGCTTCCAACCTTCCCTGGTCTTCCCTGCCTCTGGATTGGGAATCCTCTGGTTTTCAGGTTTATAAGGAATTAGAACCTGGATCTTGTCAGCAAGTTCTGGCCATGCTCCCACACAGTCCTTAGAAAGGGGCTGGAGCACCCATCCATGTGGGATTATTGTCCATAAACCATCCTGGTGGATGGCTCTCATCCCAGCTGGGCATCCCTCTCCACAGACAGCATTCAGGATCATTGCAGAGGAAAGAAAAGATTTCCTTGAATGAGAGCAGTGTTTTCTCCTTTCCATGGGAGCTGTTTGTCCCCAGGACTGGGTGTTCCTGTCACCCCCCATGCCCTGGGGACACACCAAGCACACAGGGTCAGGCTGTCCCTGAGTTCAGCCCCTGGGGCTCATTTCTTAATTGAAAGAACCAAACCACGAATTTGATTGAAGACAACCACCATCCCATAACCAGGCCCTGCAAATGTCAGGGGGACAGAGAATTCCCAGCCTGCAGGTCCCTCCCTGCAGCAGAGCCCTTCCAGAGCAGCAGGGCTCACTTCCCATAAGTGCCTGTTAATATTTCACAGGACTAAGTGAATTTCTTTCCATTTCATTTGCCACCTTTGTTTAATTCACCTCCTTCAGCACGGAAGAGAGACCAAGGACCAGCTGATGTGGGGGAAATATGAATCATCTCATCAAGGGAATGAACTCAAGTGAAAATAGGAAGAAACTGGTCAAATTATGAGTAGAAATTACAGAAGAATCACAGAAATGCCACTGGAAAGCGCAAACCTGCAGGAGCAATAGCATCAGGCACCCAAATGGCACCTCATGGGTAATATATTCATTTCCAAGCAGAATATTCCAGCTGTTCCAGCCTTGAAAAGCCACATCCCAGCAATTTCACAGGGGTTTTTTTGGGGGGTTTTTTCATATAATGAAAGTCAAGGAAAAAGAAGAGTAAATCTTGTGGATTTGAAGACAGAAAAAAACCCCATCTCCTTGTGTTCTCCTGCTCTTTTTTTTTTTTTTTTTCTTGGCAAAGTGAGAGCCAACTCTTCTTTCCCTGGGGAAATCATTTGTGGAGCTTCTGACAGGAGCAAGGACAAGGAGCACAAACCCTGCTGGTTCCAGCAGGAACTCTCCAGACATCACTTCCCAAAATGTTCTTGGTGCCAGCCTTGGTTCCCAAACCCGCTCAGTATTCCCACCTCCCAACCCCAAAACTCCACAAAACTTCCCAGCAAATCCCCTCCCAGCCTCATGTGGGGCACCAGGCCAGGAGCTCTCACAGGAAAACCAGGAATGCTCTGGAGTGAAGCTGGGAATTCCAAACTGTCCTCACCTCTGCTGCCTCAGTCTCTGCCTTCCCTTCCTTGAGGACTTTTTCAGCCAATCTCCCCTCAGTTCCAGAGTCCAAATCCTACATCACTACTGATGGAAATATTTCCTCCCAGTATGCTGCTAGTTCTGCTTTACCAGCTGTGGCCTCTCCCTTCCTACTTTCCTCCTTAGCTGTTATTTGGGGTGACACTCCCCTCACAGAGCTCTTTTTCTGGGAAAACAGCCCAAGCCCTCTTCCCTTGTGCACAGCCTGGTCAGACCCACACGGGGCAGCACCAGCTCTGGAGGAAGGTGACAGCAAATCAGGGTGACAAAGAAACCAGGGACAAATTCTGCTCTGTTTTGTGCATGTCCTGGCCTGATCCCACAGAGTGGGTGACCAAGGTGGGGGATTCTGCCCTGTTCAGGAGAGACCCCACCTGCAGAGCTGCCCCAGCCCTGGGGCCAGCACAGGAGGGACCTGGAGCTGCTGGAGAGAGTCCAGAGGAGGCCACAGAGACACTCCCAGGGCTGGAGCCCCTCTGCTCTGGGACCAGGCTGGGAGAGCTGGGGGTGCTCACCTGGAGAGGAGAAGGATCCAGGGAGAGCTCAGAGCCCCTGCCAGGGCCT
>JANRGV010000049.1:13244694-13255371 GCA_024734035.1 Alethe castanea
CTCTGCAAATAATCTGTTTAAAAGACTTTGGCTGTGTTGTGAGGGAAATTAAACAATTGACAGAGCCTCTTCTAATCCCCTGGGCTCTCCAAACAGAGAGCAGAGAGTCCCTGCCCACACCTTTCCTTGAGTGAACTCTCTCCAAAGACCAAAGGGGCTTTTAAACTTGAAATCCAGCTTTATTGGAATGTAACTTGAATAACCACATTTCTGGGAGAGGAGGAACTCAGTGCCCAGGCCAGATGGAATAGAAATAAAAAAGCTCGTGAACAACTCTTTTCTTACCCCTGTGTCCCTATGGCTGAGTCTTTATCCCTGGTTTGGATTGGTCAGTGGCTCTCTGAGTTGTAACAGCTTCTTTCTTATCCTCATCTTGTCCCTTTCTGTCACCTCATCCAAACCCTTGTTCCAGCTGGGAAAATGCCACCCCCCTGCATGGAAAATGCACTGTGCAGGATCAGGAGGGGGGATTTAGGAAGAACAAGAGCACCTGGCTGCTCTGCTGCTGATAGAAATTACAGCTGGGACAGGAATCTCCTTTGCTTTTCCGTCCTTCCTTCCTCAAAGGAAGGGGAGAAGCAATTTTGTGGGAATAAACCCACAAAGAAAATAAATAAATTTTTTGTGGGAATACACCAGCAGCCCCTGCTCCTTGCGTAACGTGAGCTGTGATCCAGACGTGATGCCCAGGCCATGGGGGTTTATCCACCCCTCCCTGGAGTGGGTTCTTGGTGTGGCAGAGCTCATCACAACCCCTGAGCAGCACTCCAGGTGATGAAGGAGCTGCTCTGCTCCCAGCATGATCCACATGCTCTTGTTATCCCACATGCTCCCCTCCTCGGGTGAGCACTTCCCACTGAAGAGCTAGAGCTGTGAGACTTGAAAATGCAAATTCAGGCCTGAACATCCAAGGAGAAACGTGGAAGCAAACACTCCAATGGCTGCAAGGCTCCTCACACAGAGAAGGAGGCACCTGAGCATCAAGCACCTGCACCAGGGAGTTTGCTCTGCTCAGCAAGAGCTGCAGCCCTGGGAGCAGTGCTGGCCTCACATACAGTGCCAAGTGCTGGTTTGCTAAAAATGGAACATCTTCACCCATTTCCAGAGGTGGGGAATCCAGGAGTGCATCCCAGGGCTGCATCCCCAAGCAATGAAGCTCAATTTCACAGCAGGGCTGCCACAGCAGGCACAGAGTTCTGCTCCCCTGGCTCCAAAGCTTCTGGGTGTTGCAGTGCTGAACTCTGGGATGAGGTGAAATTTCCACCAGAGCATCTGTTCTGGTTTTCTGCACATTGGAAGAGCCCCACGTCTGTCCCACAAGGGTGGGAACACAGCTCCCTCCTCCAGCAGCAGGAAATCAGAAGTGACCAATGCCTGTCCCGCATTTGGGCATCATTTTTCAGCTTGATTTCTCCTGCTCTTCCCACTGGGGGCTTCATCCTGCTTTGTTCTTCTTCAGTGTTGAGCCAGAAGGAGCATCCTGACTGCCTGGTGTCCCACAGGAGTTCTACATTTCCTTTGGGAAGAGCAGCCTGCACCCCACATCCTCCTGGCACAGCCTCTCTATTCCTGTCACTATTCCTGCTGGACCTGAGCTGGGCACAGGCACAGGGCCACAGGAGCCTGGGCTCTGCTGGGAGCTGTGCTGGGAGCCTGTCACAGGATCCAGCTCAGGCTGGGGGTGCTGAGTGGGACAGACACAGCAAAACATCTGCAAATGCAGCCTTGCAGCAGCACCTGGGTCCTGCTGGGGCTCTGCAGAGCTGGTCAGCTCTGGGATGTTGGGAATGTTGGGCAACATCTGGAAGATCTGGTTGATGATCCAGTTGAAGATGTCCCTGCTCACTGCAGGGGTTGGACCAGATGGCCTTTAAAGATCCTTTCCAACCCAAACTATTCCATGAAAGCTCAGAACATCTCACTGCTAAATTCAGGGATTAAACCCACTCTGTGGATTTAACCTTTGTAGTATTTATTTTGTTCTCTTCTTTCCAAGGGGAAATTTCTCCCAGGGATCTTTTCCCAGCCCAGTGATGCTCGTTATCTCTTATTGATCTGAAAAAGAAACATGACAATAAAAAAGGCAATTTCTGGTAAAATCCACAGAGCAGGAAATTAACTGCTGCACACCAGTGAATCGTGGCAGCTGAGCCTGAGCCTGGGGACCCCAAGTGTCACCATGGTGGGTCTGGGGGCTGAGTGGCACAAAGCAGAGCTGCCCTGGCAGTCCAGCAGGTGTGGAAAGAGGCTCAGAGCCCTGGGCCACCTGCAAACCTAGTCACCAGTTCTGCAAGGGCCTGATTCAAAACATGCTGGGCTCAGGAAAGTCACTGACTCAGAGAATCACAGAATCACACAATGGTTTGGGTTGGAATGGTTAAAGCCCATCCAGTGCCACCCCTGCCACAGCAGGGACATCTTCCACTGTCCCAGGCTGCTCCAAGCCCCATCCAGCCTGGCCTGGGACACTGCCAGTGGGACACTTCCCTTTTGCACAGGGGCCAGCAATACTTCCAGAGAAAATTACATTCATGGCTTTGGGACTTCCCTAGAGCTTGTGAATCTCCTCTCTTAAAAAACTCACAAAGTGGCCAAAGTTTGGAGCACCTCTCTGCAGCCCTCCCCAGCCCAGCTGCTCAGGTGTGGGGCTGGTTGGGGCCATGCTTTGCTGCCCTGCCCCTCATCAGTCACCCTGTGAAAAATGGGGACAATTCCTCATGGACACTATTTCCAACAAGGGAAATCCTTGGCAAGGTGAGTAATGTGTTTAAAGAAGGGGCCATGGAGCCTTAGTCCATCCCAGGAAACCTGAGTGCTGTGGCAGGGGATGTGGGAATTGTGCAGAAAAAAATCAGAATTCTCCAAAAATGCCCAGAATCTACCAGATTGTTTATGTCATTCTCTGCCTGGATGGAGGGACCAGGTGAAGAACTCCATGGCTTGTACTCCCCCAGGACAGAGCAGTTCTGCTGGGCAGGGTGGCAGCACCTCCAGAGCCCTGCCCACAGCCTGGGATTAAAGCCCACACGGACCTCATAAATCAAAGTTTTTCTTGCAGAGGGAAGGATAAAGAGCTGAGCTGAGATTGCAGCCACATCCCAGTGGGATTTCAGCTTTTCCCTGGGGGAGGGCACAGCCTGGCTGCTCCTCTGCTCCTCACACACAAGTTGTGGCAGGCATTGGCATCGCCCTGTGATGCTGCAGGACATCCCTACTAAAGCTTTCCAGGGGCTTGGACCCCTCCAGCATCTTCAGGGGGCACTTCATCTGTGTGGCACCACCTGGCCATGGCAGCGTTTGGGGTTGGAATCAGAAGACATGGAACAGCCACAGACTAAAGCTCTGGAGCAATAATGAGGACAAAAAACCTGCTTTGGGAGCCTTGAACAACAGGGGTCTGGTGGGGTCTTGTCCAGGTCTGTATTCCTGGGATAGCCAGCTGAGCATCTCCTTTGCAAGGATGCCAAGGACACAACACAGGCTGATCCATGCTCTGCCCCTGGGCTGTGAGAGCAAACCCAGGAGATTCCATCATCCCTGCACAGCCCCAGTTCTGGAGAGAGGCTGAAGTGGGAGCACAGAGAGGTGCTGACACTGGGCCTTGTGTGGGAGCCACAAAACTCCAAAAATAGGTGTTTGTCCAGAGAGGCCTGGATGCAAGAAGTGCTTTAAAATGCAAAACTCCTGGAGCAAAATGCTGCCAGCTTCAGGATGCTGCTCACAACTTGGTGCTGAGGGGTTCCAAAGGGATCTCACCTGCACACACACCTGTGTTTATCAACTGTGGTTGAAAAAAAGGAGGAAAACCCCATCCCAACCTCACTTCCCACCCAGCCCATTGCCTGAGGAGTGTAGTACTGACTGCAGTTCCAGGGGGATTTTCCTGGTGGATCCTGAAAGCTGGGAAGGCAAAGGCGTGGCTGATGGTGGAGCCATAACTGTGGAGTGATGAGAGCAAATCTAAAGGTGGAAATGTCTGTGCCAAGGATTTAAGCTTTTGCAATAATGCTGCATGTTTGATTTGGAGGGATCATCCCAAAAATCACAGGGAAAAGAAGAATTTAGAACAACAGGGCCAAAGTCCCCTGTAAAAGGGCTCCAAAAAGAGCTGCATCCAGGCTTAGGAGCAGCATTAAAATTCGTGCAAAGAAGATGTGATTCTGCTGGCAATTATTGTCCAAAGAGTGCAATTTAA
Source organism: Alethe castanea (assembly GCA_024734035.1). Taxonomy (NCBI): domain Eukaryota; kingdom Metazoa; phylum Chordata; class Aves; order Passeriformes; family Muscicapidae; genus Alethe; species Alethe castanea. The sequence goes on from JANRGV010000049.1 coordinate 13,248,890, forward strand.
AGATTCTCGCCGGAATAAGAAATAAAATCTGGAGTGATAACAGAATGAAAAGCCAGACTATCACACACCTCACCCAGAGAGCCAGGCACGGAAGGATCAATCAGATTTCAGCCCTGCACACAGAAGAAGTGAGTTTTGCCTTTTATCAGCTCAGGCAATGAGAAAAAAGCCTCAGGCAAAGCTCATTGTACAGAGGAAGTCCAGAGGGCTCCAGGGAATCAGGGAAGCAGCAGCTGATCCCAGGAGAAGGCCAAGCAGGATGGGACCCTGCAAATCCACAGGATGAAAGGTTCAAGCTGTGCCAGGGCAGGCTCAGGTTGGACATCAGGAGGAATTCCTCCGTGGAAAGGGTGGTCAGGCTGCCCAGGGAGGTTTGGATCCCCCATCCCTGGAGGTGCCCAAGGAAGGCCTGGATGTGGCACTCAGGGCTCTGGGCTGGGGACAAGGTGGGGAGGGGTCACAGGTTGGACTCGGTGACCCTGGAGGGCTTTTCCAATCTTGATAATTCTATTGAATGCTCTGCAAGCACCTCTCCTGTAACAACTGGAAGGTGAACATTGTGTGCTTAGGACTTGGGCTGGGACACTGAGCAAACTCCATGAGAAGCAAGGTGAGCACAGCCATGAGCAAGGCCAAGGTGAGGTGAGGGACAGCCCCGGGTCCAGAGGCACATCTGGAGGAGCTGTGCTGCTGCAGTGCCCTGTGTGTGCACAGAGTGGAGGGAGGTGCAGCTGGGCTCATTCCTGACCCAAACTACACAAAACCATCTGCAATGTTCAAAGAGCTCCCTACAACATCACCGCTCCACCCCAGCTCTGCAGGGCTGCTGTGGGACCAGGGCCTAGGGGCCACACACAGCTGGACACCAGAATAAGGCCAGGAATGGGTTTGTTTGCTCCAGTCAGTGGCAGTCAGCTTCCCATAAATGTGGTCTTCATAGGAAGTTCATACACTCAAGTGCCTGTAGCCAGCAGGGTGGAGAAGCCCCTCAGTGCAGCTCCTTGTTGGACACTCCTTGGGTTGACAGGACTGAGCACTCACTCGGTGCATCCAGCACTGCTGTCCAAAATTTGGGAAAAAGCTCCATCCTGGTACACCAAAGCCTTGTGGGTCTGAAGGAGACTGGGCATGGACTCACTGGGATTGTAAAAGCCCTCTAAGGTCATGGAGTCCAGCCATGAACCCAGCTCTAGCCCATGGCCCCAAGTGCCACATGCCCTTCCAAGGATGGGGACTCACCCCTGCCCTGTGGGTTTGATGGCTGATCTCAGGTTCCTTCCAAGGGAAGTTTGCTCCTCTGCAGCAGGGTCTGAATCCTCTTTCTACCTGGTTTTACCCACATTCCCACAACACATTCCACCATCCCCCAGAATCCATGGAAAGATGTAAATCCCCCCTGTCCCCCACAAAAAACCTTGTGGGATGGATGCAAGCACAAAGCAGCAGCAGCAGCTCTTCAGGGAGCTTTCATTCTGCAGGGCTTGGTTTCATGTCTGAATGAAGCACAGCACAAGGACAGCCCCACCCAAGTGAGTAAAGTGCAGAGCTTAGCACAGGTCTGGGAATTCATTAGCACCTGGGAGTCTCTCCTGCCAGGACAGGCTGTGGATGGCCAGGAATGAAAGTCACACTCACACTTTCTGCTGGTGCTGAGCAGGGACCCAGGAAAGGAGACTCAGTCTCAGGGAATGGCATTAAACCTCCCAGGATGAAGAAGTTGATCCCATGCAGGAACAGCCCAGGTAAGGACAGCCCCCAGGAATGTGTGTGAGCAGTGTAACCCTCACCAGGTCAGAGAGGGGCCAGGGCAGCTCTGGGACCCAACACACGAAGGGACCCAAGGCCAGAGCGGCTCCTCCCTTCCCCAGAGCAGAGGATGGGCACTCACAGCCCCTCCAGCATCACCTTTTCCCATCTCCGCTGGTTCTCCAAGGCCTTGAAGTGCTGAAGGAGAATTTTTGCTTTTCTCAGTGCAGAATTATGATCAGCTAGTTCAGAAGGAGGTGCCGCATGGAAACAGTGAAGTTCAGGCTCTCTGCTGTAAATATTTTCCTTTCTAGAATATGCCCTTTGTAGAGCCACAGGAAAGGACTATCCCTCCCTGTGCCCATGACTGTGTCCCTCCCAGAACTCACAGAGAGAGGATTGTGTGGGGATGATGAAAACAGACACACAGATGGACACACACATCTCCTCAGGGCTTCCTTCCATGCAAACTGGTCTACAAAGATAACTGATTATATTTGTAATAAATAATTTACTGCAAATTTGCCATAAATTTCAGAATTTCTACTGACCATACTGCTCACTCAGAATACTCTATGGTCTGCATTTTGGTCAGAACAGTCTCAAAAAACTGTAGCAACCAATTTAAAGCATAAGGAGCTTTTGGTGGGCCACCCCTGAGGGGGTCATTTTTCAACTGAAAGTGAAAGCATTTAAAATTTTTGGTTTGTTTTGCTGAACCTATAACCATAAATGTTTTTACAATTTGGTAAATCTCCTTTTCTGAGATCCTGTGTGTAATGGTTTTGAAATCAAAACCAGTGAGAGACTCCAAATCAGAAGTATAATTTAATAGGAAGGAAAGAGAAAAATAAAATACATGCAACAGTACAAAAGAAAAGCCACTGACAGAGTCAGAATACAACCTGACACCCTGCTAGTTAGGGTGGTGGTAGCAGTCTGGATGAAGTGCTCTTCTCAAAGCAGTGATCCTGTAGAAATCCTGGCAGTGACCCTGGTAGCTCTTGTCCTCTGGAAACCAGTGGGTAAGGGCTGCTTTGGTGTTCCAAATCTCAGTTTTTATCTAGGTAGGAAAGGCTTGGCTCCTCCCCCTGGGTGGAGCATCTGCCAATGGGATGATGTAATTTTATCAGTCATACAGTGGGACTCAATGGCTCATTAACAGAAGATATCTTCCTGGAGGAAGGATGGGTCATGGGAAAGATAAAGAACATTGCCCTATCTGGGTTTTAACAGCTGGCCTATTAGCAGAAGATATCGCCCACAGAGATAAAAATCACTGCCCCACCTGGTTTCAGCAGATGATGATAGAATACATCCCTTTGGGCATATCTTTACATTGCAACCTAGGACAGCTTTGAAGAGTCCAATTCTCTCTTTTGACAAGTGCCAGGCCCTTTACTTCAAGAAAGACATTGAGGTGCTGGATCACCGGGGGAGGTTCAGGTTGGACATCAGGAGGGATTTTTTTCCTGAAAGATTTGTTAAGCACTGGAAGGGGAGGTTTGGAGTCCCCATCCCTGGAGGTGTCTGAAGAACACGTGGAAGTGGCACTCAGTGCTCTGGTCTGGGTGACAAGGTGGGGAATGGGCACAGGTTGGGCTCAATGACCTTGAGGTCTTTTCCAACATTAATGATTCTGTGAATAAGGAAGATCCCAGAGCTCTGGAGGCTTGCAGGGAATGAGGGGTTTGACCTGACTGTGGGGCCTGTCCTGCCAGAGCATTTCCAAGACATGGAGCATTACTGGAGCAGGCTGAGGAGATCTGTGCCCGTGAGAACAGCCAGGCTGGGGCTCTGTGAGCTCTGCAGAGAGCACAAGCAGGGATGGGGATGCACTGACAAGGCTGCACCTTGGCCAGCATGAAGGGAATGGCAATTCCCAAGGGAGCATATGCCACACAGAGGCTGGGGCTGGCCAGGGAGCTCCCCTGTCCCAGCATCCAGGAGCCACTCTGGCTGTCACTGTCCCTCTGAGCTGGCACTGAGCCCCTCTGCAGCTGCACCTTCACACTCACCGAGTCACTCCAGATTTTCTCACCAGCTCCATCCTGCGTTTCTGTCACAGTACAAGCTTGCTTGTTACTGGGCAAAAGGCTCTCCACATAGGGAGAAGCAACCTGGTGGGACAGGCAGTCCTCCAGGGAACAGGGATAGGACACATTTGGAAACAGACAGAAGTTTGATCATTTGGAAACAGACAGAAGTTTGATCCAATAGATTCCTGTCTGGCTGCAAAGGCTATTGGTCAGAGAACTGGGCAGCCTGAACTTCGAACCAATCACAAGTGCTTGCAGAGGAATATTAAGGAGGTTATTTAAGGAGCAGTTCAGAGCACTGAAGGCTTTTTGTCATATGAGAAAGAGAGTGTTTGTGTCTCTGTCTCGGACTCAGCACCGACCACGTAACAGGTTTCCTATCACAGGATTCCATGAGAGTCTCAAATATCCAGATCCTTAAAAGAATGTGATCATGGTGCAGAGCTAAATAACAAAACAACAGCTTGAGCTGGGGCCTCTGAGGAGGAACCCCAAACAAAGAAAACCCTGGGCTTTTATCCCATCACATTCTAAGGACAGGAAGGTCTGGGGTCCTTGGCTCCCACCGTGTCTCTGAGTGTCCAAGTGCTTGGCCTGGCCTCAGGGCCCTGGGCCCTTTGTTATGCCAAGGGTCAGCAGTTCACAGATTCTTGCCCTGGGCTCTGGCCCCCAGAGCTCAACCTGCAGCTCCAGTGCAGCTGCCCCAGGCCCCAGGCCCTGAATGGATTCTTTACCAGGCCAGTCCTGTCACGGCAGTGGTGGCTGCTCCTGAGGCTGAACTGGAGCACTGGTGCTTTGGATTCTACTCCCATCCCACAGGGGACAGCAGAAGCCCTCACCTGTCCTTAAGATCTCCATGGAATGAGTGCACCAAGATTAGGATTTTTGGAAAGCCCCTTCTCTTGCAGGTTTATCTGAAAATTCCAGTCTTCAAACAACAGCAGAACACAAAGTTGGGAAGCCACAGCCAGACACCACATATGTTATACCCCCACCTTCCTCATCCTCCCATGTGAGCAAGAAACAGCAAAAAGATTTTGCATCAGAGAAGCTGGACTGCACAGGCCATTCCATATCTCCTCATCTCCCTAATCCACAGGCAGCTAATAGATATTTTTAGCAATCAGTATAAGGGGAGAGGGCAGAGAGAAAATCATAGAATCACAGGATGGCTTGGTTGGAAGAGACCTTAAAGATCATCTGCACAGAAGTCTGGAGAGGCACATCATAAGAAGAAGTGTTGGAGAAGGAAAGCCCTTGAGGTCTGTGTTCCAGATCACAAGGAACAGATGCTCAATCCCCTGGCCCAGGTCACTCACAGAACCTTACCCCCCTCTACACAGCAGCTCTGGCAGGAGGATTTTCCTTCTCTGACTTAACTGAAGCTTCTGCCTTACCTCCCTCAAGTGCCTGCTGCTGGTTTCTGACGTTTCACATCCTCAGGGATCCCTTTGCCAGCTCTTAGCAGCAGCTTCCTCCACCTGAATACCTCAACAGTGATCAGGAGGACAGACACATCCTCAAAGCCCTTTTCCCTCCTTCCTAGCAGTGTTTAATCACTGCTGGTAACAAAGCCTTGGGGAGCTTGTAGTGAAGTGAATTCATCAACCAAGTGAAAAGGAGGAAAAAATCAGCATATGAAGTCCTTCATCCTTAGTTGAGGGTCTGTGTTGCAAATACCATGCCCAGGGATCCAACCCTCACCTCTAAATGCCTTCCACGCATTCAAAATGATGGCAGAAAGCTGCCTCATCATGTGCACACACCATGGCATGAGATGCAGTTCACCATCCAGAATCAAGTCCTTCCAAGCTGAAAGTGTTTTTTTGCATATGACATTTTTTCTCCAGAGAAAGTTTCTGAAAAGGGAAAAAAAACTCCAACAGAACTTACCAGACGTCAGAGCTCACTCAGGCACTAGGAACAAAGAGTGTTAGCTAAAGGCTGCGGAGCTGGATGAGATTCCAGCCTTAGTGAGTCCAAGCCACTCCAGTGCAGGATGAAGAGTTTCCAGATTTGAAAGGGGAAGAAGAAAAGAAATTGGACCTTGGCTAGCTCAGGGCACCCAGGTAGCTCAGACTGGGCACACACACTGTTCCAGCAAGCTGGGGCAGTGACTGTCTGTCCTCTCCGATGCAGTTCTGCCTCTCTCCAGGCAGAAAACACTGAACTGCCCTCAAGCCCATGGCTGTTCTGTCCTGTGCCCCAGACTGTCCTCCCAGCAGAAATGCCTCCTGCATCCAGCACAGAGGGTGTGACTGCAGAACATACTGCACAGCCCTTCCCAGATTATGCTGTCATCTCATATGGATCACTGGGAATTTCAGGGCCACAGTGACACCCATGAGTGCAGGGGACTTGCCTGGTGATAACAGCCTCCTGCAGCTTTTCTCATTCCCTTGGGTCAGACAGGAGTGGCTCAGACTTGCAGACCAACCTCACCTGCAGGAGAGCCATCAAGGACAGTGTCCTAGGTTGCAATACAGGATGTGACCAGAAGTATGTATTCTATCACCATCTATTGAAACCAGGTGGGGCAGTGATCCTTATCTCTGTGGGAGATATCCTCTACTAATGGGCCATCTGTTAAAACCAGCTGGGGCAATCATCTTTATCTTTTCCACAGCCCATCCTCCCTCCAGGAGATATCTCCTGTTAATGGCCATTGAGTCCCAGTGCATGGCTGATAAAATTCCA
>JANRGV010000049.1:13255471-13265622 GCA_024734035.1 Alethe castanea
TTTTAACAGCTGGCCCATTAGCAGAGGATATCTCCCACAGAGATAAGAATCACTGCCCCACCTGGTTTCAGCAGATGCTGATAGAATACACATTGCTGGTCACATCTTTACATTGTAACCGAGGACAGTGTGAGCACATGAAGCTGCCTGGGTGGTTTTAGGGCTTCAGTGAGGTTCCTGAGGACCAGACTCCCACTGGGTATTAAATCCCCGTCTGAGAATTTCTGGCCAGAGTGAGACCCTTGCAGATCTCAGCACCTCAATACACCCTCATGGATGGGTAGGACAGGAAAGCCTTACACTGGTGGAGTTTGAAGGGCTGGGACCAGTTCCATCCCCTTTTTGGAGAACTGGGCTGGTTCCAGGGATGTGAGACCCTGAAGAGAATTCCCAGCAGTTGCAGCTCTGTTCAGATCTAGCACATCCCAATTTCCCACAAATTACAGTTTCACAACTCTGACAGTTCTCCTCCTCCTGAGCAAATCTTGGCCAAATGATCCACTGGGCTGCAGGAATCCTGCCTGGAAAGGGAGCAGCCAGCCTGGAAATGCCTGCATGGGAACAGGGCAAAGGGGAACTTGGAGAGTCTCAGTATCCTCACTAGGACAGAGTGCAGCAATGTGAAGGGGGACAGCTCTGAGGAAAGGACTCTACATTCCCATAGGAAATAGGCCTGGCTTGAAAATCAAGCTTTGAAATCCTAATGGTCAGTGTTAGGGCCCCAAGGAAATGGGCAGCAGGACAGGAGTCCTTGAACAACCAGCGATCCCTGTAAGAGTGGATGTGTCCCACTGGGAAATGCAGAAATCTCCCCCTTGGGGCAGAGGCAAAGATCCTCCTGTGGGCTTTGTATTCCCTGATCCCTGTGCTTCCTGCAGCACCTGTCCAGCTTTAGTCTTTCTGACTCAGCAGCCTCAAACCAAGGAGTGTCTGGGGGTTAGTTCTTAGCTTGATTTTATTTTCTTCTGTCCGTCCCCGGGCTTGATTCTCTCACTGGCTCCGTGACTTGCAGAAACCTTGTGCTGAAGATGCTCCAGCCTAAGTTAATATTACAAACCAGCCCAGCCCTGACAGTATCTTTTCAGAGCCTGGCTCTGGGCAAAATGAACAAACAATTCATGAGGAGGGGCCCTGCAGAGCCAGGCTGAGCACAGATCCCCCAGCAGCCCCATGCTGCCTAGGCCTGGCATTTCCTACAGGATAAATAGGAGATACATTTCCTACAATTCAATACAATGCTCTATATTTTCCCACTGCAGCCAGGCATCCAAATGCCTTGTCCCAGCACAGAGCAGATATCTGGGATCACAGCTGGAATGGCTGTCTCAGAGGAGCAGTGGCTGGAGGAAATGCTACAGCCCAGGAAAAACTCTTATTGCTCCCCTTGCTTTCCTGTTAACCGAGTGCTGGAGCAGCTGCCAGAGCAGTCAGTGCCATTTTCAGCCCGAAATTCTTTCACTGAGGAAAGTCTTTAACATAAAATCTCTAAAATATGCTTACTAGGTCTGTAAAGAGTATTTTAGCCCCCAGATTCCTTCTCTCTGCTCTATCTCCTGGCACTGAGATCAGAGCTGTCTCCTGCTCTGATCTTCAAGTTGCTGTACTTGGGACCTTGGCTCTTTAAAGGATAGTCAGGACCAGGCAAAGGAGCCTGGAAGGAGCAGTTTCTCCTGATTTGAGGGAAATGCACCCCTAAAAGAAGCCTCTCCCTGGTTTTCAGGCAGATTCTCTGCAGGTTGTCCTGCAGCCACTGCATGGCTCAGAGGCTCCTGCTTTGCTCAGGCTTTCTGCCTCTCTTCTCTTCTTTCCCCAGTGTCCTGCTCTGGGACTCTAAGGGGTTGTTATTACAATCTGTGGGGTGGCTGCCCCCTCAGTAATTTTGGAATTGCTTCAGAAGTTCAGCTGTGATTATTGAGCAGTGGCAGGGAGAGGAAATGATGGGACATTGCCCTTGTTCAAATATGCTTGAATAAGGGGTTTTATCTACATGTGCTGTGGAGGGGTGGAAGGGCAGCAGGAATTAAAACACAGACACAGATGCAGTGAGCAGGAACAGAAGTATCAGCTGGCTTGTGGTCAGTGCACCCAGGAGCAGGGCTGGGATGGACAAGCTCTGGGAATATTTGATTGGAACTGGTCTTGGAGGTCAGCTCTGCCTGCAACATGCAGGTATTTCCCACTGCTTCCCAAAAACCTGCACTAAATCCCCACATCCTTGTGCAGATCTCCCCACACAGCCCAGCACTGCCCTGCTCAGGTCCCAGAAATCAGATCCCATGCCTGATAAACAGACAAGGATGGATTTCCATCCTCCCTCCTCCTCCACTCTGGGTCCCACTGCAAAGACCACCCAGGGGTGTCTCAGAAGGGTGTCCCACTGGAGGGACACAGTTTGGAGCCCAGAATAGATCCTGCATCCCAAAACAGGGAACAAAATGAATGGTAACACCTGAACCACACAGTGCCTTTGTCAAGGCTCCAAGCCCTCCGTTGCTAGATGGCCTCATTCTTCATCTCTCCGTTTGGAAAACTGACTGAAAGGCCTGGGGCAGAAAATAGGAATCAGTTTTTCCAGAAACAGTGACCAGAAGATGAAGACATGGAGTTTGGCATGAAATGGCAACTGAATCACGAGTGCAAGGTTTGAAATGGCCTCTCAGATTCCTTGTGCAGAGTAGCTCAGTTGCAAAGCTGCATTTTTGCAAAAAGCTGCAAGCCAGGCTCTCCTCCAAGCCAGAGACCCCCAAGCCTGGCAGGGATCCTGCTGCAACCTAGCATTTCCGTCCCACAGTGTGCAGCTGAAAACCCCTCACAAACCTGCCAACCCTCTCCTTCCAGCCTTGTCCTTTTGTTTACTGGCACAAGAAGGTGATTTTACCCCTCTGGGAAGTCCTTGGAAGGTCTGGAGTGGGAGCCTGCTGAGGAACAGCAGCCAGGCTGACCTGTGAGCACTGACACACGGACACAGCCAGGGATGGAGGCTGGGCCAGGTGTCCCCAGGGGGCTGCAGGTCCCCAGAAGCCTCACAGGGAAGTGCTCAGCTCGTGGCCCCTCTCGTGTCAGGATGCAAACCTGAAGGCAAAAGAAAAGGGGCAGGAAAAACAGATAAAACACACCAGGAGAAAGCGAACTGAACCTGATTGCATCGTATTGTGGTGAGCAGAACAAAACCAGCACCTGCAAAACCAGGGGAGGGGGTCAGGAAATGTTTAAATTGAGCCCCTGCAAAGGGTGAGAGGTGATTTGTGACCAAATGCAGTGTCCCAAACACTGCCCCAGCCCTTCACTCGTAGCTGCAGCAACTGCCAGGGAGCAGGGCCAGGGCAGGAGCGTGGCTGCTGGAGAGGAGCTTGCATGAGGGTTACTCCAGCCCTGCCATCCTTAGCTCCCCCCAGTTCCTCTGCTCCTGGAGAACTTGCTGCTCTCTGCACTGCCAAAAGCACAGCATGAACTGTCGGTGCCTGGGGTGTTTCTGGGTGACACAGTTTTCAGCAGGAATCAAAACAGTTGCCACAGAGAGCCCTGGAAACAGAGTCACTCACAGAATGCCTTTTCTTCTGTTTTCTTTACCCAGAAAAGAAAAGGGATTATTTGAACTTGTGGAAAATGATAGCAGGAGTGAGGAGAGCAGCACAGTCCAAGGGCAGAGCCCACAGAGACTCTGGCCCTGTTGATCTCTCTGAGCTCCTGGATTTTCACACATTTTCCTGCATCTTTAGCCTCTGCCACAGATCAGAAACTCTACTAAGAATCATTGCTTAATTGGGTTCCTTGGATCAGCTGCTCCTTACCTGTCTCACTCTCCTAATCCACCCACAGTCTCAGTTTGGGATCCACAGTCCCTGGGAAGGATTTTTCTGTCACCACCCACTGCTGCACTGGAATTGACCCCCCATAACACACAACCCCAATTGCACTGCTGGGGAAATTTATTCCCGTCGCTTAAAATTCATGTCCCCTTTGGGTGCAGAGGTAATTAAATCTTACTATCATTATAGTGTAATAAAAGGCAACCAAAATTTATTTAATATGTGCTAGGTGAGAGGTGCTTCATTACAAAACTCCCTTATTTATCCTCAGGGAAAAGTGCAGGGAGCAGAGCAGCAGCAGGCAGAGAAGCAACGCTGCCTGAGAGGGGAGAGCACATTCCTGATGCCAGTGGGGATCTGGGGAGCCAGCCAGGACCCCGAGGGCTGATGTGGCATTTGGGGATGTGGGATGAGGAGGGAATGCTGTCACTGCAGACCACTGGTGCTGGAACCTCTGCCAGCACAGGAAGGCAGAGCTGTCATGACAATCAGCTCCTCAGAGCTTGGAGAAAAGCTCCCTCCCATGGGATACAGATCCTGGGTATATTTTAGTTATACTGCACATAAATCCCAGCCTAGACTGATTCATCCCAAAGCTGTGCAGGAGGGAGCACTGGCTGCAACTCCACTTCATGATCCAGGGAGGAATTTGTCTCCCACTAAAAGGAGGCATCTGCAAACAGTGCTTTAAATTCAGGGTTTAATTTACCACTTTGGCAAAGCCCGTGGATAAATGGAAACACTCCCCAGCACTCCTAACCCTGCTGTCCCTGGGAAGCAAAGCCCACAAGGAATTGGGAAGTCCATGGGCAAAAAGTTTTAAAGCTTCTTGAACTGTGCTTTTCTCCCAGGACCCTCCTGCTGGGAAAGCACGTGGAAGCAGAGCCTGCTGCCCACTTCCCATCACACTTGTGTCACACCAGTGGCTCTGCTGGGAATATCTCAGCGGGACTAATTATAGGGATCACTAATTATGGGGATCACTAATTATGGGAATCACCTGGAGGAGCAGGAGCAAGGTCTGGTTGGGACTGTGCTGCTGATGTCACAGCTCTCACAGGTACCAGCAGCTGCTGGCTGGCACTTCCCAAGGCCTGTGAGTCACTTCCAGCCACATGAAGCTCTGAGCCTTGTGTGATTCAGGGGCTGCTGAGGGAGGTGGATGAGGGAGATGAAGGACAGTCAGACAGGGGAGATGAAGGACCCAATACAGTGTTCTGGAGAAACTGCTCTCACATCTCAGCTGCCTCTCCCATCTCTTCTGCATCCCAGGCTGGCTGCAGATGGGAGAGGATGGTGACACACTTCCAGAGCTTGAATCAGCTTTTGTTCCAACCCTTTCTCCCTTTTGATAACACAGAGCATTTTTCAAAGGTGGCTTTGAGCTATTCTTTTGCTATTGTCACACATCCTCTGCAAAAATACTTCAATGGCACCTTTGATTGATTCACAGGCAGCAGAGGCAGGAGAAGCAGTCAATCAATCACCTGGTCTGAGCTCCTGTGTGGCACAAGGCAGATAATCCCACCAGGACACCCTGCCTTGAGACCAAAGGCTTGTTCTGGCTAAATTAGATCCCCTGGGAGGGCTCCCAGTCACCTCCTCTGAGGGTTTTTTGGGAGCTGAGTCACCTTCCATGCAGTCCATGTGCTTCCAGCAGCACATGACTGCTTGCACAAAGGGCTGTGGCAACAAAATTCAGATGCTCCAGCCTGGTTTGACACCAGCTCGTGGCTGCCAGAGGACTTCTGGAAATTTCCAGAACTTCCCATTCCCCTCTCCAGCCATGGCATGGGAGGTCAGCCATGAGGGGTGGCTGTATCTGATGGGGAGAACCAGCACAAGCCCATGCTGGGGAGCTGGAGTGGGGAATCAGGGCTGCAGTGTCCTGGTGAAGCTGTTTGGGACTGGAGGTACATTCCCACAGACCCATGGACACTGTGACCCCGTGAACATCAGCACTGTGTGTGCAGTGTGGAATTACAAACATGGACCTGGGGAAGGAGACACTCCCAGGAAGCCACAGCCAGGAAGGAAGGACACAGAAAACTGGAGGGGTTTATGGGATCCTTCTGGCAAAACCAGATCTCCTCATTTCAGGTCATGCCCTCACCATCGTTTATCCAGCATTTCCATCCCTGTGGATAACACAGCCCAAAGAACCACTACATGCTCAAAGGCCATTCTCCCCTGGACAAAGGTGCCTCCAGCAGCAGCAGCAGTTCCCTTCTCCCTGGTGAGGGCTCCCACTGAGCCCAGATTGATCTCCTTGGTGCAAATGGAGGTTTGGGCTCACGGTCACAGAAGGATGTGAATCAGGGCAGGAGTTGAGCCCTGCAAATTTCCCAGTGAACTGAAAACCAGCAGAGGGAATGGGGTGTTTGTCAGCACTCAGTGCCTGGGCTGCTCCTGAGCTCCACAGAGCTGCCCCGAAGAGCAGGCAGCTGCAGAAGGACAAGGGCAGCCAGGGTGGAGCCCGCCAAAGGTGAGTGGGAGCTCATTTAGCAAAGCACAGATCTGGATCAGAAGGCAGAGCTGCTCTCCAGGGACAGTTTTTCCTCCGAGGCCTGTTTTAGACACCACAATCCTTACTTTAAAAAACGAACTCTGTGCAAAACATGCCACTGATAATCATCTGGATGCAGCCAGAGGAAGAAGGAAAGGAGATTGATTTCTGCTCCTCAAATACCAGCAACAGGGTTTGTGGTGCCCCAGGCCCTGCATCTCTCCTCAGGCAGAGGCTCTGCCCTCTTAACCTCAGCCCAAGTGTGCCAGGAGAGCTGTGCTTGGCAGGACAAGCTTTCACCTGCTGCATTCAGCTTCCCTCCCCTGCCTTGAGCCCTTTATTCACGTTCTGCCCCCTCAGGGCTCACGCTGAACATGCCCAAACTCCCCATGGCCCCCCTGGGTACAGCGGTGCACATCACCTGTGCTGCTCCCTATTCCTGCCAGCCCAGCCAGCTGGTCTGACTGCTGCCAGCCTCCTCCTTTCCCAGTGCCACGGCCAAACCTGTGCCAGCTGCTGCTGAGCTGCCCCCCCGGTGGGGTTTGGCACCAGGGAGCTGCTCAGTGCCCAGCTGGAGCAGCCACAGCCATGACTGCCCTGATGTCACTGTCACACCGTGGCCCCAGTCCAGGGTCACACAGCCACCGCCTCCCTCCTGGCACCAAAATCCACACCAGAACAACTCCTCCCTCCTGTTGGCACAGGGCTCTAGCACCAGGCCTGGGATCCCAGTTTCAGTGCCATCCCGGAGGGAGGAGCCCGCTGGGCACAGGGAGTCCTGCAAGGGCAGCTGTGGCTGTGCCAGCCCTCACCTGTGATGAGGTGAGCGCTCAGGAACACTGGAATTCCACGGGAACCATCCCTCTGAGCAGCAGTACCTGCTCTGTGGAGCTGGCCCTGGCCCTGCTCTCATTGCTCCTGTGGCACAGGGCTCTCCTTCCCCGTGACCTCCTCTGCCAGCATGCTGAGCAGCAGCTCCCACATCCAGGAATGCATCCCCTGCAGGACCCCAGGAACCTGTCTGTTCCTGCCTAACCACTCTGGAGCTCTCTGCAGTGACCCTGCCGATGGAATCGTGCCCTGGGAGGGACAGGGAATGCCAGACCCTCCTCCCAGCCAGCTCCTCAGTGCTGCCCCCAGCTCGCCCCCGTGGCTTTCAGGCAATGATTGTCCCATGTCCTGGGAAAGAGGATGTTCTCTGGATCATCAGGATCCCAGTCCTGAGCAGATGTCACCTGTGGGAGCAGAACAAGGCCTTGGCCACACCACAGGAGTTCCAGAGGTTCTCTTCTGGGAGCCCAAGCAGCTCCTCCAGCATCTCCCAGTGCAGCCACATCTCTGCTGGTGGATTGATCAGGAGAGGGATCCTGGCCTGGCTCGTTCCCTCTGTGGGAAGTGGCCAAAGGTGCTGCTGGCACTGTCCCTGCCCTTGTCCTTGCAGCACCCCTTGAGAGCTGAACCACAGACAGGTGAGAAAGGTGCAGACTTGTGGCACCTAGGGATGTGGTGCCATTTGGGGGTGATTTTGGTGGTGCTGGGCTGATGGTTGGACAGATGATCCTGAAGATCTTTTCCAACCTTCATGAAAGGCATTACTCTCCCAGCAAGGCTCCGGCTTTCTCATCCTCTCATGTCCCCTCTTTTGGAGGCCCTGACTTGTGGGATCAGTGTGCTCATGTCTGGCTGTGGCATTTCCATGAAGGGTAAGCTGAGCTCTGAATCCTGAGCTCAGCTCTGACCCTGGATTCTCCTGAACAAGCTGCCCATCAGAGATACAGGCTTTGTGGAAGTAGCATCCCTGCTACCACCTGAAAAACTTCCAAACTCAGGGCATGAGACAGCAAAAACCTGTCTGTCTGTCTTCCAAGCTACCAGCAGAAACTGCAAATCACTCCTCCAGATGCTTTTCCAGCTGCCACAGCCCTGGGAGAGGTTTTCTTGTTAAATGAGCAATAAAATGGATTGCAGAGAGCTGACATGGGAGGGGACCAGAACAGATGTGACTGGTGATGGAACAGGGAAAGAATGGGAGGATGTGTCTGGCTTTGAGCTCTGGGCAGCAGAGCAGGTGAAAAAAAAGGCACTGGGCCATGGAACAGGCCTCCAGTTCTTGGTGTGTGTTGGTCACAGATGGAATCTCCCTGCTGGGTTTGCAGCAGCTCTCACCAGGGTCAGGTTAAAGGCACAGAAAATGTTACATCAAACCTGTTAAAGGACAGCTTCTGTGGCAGGAGGGACCAGGAGTGTGGCAGCAGGGGTGACACCAGGCCCAGGGTGCAGCTGCTGTGTCCTCGGGCAGCACTCTCAGCACCAAGCTGGATTTCACACCCAGCTGAGACTCCAGCACTGCCGTGCTGGGAGGCAATCCCAGGGAGGGCAGATGGCAGTTGAATAGACATCCCATGGAAAGGAATATTTCACCAGGTTTTCCCACTGGATGTGCCAAGAGCAGCTCCAGGGACAGGCAGGGCTCAGGTGCTGAGCACAGCAATGCCCAAGCAGCCTCTGTGCTCACTGAAGGGAGGCACAGGCCTCCCAAACCTCCCCTGTTGCTTGTGGACAGAGGAGACTCTTCCTTCCCAAACTGGATTTCACTTCCCAAAAGCTGCAGCTGAATCCTGGCCCCAGCTCTGCAGGCTGGACACACTAAGGACAGCACATTCACCAGGGCTCTCCAGGGCTTCTCTGTGCCATCGCCTCTGATGAGCCTTCCCATTTAGCTGCCATTTCTCACTTCTTCAGTAGGGCTCTATTGGAAGAATAAAAACCTTTCAATGAGAAAGCACAAATATTCCCTGATTCATCAGAATAAACAAAGAATAATTAACTAATCTAAAAAAACAACTTCAAAGCAATAGGAGAGGCAAAGGAATATTGGAGAAGGTTTACAAATGGCCTTGTGGTAGTTGTAGAGCTCTAGGCAGGTTTTTGCCTCCCTGTGTGAGTTGGAGAGAGCTCTGACAATTCTGTCTCGCTCACCTGCTGCACCCTGGAGCCCTTTTCCCGTGGGAGCAGGCTCGAGTGCTCCCCAGGGAAGGACATCCCACCCCTGCCTGGTGCACAGCTGTGGAACCTGGCCGAGCTGGCTATCACAGCTGGATCCTGGGAGGGCAGGGCTGAGTCCTCCTCACCTCTCCCAAGCCCCAGGTTTAGTGTCCCTCAGTTTGACCACATTCCTCAGGAAGGAGGTCCAGCTGTGCCCAGCAGGGTGGCAGCACGGGAGGATGCCCCAGGGAGCCCCCCTGGCCCTCAGGAGGGTGCAGTGCTCCCCCAGGAATGCCCTTCCTTGTGGAGGCCAATGGGTCTGCCACAGCTCTGCCTGGAGCCCTGCCCTAGAGGGATGTCCCTGTTATGAATGGATTTTTCGATTTGTCCAATTAATCAAACAGCAAGATTAAATTTTGCAACAATTTATTAATAATAGTAGCAATTGTATAAATGCATACAATCAAAGTAAATATATATATTTGAGTAGATAAAAAAAAATTTAGCAGTGAGTAATTTTGTATAATTGTGGTTCAAATAAAGCATAAGCAAAACTGACGGGGGATACCCTGACCAGGGGTACAGGTATGGCCTTTCCTGCCATACCAAATCAGTCAAGCTAAAAATCTCACTTATATACTGTTTACTAATACATATTGATACAGAAGCTTCTAGAAAGCTCCTCCTCGTTTCTGTTCCTAAAATCTACGTCACTATGGTGCGTGCTTCACCAGTGGTCGGGGGTCTCTCCTCCTTTTGGGGGTCTTGTTTCCAATGAAGGCTCTGGGTCTTCCTCAGTGTTTGCTGTTTGACCTTGCAGGAAGCGCGGGCGCACTAAACTTAAAGTTATA
>JANRGV010000049.1:13342320-13366411 GCA_024734035.1 Alethe castanea
ATCCCATCCCATCCCCCCTTCCACTGTCCCAAGTTGCTCCAAGCCCCATCCAACCTGGCCTTGAATCCTTTGTCTCCTGTAAAGCACAAGCTATGGGAATTCTTGGTGAGCCCTGTGCTGTGCTAGGAGCTGTTTCCACAGACCAGCAGAGTCACTCAGGACACTCCTCTGCCCCTCAGGACCTTGGGCACAGGAGGAACCACGCTTTCCCAGCTGGAATGACAGCTGACAGCTGCTCCAGCATGGCACAGGATGATGTGGAGTTGATGATGTTACCTTGCTACCAAGGGTTACATGGACAGAAACCTCATGCCCCAAATTCCCACAGGACACATCCCACAGATCCCACTCCACTCCAGTTACCACCCCTAGCATGGAGCAGGGTGGGATGGATGCATCCAGGGACCTGAGGCTGCTCTGCTGTTGAGCCTTGGATCTAGAACTGCTTTTTGCCTGGGGTGATTTTATCCCTGCCCAGCCCTGGATGGGGCTGACAGTGGGAATTGTGGTGTCTGGAAGCAGGAGGGGAAGCAGCTCCCAGCAGAAGGAAGCGGTTGCAGCACTAAGGCTCTAATGAGACAGTGCTGGGCTGGCCTGGCTTGTACAGGAGGCTGGGCTGAGGAATCCAGTGCTCCCTTTGGCCTTGCAATTTGGGAAACTGTTCCATTCTGGGAGATACGTGGCTCTGGCTCTAAATCATCCTCTGCAATCCAACAGCAAAGAGCTGGGAAAAACAAAGAATTTTGGAAGGGCCCCAAGAAACTGTTGGAGTGGTTTGTGATAACATCACCAGCCCCCAGCCTGCTTGCTCTCAGCGAGGTTTGATTCCAGCCTGGCTCCCTGCAAACAGGGACTTCACCCCTGGGATCTGGGATCTGAGGGGAATTCCACAAACCCCTCTCCTGTGATTCTGCATGGATGGATTTGGGCACAGGCGCTTTCCTCGCCTGAATCCAGCAACAAAATCCCGTTTCCCTGACAGTCAGAGGAGCAGAGCCCAAGCCTCAGCCCCCGGGCAGCCAAGAGCATTGTTTTGGGAGGATTGGCTGCTGGATGCAGCTCTTGGATGCTTCTCCCCCACTGACTGGAGAACAAAACCCCCTGGAAGCACCCAGGGCAGCGTGCGCCGGCTGGAAGGGCCCAAGACCTCGGAAGTGGCTCTTGATCAGCTCTGCTGGGCTCAGGATGCCTTGTTGGGATGCCAAGACAAACAAATAAATCATATTCCAAGGCATCTGCCCACAGAAGTGCTGAAGTCAGGGAAACATGAAAGCAGGAGCTGGGAGCTGGGGCAGGATTCCTGTTGGAATCAGCAGCCTGGCTCGGGGCGTTCGTTTGATATTACTGCTGCTGCTGCTCGGACCAGAGGGATTATTGATTTTATAGCCTTGCCTTGGCCTGTTTTCCTGATAGGAATTTGGGAGATTCTGACACCGTTCCTGGCACGGTGGGATGATCTGAAATCCTGCAGGATGCTCTGAAGTCCCTTCTCACCAGGGAAGGGCAGAACCTCCCATCCCCACCTCCCAAATTCCCCCTGGATCCAATGCAGAGCTCCTTGTGGGGGTTGATCCAGCAATCCCAGGAAGGCAGTCACTGATACAAGAGATATTTAAAAGCATCTTGCAGCAGGATTGGAGGAAGAACACAAACTGCAGCTTTGGGCTTCTCTGGGGGCTGCTATTTTTACCCCAGGTAGGATTTAATGAGGGCACTCCAAGAGTCTTTTGCCTGGAGGATGAAAACATTTAAGTTTCTTTAAACCCTCTAAGTGGCAATTTGCCACCACCAGCTTTGCACGAGGAGCCTGGTTTGGTGTTAATGAGAGGGATCCCCAGCATCTCTGGGAATTCTCTGGGGGGTCTCTGATGCCCAGACTGGTCCCACTGGTCCTGGCTGGTGGGGACAGGGGGGCCCAGCCTTGGGGTGCTGCCAGAATTTGGGAAGAGCTTGAGGGGTGTGGGGTGAGGGGGGCTCGGGCAGGCAGCTGTGGCAGCACAGAGAAATCCAGCACGTCAGCTCCAGCCCCAGACTCGGCATTTGCCAGAGGTTTTGTGCAAAGGACTGGAGGAAATGAGCTCGGAGCAATCAGCTCGGTCATTCCTCAGCCTCGGAGAGGCCAAAAGCACCTCATTGGGAACTGATCTCAGCTGTTTGTTTGCCAGGACTCTGACCAAAAAAAGCTCTGTCTGAATTAAAAGAAAAAAAAATGAAAACACCAGGAATTTCCTTCCCCTGATGGTTTGGATTGTTTCTTAATGTTGTTTTAATGTGGGGCCGTTTGGTGTTTATTTGGAGCTGAAGGTGGTGGAAAATCAGCTGTGGATGGAGCTAGGGGATGATGGATCCTCAGGAGATGGAAAGGTGAATTACCTGAGCTTGGTTTCCTCCCAGTTATTCACAGGTGTGGGATTTTTGGGAGGAAGAGCTGTTGTGGGGTGCTGGCTTTGGCTGCTGCTCCTGGCACAGGGAGCCTGTGCCCCCCTGGAGCATCCCAGCCCCCTTGGGAATACACAGGGATGAGCAAGTCCCTTGCCTTTCCCTCCAAATTTTCAGGCAAATTATTACTCATGCAACAATCTGACCGAGTTTGGGGACCTGTGACTGGTTTAATAAATCCCCAGGGATTGTCTGGCTCTTCACAAAGAGCGAGGAGCAGGATCCATAAATCAAGGCAAAACAAACTCAGCACTTTGGGTCAGGAAAATATTGAGAAATCTGTGGGTTTTTCTCTAATCCTCCCATGGCAGTGGCCCTGGAAATGCACTTTTTTTTTTCGGGGTGGGGGGGGTGTTTTGGCATCCTTCTGGCTTTAAAATCAAATTCATTTTCCAGCTGACATCCTGCCAGGCTCAGCAGTGTCCTGGGCATCCGAGGTCCAGCTCAGCGCTGTGGGAAGCAGGAAAACTCCCCAGGGATGGGATGAGCCTGGCATTTGTCCCAGCCAGAGAAGATTTGCCCACAGGCTGGAGCTTCTGGGCTTCCACTAATCCCTGAGTGCTGTGCATCCTCCCAGACCCCGTCTGGAGTGTCCTGGAGCCAGGCAGGGATGGCATTCCAGGTTTAAACCCTGAGTGTGCCACCAGGACACATCCCTGCAGCTTCAAGCGAGGGGTTGGGTCTTGACACTTTCCCTCTCTGCTGCCTCCTTGCTTTGCAGACACACAAGGGTTTGGGTGTGGGATTTTTAGAACAATCCAGGCGTGGAACTTGCTGGGGTTGAGGGTGGCCACGATCCTGTGGTGGCTCCTCAGGCCTGCGGCTACCACAGGCTGTCCTTGGCAAGTGTGGAGCAGTTCATGGCAGAGCCTGCCCGGCCCTGGATGGGTGGTCTGGACTCAGCCCTGGACCTCCCACCTGCCAGGAACATCTGCTGGCCAGAGGAGCTGGGTCCTGGCAGCTGCAGGGGGACAGTGCCACCAGGAATGCAGCTCAGAGCATGGCAAGAGGGGATGGGACAGCCCAGAGCACGGCTGGAAAGGGGAGAGAAGGGACAGGGAGGGGCAGGAAAACCCCCCTGGCTCTGGAGTTCATCCTGCAAAGCCAAAGGGCTGAGGGGCTCTTCACAGCCAGGGGGATGCAGAGCCAGGGGGATGTCTCCAGCACTCCTGTCCCACCCCATTCCCACCCTTTGGCACCCTCAGGATGTGCCCATGGGAGAGGGACAGGGCTGGGCACCCTTCTCCTGGGACAAAGCCACCCTAATCCCAGCACAGGATTTACCACTGGTTCTTCCAATGATAAGACATGGCCACCCTTCCCCTGAGCTGAGACTGAAACTCCTCTCCAGAGTTGTTTTTCTGGGCCAGACTTCTCCTCAGGAAAAGTTTCCAACCCAGGAGCAGGACTCTGGTGCAGGCTCTGACCCTGTCCCCACCCCCAGCTCCCTTCCTGAGCCCTTTGGTC
Source organism: Alethe castanea (assembly GCA_024734035.1). Classification (NCBI taxonomy): domain Eukaryota; kingdom Metazoa; phylum Chordata; class Aves; order Passeriformes; family Muscicapidae; genus Alethe; species Alethe castanea. The sequence goes on from JANRGV010000049.1 coordinate 13,346,227, forward strand.
TCTCCTCGTGCACAAATCCATTGGTGACTTCAGCTGGAGTTGGCTGCAGTCTGGCATCAATAAACTGAAACATTTATTGCACCGTTTAAATCTAATGCAGATTATGGCAGCCCAGCTCTGTTTAATGCCTGAGCCAGGAAGCAGCTCCATGAATTCCTGCTTCACAGGCTGGACTCTTTTCCCAACCCCTGGAACTCCATCCCAGTCTCTGGTCTGAGTGTCTGGGCCCCAGCTCCTCCATTACCGTGGTCACTCTGCCACTTGTGGCAACTCTCCATCCATATCCTGAGCCCTGGGATGAAACATTCCCATGCCCAACCATTCCCTCTGTGGAAAACAGGAAAATTCCTTAATCCCTGTGACATCCAAACCCTGCTGCAGAGCATAGGTGGGGGAGGAAGGTCGCTCCTTATCTCGGGATCTGCCCCACAATCCCTGCCTCATTGGCCATGTCTGCCCCAACCAGGAAATCTGATTTGAGATAATAGAATGTTCCTCTAAGTAACATTTGCTTAAAAGACATCAGCGAAGTTTAAAGCAGCAGCCGGGCAGCAGGGAAGCTTTAATTCCACATTTTGCAATTATTTTCCCAGCTACTGCTGTTTAACCCTTGGGAGACTGAAGCCCAGCTCCTCTCTGGACTGCTGTGGTCCCCATGGCAGGGCTGGGATCAGATCCAAAGGCAGTTTCCAGCACTTTTTACCCCGATGTTGGATTAAAAAACCCCATCTGGGAAGACCAAGGAAGCACCTCAGGTCCAGCCCCAGCATTTTTACAAGAGCACCGAGGTAAATCATATGCACAGCACAAACCCCGCTGCCTTTTAATGAACTCAGTGAGGTATAAATGGCAAACGCCTCGTTTGCTCCTGATTTACACAGCGAGTCGGGAAAGGCGCTTCCCTGGCATTTGGAAAAAAAAGGGCAAAGCAGGCGTGGGGAGCTTTGTGAGGCTGGAGCAGAGCCCACCCCGATCCCGCATGGATGGGGGCCAGGAGGAAAATGAGTCGGGAGCGATTGGGTTTCTCGCAGACACCCAGTGCCGCAGCTCCCGATGCGATCAGGCTTCCCAGGATTGTCTGCCCGCTAACAGGGACCGGCTGCAGCCCTCGCTCCCCGCCCTCCCTTCGCCACGGTATTGCTATCAGAAATATCAGACGTTTCGCCTCAAATTAAAGTCAGGTTAAATCTCTCAAAATGCAAAAAAAAAAAAAAAAAAAGGGAGAAAAGAAAAAAAACCCCACACGGTTCCAGATGGGAAGTGGTTCCTCGCCTTCGCAGCGACCCAAAAAACTGAGGAGCCTTTCAGCGCCGCGCACCCCGAGCCGGGGAGGGGCCGAACCTGAGAACTTTGAAGTCGTAATTGGGCTGGGGTAATGCAAAGCATGACCCGCTGCCGTGGGGGAGAGGAGATGATCCACGGGAATGATCCTTCCCAAAGCAGAGCCACGTGTGGGGGAGCACATGGGTGACAGCACCAGCTCCCACATGGAGGCACAGCCATGAATCCCCCAAAAACGCCCGCAGCGAGCAGCCCCAGGGCAGCACACGGGCACAGCTGGCACTGGGAAAAACACGGTTCACTGTCTTGGGAGAATTAAAAGGTTTAATAAAAAAAACAATAGGAGACAAATATAATGCAAAGGGTTAAAACGGCTGGGTCCCTGGCATGCTGCCAAGAGCACACCGCTGCTTTGGGAACACCCCTTTATATACGTTTTACAATAATCCATTCATTTGTTACATATTCATAGACCTTCATGCATAGTTAATTGTTTCTGAGAACAATTTAGCATGGCCACTTCTTGGGTTTGCCTTTTTAGAGCAAGCATGTTTCTTGGCTTGTGGTTTTATTTTCTCTTTATCGTCATTTGGGTGGTGGTCCTGGCCTTTTGCCGTCGGTTGAGAGCTGATAATTGTTGTGTCAGCTGCAGGGTCCCCATCACCTGTTCACGGGCTGTTATCTTGACTAGGCAGGTAGTTTAAGCATACTATCTCTAAAAAACTTATGTCTAACTTTTACTATTTAACAAAGACTATATCCATATAGAAATGCTATTTTAACATTATACATATAGCATTTATCCCAATACTTGCAAAGAGCCAACAACATGTCATGCATTTATAACACCCTGACTTGGCAGAGTCATCCCCACGTCTTCTCCACCCCATCACACATCCTAAATCTGCCCAAAGCTCGTGGGTTCCACTGCTCCTTGCCAAGGAACCAAGGGGGTGTGATCCCCTGCCTGACTCTGTGCTTCTGTATTCCACCAGTGCCCACCTCACTGCCAGGGCTCCCCCTCACACCCCCAGGTTTAACCTAGACCTGAGAAGCTCAGGTGACACTGTTGGGGTGTAGTTTCAGAGAATTTTTAGCTCTTCAGGAACCACATCCCCAGCTTGAATTTTATTTTTCTATCAGCTGATTGAGACCTTGAGCAAGTCCTGTCCAAATGACTGCTAACCCTATGAATGGCTGGTTAACCCAAAAGTCAATCCCTTCTCCTTGGCAAGTGACAGGACAAGATAAAATAGCCTCAAGTCACACAAGGGGAGATTTAGATTGTATATTAAAGATTTATTCTCTGAAACAGTTGGCAAGTATTGTCACAGGCTGCCCAGGGCAGTGGGGAGTCACCATCCCTGGAAGCATTCAAAAGCCATGTGGATGTGGCACCTGGGGACACGGTTTCATCCTGAACACTGTGGTGGTGCTGGGCTGACATTGGACTTTGTGATCTTAGAGGGCTTTTCCAGCCAGAACTGTTCTGCCATTCTGTGAAAACCCACAGGCTAATTTAGAAGATTATTAAACATTGAGGACTTCATGTGTCTCTTTTCAAGGTAAACACCAAGCCCTGGCCCTCATGCTGTGCCCAGGCACTGAGGCCTCCAGGTTGAAAAGCAAACTGTTCCTTCAGTGGGATGGAATTCTCCAGGGCACCCATCCAGGATCTCCCCCTTCTCTGGATGCTCCTGGCCCTGCCATCAGTGAGACCCGGGCCCTGTTTTGACACCCTCTGCCAACATTTGCAGCCCAGCCATGTGCTGCTCCCTCTGCAGAAACCCTGAATTTTAGGCTGCACCCTCTGTACCAGTCTCCTCCCTGCCCCCCATCCCCAGCCTGTCCAGCTGGCTCCATTCCAGCAGAAGGGACACCTGCAGGGAGCCACCCCCCCGAGCTGATTAATGCTCTCAATTAGCACTAACCCCATCCACACCAGCCACTCAGACAACTCTGTCCATGTGCACACCAGTTCCCACAGGAGGAGGCTCCCACAGGCACTCCCCATGTGCCTGCTTTCCAACCCCAGCCCTGTTTGGATCGAGCCAAATGTGCAGAGGAGCACTTCCCTGGCCAGCACCCTCCTTCGCTGTCTAGATCTCTCCTTCCCTGACTTTGCAGTAGCTGGCTGATCAGCAAAATACTTTTATGGCCAATGGGAGGAGCAGAGGACAGAGATGATTTGTGCTCCTTAACTGCCAATGGACACAGAAAAGGAGACAATAGCTGAAGGAGGGTAGATTTGAATTAGATGTGGAGAAGGAATTGTTCCCTGGAGGGTGGGCAGGCCCTGGCACAGGGTGCTCAGAGCAGCTGTGGCTGCCCCTGGGTCCCTGGCAGTGCCCATGGTTGGACATTGGGGCTTGGAGCAGCCTGGGACAGTGGAAGGTGTCCCTGACCATGGCAGGGGCTGGCACTGGATGGGCTTTAAGGTCTCTTCCCACCCAAACTGTTCCATGGTTCTGTGATCCCATGAACATGTGGACAGATGCTCTTCAGCTTTCCTCTGCAGAACCAAAAGCCCAGCCATGCAGTAAGTGCACAGCCCAAGACTTTGCAGAGCAAGATTCGCTCTCTTTTTTTTTCCCTGCCGTCCTCACCCTCAGGCTTCTTCTCAGAGTTGCTCAATGGGGCCATGGGGTGTGATCCTGCAGGCCAAACCTGCTCTGTGTGCTTGGCTGGGCTGGAGCCTCAAGCTTTGGCTCAGCCTGTGGCTGTCAAAAAGTCCAAACTGGGCAGAGTGTAGGCAGGAAAAGATCAGAAGTAAAAGGGGAGAAAAGGCTCAGTAATGAAGATGGTTGAGGTGGAGCAGCACCTCTCAGGAACACATCCCTGAGGGCTCTGCTCACCCCAGTGCTGGGTTTGTGGTTCATGGACCCCTCACACTGTTGCACGGTTGAGTTTGGTGGAGAATGGCACAGTTAGAGGGAACCCACTCACCTGGGCACCAGCTTTAGCTGGAAGGAGGTTTTTATAGGCTTTTAGAGCTTTCCACCTGCCACCAGTGTCTCCTCCTCTGAGTGCTCCTCTACATATCAATTTCATTGACTATTTTTCCTCAGCAATATCCTGCCCTTGTCCAAGAGACTGGAAAATCTTTACAGTGTTAGAAACCTTCTCCCACACAAGGCCAGAAAGAACAGCCCAAGCTGTACCTCAGGCTCCTCTAAAAGATAGAATAGGGAAAATGACCCTTAACCTCCCATCCTGCACAGGTTTCCTGTGCCTTTGTAAATCCCTTCTCAACCCTTTCTTCTTCCCAGCCTGGAAACCAGCATCGGACCGTGTGTGATGCACCCTGTGCAGTTGTGACAGGACCCCAATTTAGACACAGCTTTGAGGAGTCTCTGCCTTGCCTTTTTCCCCAAATAAGCTCCCCAAAGAAGATCAGTCAGTTCTAGAGACAGGTATTATTTATAACCTGCATTAACTTTACACAGAAAGAAAAATCAAAGTGACAGAATAGAATTAGATCAGATGGAATAGACATGAAAAGGCTCATTAACAGCTCTCCCCCGCCTACAGAGACCTTGCAAGTGGGTCCAGCTTTCCAGGCTCCCTTTCAGCCAATTTAGGCTTCCTGAGCAGCAGCAGACTCTGCACAGTACTGGCAAGTATCATTCCTGGAAGTTTTATCCACAGATAATTCAGATTCTGGCTCTCTGGATGTCTGTCTGTTAATCCTGTGGCCCTTTTGGGGCTTCTTTATGCTCTTGCTCCTGCCTTACAGGTCAGAAATTCCTCTGCCCAAGTTGATCTTGGGACAGGAGTGATTTCCCCTCTCCTGTGGGGTCCATTTAGCCACTGCATCCTTCCTGCAGAGGAGCAAGACACATAAGGAGCAAGCCAAGCAGGCAAACCCTGCTGCTGCCCCATGGCTGTGGTGCCATAGAGAGGGTATGCACCTTATTTAACTGAGCTGGCAGCACTCACTGAAACCTGCTGCTATTCCTCAGTCACAGAATCACAGGATCATTAAGGCTGGAAAAGACCTCTAAGATCACCAAGTCCAACCAAGGTGTCCCAGAGCATCCCTGCTCAGGGCTCCTCTCTTGGGTGAATCAAGCATATTAACCTCATCTTTCTCCAGCATTAAGGAAAAGGGCTGGACACAAAGGAAGAGTGACCTGTCCCAGTGCTGCCCAGGGAGCTCAGGGCAGATGTTTTCTGTCACTGACAGAATCTCTGACAGTCACTGCACCACAGCACGTCCCTCCCTCCCCACAGTGTGACTGATCCCTCATACAGCAGACAGAAATATTGGTTTAAAATATCTGCTCAATGGAAAATTGATCTTTTGTCAAAACAAGAAACCTCCGTGGGAAGTTTTCTATTAGTGCTTTCACATTTTTCATGGAAAACAAGATAGGGAATGGAAATGGGAATGGTTTGAAAAATGAGATGTTATTCTTCTGAGTAACTAGGGGGGCTGGTTTAGCTGTCCCAGTTGCTGGTACCTGCCCCAGACTGTCTTTGTCCTTGGGCAGACATCATACATGACAAGGGAGTGAAAGGAGTGGGATGTCACTTGAGCCAGCAAGGGAATCTGGGGTTCCTGGTCAGTAAAGGAAGGGGGAGAGCGGTCACCCCATGTGTCTGAGGAGTGGGCACATGTGAACCACTGCCCACTCTGCAGCACTCTGCCCAGAGAAGAGGAAGTTTTCACCATTCATGCACACATTTAGGACTAAATTGGGAGGACAGGGAAAAGAAAAGCCAATCCAAACCTTTACAGCTCAACAGCTCTCACAGCCTAGGGCCCTGTTTGGCCCTTTGAGAGAAGGAAGCAGAATGTGGAGGGAAAACCCTTGTTTCTGCTCTGGAACAGGGAGTACAGCAAGCTCTGCAGATATACAGATAGACAGCTGAGAGATCCAGAAATAGGTGTAAAAATAGATAGAGATGCAGAGATATAGACAGAGATATAGACAGAGATATAGACACAGAGATAAACATAGATACATATACATATACATATACATATACATATACATATACATATACATATACATATACATATACATATACATATGTCACATTGCATATTGCATATTGCATATTGCATATTGCATATTGCATATTGCAGCTGGTTTAAAGCTGCAGTCTAAAACCCAACCAGCCTGTAAGCAGGCAGGCATCTGGGCGAGTGATGATAGGATAGATTTGAACAAATTCAGATTATCTCAGCCCATCTATTGGACCCTAAGTGCAGATGTATCATTGGCCAAGGAAATGAGTGACTGAGGCTGTAACCAATCACATGTGTATGCCCAGGAAATTCAAACTCTCTACTTAAGGAGAGTTCACAAGAATAAAGTGTCATATGAATCACAGAGTGTCGTGTCATCTGTCTCTGACCTGGCACCAGTCAACGTTATACATATACATATACATATACATATACATATACATACACATACACATATACATACATATATACATACATAACCCAGGAGGAACTGAATCACCTATGGGGTCAGAGGTGAATATTAAAGGGTAGAATGAGAGGAAAAATGTGGGGGTTACAAACAGGTTTTGTCCTGCTCTGCTGTGTGCCAGGTGTTGCTGCACATGGAGGAAGAAGAGATACAGGCTGCTGCATGGTGGAGGCTGATCCCATATCCCATATCCCATATCCCATATCCCATATCCCATATCCCATATCCCATACACCTGCTCACAGCTGTGCTCTTTCTGGGGTTCTCTGTGCAGTCCCTCCAGCCTCTGGGTATCTGCGCCACTGGACCCAATGTGAAAACTCAAATATTCGGTCCTTTCCCCTGCCCTGAGTTTTGGGGTTGGCTTTGCAACTGAATGCTAAAAATATAGCAAGTGAACAAACAAACAGACCCAAAACCCCAATTGTTTATCCCTCCATTGCAACTTTGAGTTGTGCTGTGACAGCAGTTCCAGACCTCTCCAAGGCCAGAAGCTTTAAATGTTCCTCTGTGAAATCCAACCTGAGAACCACAATTCCCAGCAGGACTCCAGGCCCTGGCACCCTGACAAGAATCTCACCCATAGCAAGACTTGTGACTGAATCCTGGGAGGTGGCACTGGCACCTCTGAGTTACCAAATGTGCCTGGCTTTGGTAGGGAGAGCCTGGGGCCTCTTCCCTGTTCCACTCACCCTCAGCACCTGCAGGACACCCTGGGCACTCTCAGCAGTCTCCTGCCCTCTCCTTCACCAGCCAAAGAACAAAGACATCAGCCCCATCTCCCCCCGCTTTCCCTGCAGACTGGGAGCCTTTTATCCACCTGGCTGCCTTCCCGGGAGATGAATATTTTAGAACACTCCTTTTTTCTGTTTTATACAAAATATATAAAATGTTAAGTATGTGTCAAAGTGTCCTTTTGATGTTTTCTCTCTTCTACATGCTGAGCTTGAGCTCAGTGATGGATGCAGGGGAGTCCCTGTGTGCATCCCGGTGCTGGGGACACTGGGGGAGGCAGCCCTGGGCTGGCCAAGCCTGGGAAGGTGAGGTGGTGTCCCCCTCTCCACCTCCACAGCTTCTCAGAGCCAATGGATAATTCACTCCTCACCCACCTCCAGTGATTTATTTATCAGGCTGCTGGCTCGCAGGAATGAAGAACGGTAAATCACCAGTGGCAGTGCTGGAAGTGGCCACAATCCAGGGGCTGGGATCCAGCTCAGGAGGCACCATCCATGTTCCACTGCTCCTGCTGGGAGCCCAGAGCTGCTGCCTGGGCCTCTCTAGCCTGGCTCCTGAAGGGAAACCATGGGAGAGATGATAATAAATACAATAAGTCCGGCATTTCCAAGAAGCCAGTCCCACAGCCTGGCTCCCAGAAGGGAGTCACCTCACATCCAAGGTTGGATGTGCAGACCTGGATCCTCAGGACACATCGATTCCTTCCTGCCCCAGCTGATGAGGCGTGAACCTCTCCTCTGGAGCTGGAAACTTGTTAACACACTTTTTTTTCCTCTTCCTTGATAGTACAACTTCAGGCCCTGTTCTTATTCATAAAAAGGGACTCATCAAAGGCAAATGTAGAGAGCAGCTGAGGGAGTTCAACAAAAAGAGAGATACTCGGAGGTGTTCCCTGCACCTCATTTGCTCTCACAAGCTCCCAGTGCTCCTTTGCAGGGCAACTCCTCCTTCATCCTGGCTCCTCCTGCAGATTTCCACCTCCTGCCTCCACATGTGCTCCAATCTTCTCATCCTCTCCCCCTTCAGTGTTTGCTTGCCTTCTCCCAGAATGAAGTGTCTGGTCTTTCCCAAAGGAGGGATGTTTTTCACTCTTTTTCCTGTTATGTCATCTTTCTTCCCAGCCCTTCCAGGCTCTAACCGTCCATCAAGGTCCTCTGCATGGTGTTTCTGTCCCCTGGCCCAGGTTCCTAGCACACCTTGATCTACTGCCTCTGCTCCCACCTTCTTATAGCCAAAACTCCAGGCCTCTTCTTCCTGCTGCTACTCCTTTGCTTTTGGCTGCTTGGGGATATCCTTGATCTTATCCTGCCCTCCCAAACTGAGATGGAGACTGTGACCTGCAGTGCCAGACAGGTCAGCAATCCCAGGGTAGCAGGAGAGCCTGGAGCAGGACCTGCATTCAGTGGGAGCAATGAAGCTCTGAACTGCCTCATGGGGGGACCCAGACACCCCCTCCCACAGAGCCCCTCTCTGGTAGAACCTGCAGAAATGTGTTTCCTTGTGGCCCTGGGCCCCAAAGCCACTGTCCTGGCTGAGCATCAGGACTGGCGCAGGCCATGCAGCGCAGCAGGGTTCATGGCCACAGGGGTGCTGAGCAATACCCAGAGCTGCCCCTCCACTGCCCTGAGCCAAGCAGCCAGAGCCACTGCCAGGCCCAGCTCCAGACTGCTTGGAGAGCTCCCAGAGTGGGTTCCACACAGAGCCATCTGCCAGCAGCGAAGGATGGCCATGGCAGAGGCACTCATCCCCAGCATGGCCTCTGTGAAAGCCTGTGGTGACACACCCACTCGTGACCCAAATGCACCCAGAGTGGCACTGTGAGGGCTTCATGGGCACCCCATGGCTTTTCTGCACAGCTCCAAACCTCCCTCCTGCCTGGCTCTCACAGAAACATATATTTTCAGCTCATTAAAGGCACCAGCTGCTGATCATCTGAAGATCTGTCATCTCTGCTGAAGGCGGATGGTGGCTATTTATTTTCAGCATCATTTCTTAAAAAACTGCAGTCACTTGAAAAAAAAAGGGGAAACTGGCCCTTTAAAGATTCCAAACATTTTCCTCCTCAAAACGTTTGTTGATGTGTCTGACTATTCCCTGGCTTCCCCTCCTCGGATCAAAGCCTCCAGCTCATGCTAGAAGGATGGTATTTCCAAAGAACCTCCCCCAGAAGGGACCTGCTCACCCAGCAAAGAAGCACAGGCACTTCTTGGCTTCACCACAGCATCATTAAAGGCTGAAAATAGCAAAGGCCAAACCTTTGCTATCCAGCCATTTTTTATTTTAACTGCTTTATTCACTTGACCACTAAAAAATTCATTACATCTAAAGTTTAATGAGAAATTAAATGGATGGATTGGCTGCTAAACAGCCTGTGTGCGGGTGTGAGCACTGCCAGAGGGGCTGTGGGCTAATGAAATGTTTAATGCTGAGGACTGCAGCGAGCTTGGGCACAACAGATGCCGGCTTGGGGATATAAATAAGTGCAGTGATATAAGCTCATGTTCTCTTGACACTCTGCTGAAACCCTCCTCCTCTCGCAAAAAGCTTCAAACTTCTCAGCTTCTTCCTGAGTTGAAGGCTGAGCTCATGTAACACTAGATCCTCCTCCACCACCTGCAGGAGGGGCCAGCCCAGGCCAGGGATGGATTTCCTCTCATCATCAGCTCAGCTGATTCTGATTCTGTGACTCTGATCAAACTCAGATGCTGAAAACAGCTGATCCCTTAATATTTGCTGGGGAAGTTCTGCCAGTGTTCAGGCTGACCAAGAAAAACTACTTGGATGCCTGCAGTGCTCTCTGCAAACCTTTTGGGCAAATTTTCACACATTTTGGGAGCTTCAGGATAGGAGATCTGAACTCTGGCCATGAGGGACCTTGTCTGCCTGCATTTCCAGAAGGAAAACATGTACCTAGGTTCAAACCAGGGAACCATGTGTAATTCAGATCCGGGGAGAGTCAAAATGAAGCCAAAATCCAAGGTGTTATCCCAAAACCATTCCATATCGTGCCACAGGCACCAGGCAGGTCACAGGTTCCTCAGGAAGGGGTTTAGAAGCAGCAGCTCACCTGGAGCTGGGTGATAACAGGACGTGTTCTCAGAGCAGATCACAGAAACACAGAATCAACAGAATCATTAATGTTGGAAAAGCCCTCAAAGATCATCAAGTTCAGCCATCAAAAATCGAGGCAATCCCAGGGAAAGGAGGAGGATCCTTGTGATCTCATCCCTTGCCTGCAGACCTCTCATTGTACCCTATAAATATCTTGGGAATCCTGAGCAGCTCCATGCTGATCACCTGCAGGACGATGTTCCCAAGGAATACGTTTGAGGATAAAGGATTGCAGGCTCAGCTGACTGCCCTGCTTTTTGCATGGCTCTTTCCAGGAGTGAGGAGCTGGCTGTGCCCTGAGGTGTGTCCACGTCCTGGAGTGTCCCTCTGCAGACTGCTCAGTTCTGATCTGTCTTCTCTGAGGCATCCTGGTTCAGGGATGCTCAGACAGGACTGTCCCCAGGCCAGCACAGAGCCCAGTGCAGCTCCTTGGAGCAGGGGTTATGCTGAGGTGCTCTTGTCCTTCTGACCTCAGTGCATCTCTGCTATTTGCACTGCTGGCTGTATAGGGAGTGTCAGGCTGCCAGAACCTTGGCCCATGAGATGTGACAACTTGCCAGTAGTGTGACTGGGGAGCAGGGCTGTGCTCAGGGCCAAGAGAGCCACAGAATCCCAGAATGGATGGGTTGCCAGAGGTCTCAGAACTGCTCTCATTCCAGCCCCTGCTGTGGGTAGGCATATTTTCCACTAGACCAGGCTGCTCCAAGCCCTGTCACACCTGGCCCAGAGGAATTACCCAGGCTGACATTCACCCCCTGCCTCCTGACACGGCTGGGGTAGTGCTGGTGAGGCAGAGTAGGGACTCCCTGCTGTTTGCAGTAGGGAGGCTGCCTTTGGAAGCAGCAGAGGGGCTTGGATCTCTCCTGTTGCAATTCCTTAAACCTCCCATAATATTGGCTAGAAGGCTTGAAGCCAAAGGCAAATCCCCCAAATTCCCACTGGCATCCTCCAAATCAGGACACGGCTGGTGCATTCCTCACTCAGAGAGGGAGGGATCGTGCCCGTGCCCTTCATCATCACCCGATGATGGAGCAGCTTTTGATGGTGAGCTCCTGAGAGGAGCAGAGAACTGAGGCAAGAGCCCTCCCCACTCTGAGCCCCGAAGGAGTTTGAATATTTCATGATGAGGTTTTTCTCCCACTTGTTTGTTTGGAAGCAAAAGCACATGTTCAGATGAGACTGAGGACTGGTGATCAAACACTTCCCATTGCCTCGTGCTCCCAAATTACTTTTCCCCCTCAGCAGACACATGGCACAGGAGCCCAGCACAGAGCAGTAAATGCTGTCAGAGCAGGATGGGCTCAGGTTATTCCTTCATGTCCCACAGCGTTATCAGAGCCTTGGAGCCACAACTGCTCCACATTCCTGAAATGAATGGAGAAAGAACACACTGATCTTCACCCTGACTCCTGAGTGGGGTCTCAACATTTGAATGTGTACAAAAGGCATCACAGGGCAGGGGTGTTTCTTAAGGGCTGAAAATTAGTGTACCTCTTAGCCCTACATCTTAACCTTTTACAATAATCTGAAAAAGAGAATATGATAGAATCCTAGAATGACAGGATGGTCTGGGTTGGAAAAGATCTTCAAAATCTCATTCCACCCCCTGCTATGGGCAGGGACACCTTCCACTAGACCAGATTGCTCCAAGCCTTTCCCAAGCTGGCCTTGGACACCATCCTTGCCAAAGTACACAGCCAGCACACTGAGCAGCAGGGCTGGGTAAACACAGCAACCCCAAAAGTTTTGTACTGAGCTGTGAAAGCAGCCAGATGTGAAAGGACTCACCGAGGAATTAGTTACTCCAACTGAGAATACCAGAGCATGCAGGAGTGGGGTGTTCCATCTTTGGGAGCCACATGTTAGAGAGAAGATGGGGAAAGCGACAAGTTCAGAGTAATTTCAGCACATCAAGTCAAAGAGACAAATTAACTACCCAAAATTATTGTGGAAAGGGCAGAGTCTGCAGCTCTGAGTTTATCATTGCTGGAGTCCTGCGCCGGGATCACACCTAAACCCGAGAATGTGCAGGAGGGAATCAGGAAAATGGGTGGCAGACTCTCATCTGCTTCATTTATCAGGGAGAAGGTCAAGAGTGACTGGATCATTATCTGCAGCTGCTGCTCAGGGAGCAGAAATCCAATAGCCCCGAGCTCTTCAAACCAGCCCAGATCTAAGGAGATACAAAGCGGTGCCACCCTGCGCTGAGCAGAGGGCATGGAGGTCTTAACAGCGAGATTTGGAACTAATTTACTGAGGATTGGGTGGGATTCACCCACACCACACATGTTAAATTAAAGCATTCTGCCTAAGAGATACTGACTTGAGCAAGGACCTGCTTGAGGGTAACGAGCTGTTTTCTGGAAACCAGACTGAAGAGCTCGTCCAGGAATGGCAAATGTGTCCATCTCCACAGGGCAGGTTAGTCTGAAGTGTTTCTCACATCCTGCTCTTCTCCATGGGCTCTCAGGGCCTGTTCAAAACGTTAACAACTTCTCCTCATAGCAGTACCCCTTCCCACAGCCCTGCTCAACCCCTGTGAGGTGGGGAATACCCTGAAGTGTTTGAGTAGGAATGGGCTGAGGCAGGGGATGGGCAGTGACAGGCACATCTCTATGCTAAGGGATGGTGGAGAGAGCACAGCCATTGCTGTCCTCCCTGCACACTTCTCCTCCCTCCTGGAGGTCCAAACTGACCCGCCAGGAGCATGCTTCATTTCTTTAATCTGGTATTTGGCAGACAAAGTGGTTTGGATGCTCCAAGGGTCGGGCACTCTGCCAGCCCTGCTGTCCCCATGTGACAGCACAGAGCCCTCTGTGCCACAGGAACACCTGGCAATGGACAGGCCAAACCCCTTCCCCCATCAGGAGGAGAAACACGAGCTGGCTCCCACAAAGCAAATTCGGGGGTTTGGAGGAAGCCACGGGGTGCTCAGGTTGACTGAGCACCTCAGCTCAGAAATCACCCTCCTCCCCTGCTCTCAGGAAGCACAGAGATGTCGTGGGTCTGTCCATTAAGCAGATCTGGCACCATATGGCCAGAGGAGCTGCTGCTCCACACGCACACACGGGCTCACAGCTAACTTTGGCTCCCAAAAGGCTCCCAGGCTTTCTGTGAGATTTTCCAGCAGCCCCAGGTGGGCAGGGACAGTGAGTCACTGCTGGGAGCAGCCTGCACAGAACATGTGATGCCTGCTAGCTCTGCAGAAGGCTTCAGGAGTGTTAATCCTTAGAAATCAGAGAGCTGGTGTCTTCTGAGAAAATCCAGCTCTTGAGGAAAGGCAGGAAGGAAAGGCCTGGTAAGCAGAGCTCCTTGTCAGGAGTTATGGATTTCCCCCTGCTACTGCTGATGTGTCATCCCAAAACCTGCAGGAAGGCAAAGATTTCTGCAGCTCATTAACCCTCTCTGGATCAGAAAGGTCACATCAGCCCTGCCCAGCCCCAGATTCTCTGCATGCTCTGGGTGTTCACAAAGCTCTCCTCGACACCAAAACACCACATCAGGTTCCTGCACCATGGCCAAGCCTCCTCATGACTCCTCTGACTGCTTCCCTCCTGGCAGTGCCATCCCTCCACTCTTGTGCAGGGCTTCTCTGGCCCTGCAGAGCACTGGGGAGATCCCAGCTCTGGTGCCTCTGGACTGACTCACCTCAGGCTACTTTACAGGCACAGCTGGAGCTGCCTGGCTCTGGGGTCTGCACAGTCACCACTGCTGGGGGGGAGCACAGATAGTCACAGAGCATGGCTGGAGCATGGCTGATGGTCTCCTTCCAGCATCTTTCCTGCTTGGTTCTCCTGCTGGGCCCTGCATGTCGTGGGTGAGGTGCACAGAGGGGACAGCACCCCTCCCTCCCAGGAAGGAGCCATGCCAGGGCCCAGGAGCTGCCTTTGAGCTCCGTGCACGTATGAGAGCAGAGCCCAGACAGCAGCAGGCTCCTCGAGATGTGCTGTGGGTTTCTTATGAGCAGATGCAGCTCTGAAATGCAGGGACTGGCAGTAGTCTTTACAGTTTTGCCTTTGCCAGCCTAAAGAAATCTGTCCTAAGAGACCACTCAAGGGATCAGCAAAATAATTGCATCTGTTTGAGACGGATCAGGCAGGTAGGAGCCTTTGGAGGTGCTTGAGGACAGTCCCTGCAGGCAGTTGGTTGCTTATAAAAGGTTTACCCCAGGTGCCATTTGTTCATGGCCTGTTAGTTTAGGGGAAGCCTTGGGAATGATGAAGCATTAATTGCTTCTCAGCTGCTCTGCTCCTGTCTTTCCTCCATCTGCTGATGAAGTCATCCTGAGCCACATGCTTCAGGAGCCTCCTTCAGCTGCTTCTCCCATGTTTTCATCCACACATCCCATGCCTTGCCAGGATGATGCTCCACCACGCTCTCCTGCCCTCCCTTTGCACACAGTTCCTGTGAGAACCAGCTCATGAGTTCTACCTCAGCCAGGAGCAAATCCATGAACACCCTGGAGCCATGGGATGCTGCAGCCCCTCAGCCTTGCCCCTGTGTCTACCCTTGCTGGTGTTTCCCTCCAAAAACAGGCTGCAAATAAACAGTCAGAGTCCCCAGCCTCATGTTTGAGCAGTGCCATGAGATTGTCCTGCCATCACAGGGACAGTCACACAGCGATGGGGAGCCACTGTTTGTGCTCCCAGTGCCAGCTGAGAGTGCTTCAGAGCAGGCCCCGTGATTGACCAGATCACCTTTGCCATGGTCCAGAGCAAGCCAGGAGTGCAAAGCCACGAATGACCAAAAGCCTCTGTTCTGGCACCTGCAGAGCATCCTGGGTTCCCAGGGCTCTTTGGCAGGAGGGAGGCAGACAAAGACAAAGCATCACATTGCCAGGACCAGCTTCACTCAAGTGTTCCTGGCCCATGGATAGCAGAGGTCTCCAATGATAGGGCTGAGATATGCAAGGTACAGGAAAATCAGAGAGCCCAGGAAGCTCCTGGCACTGCTGGGGATGGGAAGTGCATCCAGCAGCTTTGGCAGAGCTCACACCACCCTGGAGGGCAAGAGCCTGAGCTGGGACAAGGACACACCAGAGCCAGAAAGGTGGCAAAGGGTGAGCCCAGGTCTGCTGGATGAGGGTCTTCAGCATCAACATAAATGCAGCAGATCCTGCTGGCTCGATTCACTTGATTAAGTAATTAATGTGTGTTGGGAAGAGAGGAGATGGCATTTCCCTGTAGTTTCTCTCTCCTGGGCTCCATGGCTGACAGGATGGGTAGGGGGTTGTTTGCTCCCTCTTAATCCCCCTTTCTGAGGGTTTCCCCTCCACAGGCTAAGATCAAGGGGTTCGTGGATGCCTCTGCCCACGCCTCTGCTCCCCAAGGACAGCAGCCCCTGCTTAAACAGCTCTGCTGCCTTGCACTTCATATCTTTGATCTCAGATTTAAATACATCTGCCCATAAAGGGAATGGGAATGGTTCCCAGATGAGGTTTGATTTCCAGTCTCTCCATCCTCCCAAGTAATACTATCAAAGTATCAGATTTTGGAAAACTAACCATTGCCTTGGCTAGTCAAAAATAAATGATGGGGGGAGTAAAGGAGGGAAATAAATTCTCAAGAACAATTACCTTCAGGTTATTTTTCACTATTTCTTTTTTATACCATTGTTTGAAATTAAACTTCAAGCTGGCCTACTTCTGCATATTGCACCTCCACTTTCAATCATGGCAGCAAAGGAGAAGCTCATAATCCTGATGGATATCCCCCACAAACTCGTGATCTTTCCAGAGACATCGCTCCCGCCACCTCCTCTCCCCCACCCTTCAAGCACAACGAGTATTTCTGGTTCCCCACATTTACGGCCTGGCATTTAGCTGCATTCAACCAGGGGCTTTTTTATCACCTCCAATTTGCTAAGTGATATAAACACCACCACCTGATTACTCTGCTCTTGCCATTATTTACTGCTCCAGGAGTCTCTCAGTGTCATCTTCAAACTTTATCAGTAATGATTTTCTGTTTTCTTCCAGATCACTGCTAAAGATGCCGAGCAGCTCGACAGCCTGGGGAGATACCTGTGGGACCCAATTAGGAGTGACTGTGCTAAAGGCTGATGGAGAGCCAAGGATTCCATCTCAGGTCTAGCAGTTAGCCAGTTTTTAAACCCAGCCTAATCATGCCAGAGCCATTTGTTAAGTACTTACAAAAACAAAACCATAGTAAGACCGCTCAGATTAACTCTTGACAACCTCAGCGCACCAAGCTCTGTGAAACTTCAGTGCACTGGGTAAAAAATAAACCACAGAAGTGACAGCAACCATGTCACTCCCAGTATGACCTTCACAGGCTGTTGGTCTCAGCTCCATTCACAGCCCTGGGGTCAGGTCTCTCACTCTGTTTTTTGCTGTTAGAGGATTTGTCTCCCAATGCCTGAGAAGAGGCAGGGATAAGGCAGGCAAGGGTAAAAGGCACCTTCAGCCTCTGCTGCTCTCTTGTTCCCACTAAGCTGATACAGAGCTCCAAAGGGCCCTTGGAAATTATGTTGAATCTCTAAGAAATCTCTGCTCTTCTTCATCTCTCCCATCACAAAAGGAACACAAACCTCAGATCATCTGTTTATTTAAATATTTTAACTGGGAAAACAAGTCAGGGGATGGAGAGGGTTAATTAAATTAATGGCCTCTCTAAAGAGAGGCAATTAGGGTATTGATTGCAAGAAGTGCCAAGTTAATTGGGCATGTGACACATTGACATTTTTCACAATCAATAAACCTGCAACACCTTCAAAGAAATCTCGAGCAGTGCGCAACCATATCAGGTCAAAAATGCAATAAATTTCTTGAGCTGATTATAGCTGTTGGTTTCTTTCATGTTTTCTCAATACCGAAAGCTGTCTGACAGGGCAGCTCTTTCCCCATGTGGCTTTAATAAAAGGCTTTGATGGAGCCAATACAAGCTTTCCCTCTTTTTTTCAAGAAGAAATCTTGTCAGCTTCAGTCAGCTTCGCCTTTCCGTTCCCTGACGAGCACTGGGAAGAAAGGGGCTGGAGAGGGCTGGGAGAAGCCAATTAACAGGGATAGTGGAGGGATAGCAGAGCAGCCAGCAGTGATGCTCTGAAGACAGGCTGGAGCCTGGAGCCCAGCAGGACGTGGTGTGGGCTGGGAAGCACCTCCCTAATGAGGGACCAGCCAGCCCTTCCTGCCTGCCTTTGTCTCCTCTGCTGCTCCAAAGCAGCCTCGTGTCCCCACAGCAGCCCAGGCTGTGCTGACAGCCAGGGCCGAGGGAGCAGCTGGGACAGGCTCTGGTGGCTCCCAGGTCCCACGGAGTGCCCAGCTGATCCCTGGGGACACAGCGCAGGCTCTGAGCGCAGGGGCCACTGAAGGATGGGACACAGGCACCAGGGATGCTCCTGCAAAAGTCCGAGGGGAGGGGTGAGTAGAGGACCCTCCAGGTGCTGACAAGAGAGGAGGGTTTGGATCAGAAATTCCTCCCTGTCAGGGTGGGCAGGCCCTGGCACAGGGTGCCCAGAGCAGCTGTGGCTGCCCCTGGATCCCTGGCAGTGTCCCAGGCCGGGTAGGACACGGCCTGGAGCAGCCTGGGACAGTGGGAGGTGTCCCTGCCATGGCTGGGGTGGGACTGGTTCAGATGGAAGGTCACTTCCAGCCCAAACAATTATGGGATTTTATGGTTCTGTGACACCCTGCTGTGGGGCACAAGTGTCCTTGTACCTATACTGGAACTGTGCTGCAGATTGGTTATCCTCACCTGAGCTCAGCTCCCCTCTGTTTCCTGCTCTCTGCCCTGGGGTTGCCCCTCTGGGTGTATTATTTCAAGGTGCTTCAGGGGGATAGCACCAAGAGCTCCCAGCCTGGCAAATCTCATCTGTCCTGTGGTGCATGTCTGAACTGACTGGGCTGGACCTTCTCAGTGCCTGTCCATGGCCATTCCCATTGTCAGTGCCTTCTGTGTACCAGTATGACATAAAAAAAAAATTAAATCTCATAATCTGAAACTTCATGGAGAAAAAATCTGAAATTACATCCCATGGCTCTCTTGTCCCGAGAGGGAAGGAAGTTGGAGCTGGCATCAGGCAGGAGTGAGGACCAGGAGGTGTTTTCAGCTCCCAGAGACCAAACCCAGGTCTTACCTCCAGGCCAAATGCAGAAGGGGGTGGCTGCTGCTTTCTGCTCAAAGGTGAAGCTCTGGTGCCACTTTTTCCCCCTTAGGAGCAGTGTTTGAGAGCCCCATCCAGCTCTTTAGAGCTGTACACCGTAACCTCCCTCACCTCTGAGAACAGCCCTGGGCTGGGAATGTGTTGAGGCCCAGGCCCTGACTGGAGGTGCCCTGTGCCTGCTGCCCACTAGGTGCTAAAACATTTGGAAGTCCAACCAACTGCTGAGTCCAGAGGTTATCTGTGCACTGCATTACTGTGAATTCAAGGTTAGAATAGACTGGATTAACTGAACACACAGCTTTTTGCCCTTTAAATTGTTTCACTAAGTTGAACTGGGCAATTGTCCTGCATTAACAGGAGTATTCCTATTGATAAGCCCATTCCTATGCCCCTGCTGCTTACATTTGTGACTCAAATTTCATTGCCTGTGCAGTGTTATATAATTTACATCAAGGAACTACTGTGCATTTGCAGATACATCTGAATGACTGTGACCAGCACAAACCTCTCGACTGTTCATCGTGCTTTGTCTGCTCTAACCTTACACAAGGCTACACTCAGTAATTAACTTGTACAATTAGAACTTGACAGGGTCCACAAAGCCACATCCTGCCAGTGCCCCTAGCCTACATGGTGCCTCATTAGCAGCATCACCTGGAGCAGCTTTACCCTTTTTTCCAGGCTCAGTGGGTTTTTTGCCCTGGACAGTGACACCCTCCCCCAGGATTAATGCTGAGCCCCATCACCTCATTACAGCCAACGCTGCTGCCTTATCTCAGAAAAACTGGAGGGAAATTAGCTTGCTCCTAGGAGACACAGGCTTAAGCCAGGCAGGCTCTCTGCTGCCCTTGTCCATGCTGGAGACAAAGTCAAGAGAGCAAATTCCAGGGGCTGTCAGGGAAAGCTTTCCAAAGGCTGGAGCCTGGGGTGAGGGTGGTCATCTTCCTCCTCTGCCCCCAGCCTGGGGTGTTTGGCAGAGTCCCTGGGGCAGGGGGACCTCCCATGGCTCCAGAGGGAGGATGCAGGGATGATTCTCCATCACCCTGTGGTCATCACTCACCACAGGGTGGCCAGAGCTCCCCAGCCACAGCACCCACTGCAGAAAATGAAGATCCTTGAAAAAGATTCCCAAATAAATGCATCCAACTTAATGCACCAGCTGAGCCTGAAGATGCTGCCCAAACCCTGAGTCAAGGGCAATGTCCTGCACACAGGATGGTGAAGAAGCTGTTGGAAAAGCAGTAGGGCAGCTCTGTACAGGATGTCTGAGGCACTGACGGGACAAAACAGACACTGAACTGCAGGCAGGGTCAAGCAGAAGGGTATTTTCAAACTCGTGTTAAAGGACATTAAAAAACCACCTTTCATGAGCATGTGGACTCCAAAACACAGGAACAGTCAGGAAAAAGGAAAAGAAAAAGAATAAAAGGATGCATTTTATTATAAGGATAATTTACAGTGGGGAAAGGAGGGGAGAAAGTTGATTTAATGCT
>JANRGV010000049.1:13368070-13392052 GCA_024734035.1 Alethe castanea
CATGTTCATGTTTGGAAGAGGGAAGTAATTGATTATCCATTAATGAAAACATTAATCCCCCTTGGCAGGTTCTTACCTCCCAAGCCCTGCAGTCAGCTGAGGAAGACCTCTTCAGATCATCCAAATACCAGCTCTGCCAAGCTACCCAGCATGCCCTTCAAGGAGGAGGCCAGCACTTCCAGGACACACCATCACACTGTTGCAGCTGGGAAGTCTAATAGCACTTTAAAAACTCTTGCCAAACCAGGTACAAGCATGAAGTCCCTCTCTGGCCTGCAGAGCCCCAAAAGCCCACGTGAGACACCCAATCCAAAAGCTGCCAAAGTACCAGCAGTAAGGAAATCTGCCTCTGGCAGATGTTTACAGGTAAGAATCAATGGGATGAAACCCCTCAGCTCCTCACCCACTGTCTTGCTCAGCCTGTCTGCTCTATCTTGTGGTATATGCACTGTGGAGGCTGCACAGGACAAGAGAACTTTTACTTTACTCTTGGGTTAGGGTGCCATTTACACCCCTTGAGAAGACCGGTCTCATCTTTCCTGTTACACCAGATTGTTTCCCTAGGGAAAAAAAAGTCTGTGGAGTGGTGGGGTGAGCATTTGCATGATGATGTAGCACCTATAAAACCTTCCAGAACAGCTAATTAACTATCAAATTAAATACTGGATGTTGGGCTTTTTTTTTATTTTTTATCTTAACTGCAAGAAGGTTTTGGTTGGATGCAGGCTGGAATTAATAGCTAGAGCTTGTTTTCTTCTTTAAGGCCTCCAGCACACGAAAGAGGGCCTCGAACATCCCAGAGGATGGGTCTGAGGAGGAGGGGGAGCCCAAAAAGGAGAGGACAAAACGAGGAAAATTTTTGGCAGCAAAAGAAGAGAAGAATTCTAATGAGGTGGTGGTGGAGGTGAGAGTGTGCTGGTTTTCCCAGCAGAAGGTATTTGTCAGATGTTTATAATTTTGATGGGAGGCCACTAATGTGAGCTCTCTCTGCTCACAGCTCACAGACAGTGCTGGAGAGGAAGAGTTGTTGGAACTGAAGAAAGCACAGAAAGGTGAGAAATGAGCCCTTGGGCTGCCACCAGTATCTGACATAGAAAAGAACTGTCGCACCAGTTAAACATGTGATTTCTTTAATGAGATTTTTAAATAAGTAATAGTGTAAATTTGAATTCCAAACCCCAAGATTATTCTAACGTGCATGAAACATTTTGGCTGGGAGCCCTTTGATTAGACCGGAGGCAACTGTAGCGTGGAAAGGTCTGTGATCAATGGCTGTGTCACATTGACAGGGGTGGGGCTAGACTGTAGGGTGTAGTTGATGGCATGTCCACCCTTCCTGAGTGGATCACACAGCCATGCCAGCTGGAAAATGCTCAGGACTGTATGCTGCACTGCTGTGAAAGAAGAGGGGCTGGGAGGCTCCAGGAAAGGTGACAGCTGGGGTGCTACTGCATCATCTGCCAGAGCAGGGCATCTTTTCAGCATGCTTCCAGGGAGCTGTCTGTAAAGTGGCCCACTAGGGACATGTGGCAAATTGTCCTAGAGCCCATCGTGAGACTGTAAGGTCCATGTCTTGGAGTACAAGAGAAACCTTCCATCTGGAATTGTCAGCTCATTTTCATGTTTCATGTTTCTCAGCAGGAGCTGACCTGTGTGCTCATTGTGTTTTCATAGTGTCTGTACTGTTTGAGGGCATTGTCACAGGTTCAGGCATGCTCCCTGCTGAGGTGCCTGAATCTCTAGAGCTCCTGGAGAATGTGCTTTCCAGCAGCTGAATGTTTGCAAACGCCTTTGCTTCCCCCTCACAGATAAGGGGCTGCACGTGGAGGTGCGTGTGAACAAGGAATGGTTCACAGGCCGTGTAACGGCTGTGGAAAGGGTCAGGCACACAATCCGGTGGAAGGTGAAGTTCGATTATGTCCCTACAGACACCACACCAAGGGATCGCTGGTAACTATCTCAAGCTACTGGATTTTGGAGGCTTGTTTTGGTTTTGGGAAGAAGGGCCTATTTTATTGCCATAGATGCTGAAGACAAATATGCTGCTGTCATGTCAGAAAACATATGAGGTCAGGACTGTCCAGGGCTTCATAAGGAATGGACATGACGGACTCCCATCAATCTCTCACTGCTGCCTCCCCTGGAGGCAGCTGTTCTGTATCTAGAGGTTTGTGTGACACTTGGGTACTGGTTCTGATGAAATTGTATTTCAGGTATGTCCAATCTAGAAAAAGATTCCTGACATTGCCCTTTAATACTTCTTCTCAGGGTTGAGAAGGGCAGTGAGGATGTAAGGCTTATGAAGCCTCCCTCTCCTGAGTACCAGGCTCCAGACACACAGCAGGAAGAGGAGGTGGTCATGGCTGAACCTTCTACCTCGGATTGCATCAGAATCGAGCCTGACACCACTGGTCCCAGCAGCAGCCAAGAAACAGTTGACTTGCTAGTCCAGATCCTTCGGTGGGTTCACCGCAGACCTTGTGAGCTCTGCAGTCTGATTGCTTCAGTCTGATAAACTCCTGACTCTGGCTTTGTGTTTTGTTTTCCTGCACAGGAATTGTTTGCGATACTTCTTGCCTCCAAATTTTCCAATCTCCAAGAATGAGCTGAGTTCCATGAGCTCGGAGGGATTGTTGGCATTTCCCTTGGTGAGTTCAGTACTTCTAGAAAAGTAAGTTTCTTCCCCCACACATAAGTACATAAGTACTCCGTTCTTATGGCAAATGTGCGTCTTGCTAATGCAAGAGTGCAGTCTTGAAAAGATAATTTTCATCCTTGGCAGACTAACATAGCTGAGGAAAAGAATGAGAGCTCTGAGAGATGCCTTGAATCTTTTAACAGTTGTCAGAGGATTTTTTTAATTACCATGCATCTGTGCATTTGTGTGGGAGTGCTGTTGGCTGCAACTATCTTAAATTCTTAACCATTGCTGTTAAACTTCTAAAAAAGAGAGACCAGGTTAGAGGTTCGTAGAAGCAGGAGGTAGACATATCTCTTGTTTTGCTTACAGCCTTATAACTTATCTGGAGACAATCTTAAAAATTATAAATAATAAATAATTACCCCCAGATTCACAGAATATTCTGCGTTGGAAGGAAGCCACAAGGATCATTGAGTCCAGCTCTTCGAGTCTAACTCACAACATTAGTGTGGATTCAGTCCCTTTATAGGCCATTTACTTTAGTGTGAGAGAACATGGAAGCCAACCCCTTCCCACTTTCCCTGGAGAGCAGGTTTACTGCCAGTGAGTCAGCTGCACACCTTAAGACTTTTGACCTCTGTTTATTTGAGCACAGGACAGGTGGGTCTGAGCTTCCACCAGCAGCCTGGTACTGGGAGGACCAGTGCTGGTTGGAATGCAGGGCAAGGGAACTGGCCTCTCTGACTTTTTCCTTTTTCAATATACCAAGAGAGACCTTTCCAAGGAGGCACATGTAAAAAGCCACCTGCAGATGACTACATGACTACAAAGCCAGGTAGTTCTCTTTTGTAGTTCCACACTTGCAGTGTATGTATTGGCAGTCTCTCTCTTGTCTCCTCCCCTTCTGATAACTCAGACATCTGCTGGTATTTGCTGGAGTTGCCACTCCTGCTTGTTCCACAGGGTACCTTGGTTATGTCTGGGGTTTTTGGTGCTGTCCCTATCTTGCAGTGAGAGGCTGTGTTGTCTGCGTGATCTGTACCACAGATATTCACAGTGTACAGGGGATGTCAGGCCTTGCCTGCAGCATACCTGTGGGTTCAGGCTTTTTAAACTGCACTGCACCTTTAATCTACATTCAAGCAGCTTTGGGGGCAGTTCTGGTATTGGAAGAATGTGAAAAGCTGAGTGAATTTCGTGCTGGCTGGTGTAGGAAAATCAGATGTAAATATGAGTGTGGGCAGGGTGTGCAGAGGCAGGATTTGATCATGGGAGCCAGGAGTTTGGATCTTCTACAGCCTGTGAGTGCTCATGTTTTTGTGATGCTTGATGCTTTCTCTCTTAAGTGACAACTGTTGGGTTTGTCTACTACAGAAAGAATATTTTAAGCAGTATGAGGTGGGTCTGCAGAACCTGTGCAATTCATATCAGACACGTGCCGATGCCCGGGCCAAAGCCTGCGAGGAAAACCTGCGGAACTCAGAGAGGAAGCTGAGGGAAACAGAAGAAAAACTGCAGAAGTTGAGGACTAATATCATGGCCCTTTTGCAGAAAGTGCAGGAGGTGGGTGAGGAGGAGTAGCAAACCTTGAGCTGCCTCAGTGTAGCCACCTGGGTCTTCCCCACCAGGCATTAAAAGTGTTTCAGTCCAGAGCCTCACTGGGCTCCAGCTTCCTCAGCTGGGAACAGCTTGGGCTGTCACTGCCCACCCCTGGGACGCAGGCCTGGGAGTCCTGATGTGTGTTAATTCTCAGCGAGTGATTCCTAATGGTGTGTATATAATGCACAGCTTCTGTTTGTTTTTTGCCGTGAGGCTGCTGGAGAATTTCCCCAGGCATAGGCAGTGCCCAGCAGGGAATTTTTGTCCCATTCTTGGACAGATTCTGAACTCCACATCTAGAAATGCAAACTTTTAAACGAACAATATAAAAAAGTCTTGTGGTAAAATTGATATATTAGTTATACTATTGAATTAAAATAGAAAATATATAATTAAAACATTTAAATAAATAAACTAATTTTAAATTTAAAAACTACTTTAATAAAATCAGGATCAACCTGGAAAGGCTAGGCTACTGAAAACATCTGGAAGCAGTTGCTCTCTGTTAGAAAACCTAAAAGAACCCCAGTGAAACCTGCCTCGACTGAAATCAGTACAGCAAATCCATCTCTTGAATGTGTTCTTTGAGCATCAGGTGCTGATGTGTTTCCAGTGTTTTCTTTCAGATGCTGACAGGGAAATCTGGGGGTGCTGTCACTGCAGCTGTCAGCAGCTGGAGGGTTCTGGAGGTTGGGGCATAGAGACTGAGCAGGCCAGATGTAACAGAGGATGCTAAGCTGCTCTAGCTCCTCTTTTCTTGCACTGTTCTTCAGGATTCACTTCTCACTGGTATTCCTTGTTGCTTTGGTTTCAGGACATTGATATTAATACAGATGATGAACTGGATGCATATATTGAGGACTTGATCATGAAAGGAGACTGAGCAGCTCCAGTACAAGTCCTGGAGAGGTGCAGAAGAGCTGGCTGCTGCAAAGGGTCATGTGGATCTCTGTGCAAGTGGTCTGGGGCAGCTGACAAGGAGAGAGTTTTTTGGACAGTGCTCATGTTGGTGTACAACTTGTTCCTGTGACTGTACGTGAGAAACATTCCTGCTGTTGGCAGGAAAATTTTTAACTTTGTAGTTCTCTGAATCTCTTCCTTTTGTTTATAAATATTTATTTTTAAAAGAAATGGGAACTGTGCCTGCTAAGATGAGTGTTTTTAGTTATGTAGAAGTGTGAGTACCCCTTTTGCAACTTGAGTATATTCATATGCTAAACCTGGGAGCTCGGAGCACCGTGCTTGGCTTACTGGTCCTCCAGTAAGAACCTGGCAGCAATTAAAAGAAAAGCCTTGAGTTGTAGCAGAGGGGTTTAGGATTTTTTTGTGGAAGATACTGAAGTTGGACTAGAGAAAGCCAAGCCATTAATTGGAGCTGTAGAAAGGAGATGTTCCTGTATGAGTGTGAGCAGAAGGGATGGAACCTCGGTGGAACTCAGAAATTTGGCACTGGCACCTTCAGTGAGCTTCCTGAACAGCAGGTCACTGCAAGTAGGTGTAACTGCCACCATGGTAACAGCTAAGAGGGTGAGGGTCCTTCTAGAAAAGGATCACCCCCTAGACTGCTCACAGAGGGCTGTGAACATCAGAGAAAGAATACTGGAGTTCCGGTTCTTTGCTTGCAGTCACTTTATCACTCAGTTCCGCTGCTGTTTCTTTGAGACATAATTACAGCATCAGAAGAACTCCTCGACCCCCTGACAATAAAGTGACCCCTGTTCTATTGTCACCCCTGCAGGTTTGTGTTGCTTTGATCAATTTGCTCTACCAGGTAATTTTATTATTAGAGTTTTCTAATTATTAGAGAGAGGCTGTTTGGAGCCCTCAGAGCTCTACACTACTGATTGTCATCTGGCCCTGTGTCTGCAGCAAGGAAAACACCTGTCCCTTAATCCTTCAGCTGCAGCCAGCTCCTGGTAGGCCACTTGCAGACAAGGGGACTTGGTCAGAGTTTGTCAGCTGGCCAGCAGCTTCTTGGGCCTGCTAGGACAAAGTGTCTGTGGACTCATGCTCAGAAACTGGAGTCCCTTGCAGGCCAGATGGTTGGAGAAACATGGTGTGAGCAAGAGGTACCTACTATCAGGGAGATCAAGTGGAGTGGACCCTTGGGGTTGACACCTGGATGTGTAATAGATGTTTTGCAGAAAACCCTTCCAAATTAAATAGCTGTGGCACAGGAAATCTTTGGCACTGATTGTTTATAGTCCTGAAGAACTCCCAAGTTTCTACTCACCACAGAAGAGAGGGAAGGCTTTTGCTTATTACCTGAATTCCAGGTGCTTGTCACAGCACACCGTGAGACTGACTGCTTCCAGAATCCAGAATCTGGGCCTGACATCCCAAAATAAGTGAAGGTAAGGAGTATTCCCCATCCTCATACACCTTTCTGCATAGAGGGGCAGCATTCCTTGAACAAAGGAGGAGGCTCCACCTGTCTCCATTTCCTCACACATACTGGAGGTTTGTTGTGATGATGCACTGCAGTTTCTGATGAGAATAATCTGGAGAAGATGCATTTTTTATTAAGGTGAAAGACAAAGTCTTTGTCCTTCCCAGGAGCCAGCAGACGTTGTAGAGAAGGAAATTTTGTTATATTGCTGTTCAGAGCTGCTACTACACACAGGCTATAATTTCTGACACCCAGAGAGCACCAGTATGGTGCTAACAGCTCTTGCACAGTTCTTGAGCTTCCTGGCACAGTTTGATTTCCTACTTCACTCATGTTAGGAAAGTGCAATTGTTTTGAGGTTTCCCCCTCTGTTCTGTGGAATTTCTCAGTTCCAGTTATAACTCTAGTATTTTAATGCATTTAATTTTTTTCATCTTCTACCAAGGTTTTTTTGCTAGGAAGAGCAAGCCAAGAACTTTTAAGTGCCAATAGAACAAGTTTTTCATTCTCAAACATTTTCAGGCAATCCTCTGCAGCTGCTTTTTTCTTTTTCTTGATTTTGTTTCTGTAAATTTGTTAAGCAAATCTGGGTGTAACATCAGGTTTTAGTAACACCTCTAAAACCCATAGGCTCAGAAATCCTCCAGAAGGGATCCGAACTGCTGGCTCCAAGTGGGGTATACTCCAAAGTTGTATCAGATGGTTCAGGACATTTTCCTGTTGAGCACTTAAAATCAGGGATGGAGATTGCTCCACAGCTGTGCACCACACACCTTTCCCATAGGTGTTCTTCCTACTATCACACAGGAATGTCCCTGTCACATCTTGATGGTTGTTCCAACTGCCATCAAAGAACCTGTGCCTTGCCTGTAGCCCTGTCATGACACCTCCATCCTGAAGTTAAGCCTCTTGATGCCTCAGGTGGTCCCTCAAGTCTTCCTCTTCACTTTCGGCATTTTTTTTACAGCAGAAATGCTAAGAAGGACATGAGTTTCATTTTGCCCAACATTTCCCTCCCCATCTCTATGGCCAGATTAATCCCTTCTTTATGCGTTCCAGTTTTGAAATTCTGCCCAGTGCTGTCAGCTGGGTGCTCCATGCCAGCTCATTTCTGCTGGTCGGGCTGCATTTTTCCTTCAAGCTCTCTGCCACATTCCCTTTGCATCTGCTTCTGAGAGCAGCTGGAACAGCAGGTGACTGATGTTCTTGCCTGCAGGAAAGCAAAGACAGTGTGACAGCAAGGGTCACTCTGGGAGAAACCAAGTGTGTCTGGGAAATTAGTCAATTCTTGATGATTGCTGTGTACTAAAATGCTGTGGAAATGGAAGGGATGTCCTGCATGCAGAGCTCTGCAGAGGTGTAAGGTAACACTGATCTAATTTGGATGGAGAATGCTGAGGGGTGTGTGCATGCAGTTTTGAAGGTGTTCATAGTCCCTAAAAGTTCCTCAGTGCCCAGAGTTGCTTCTCAGCAAGGAAATGAGGACTGTGTGGTTCCTGTCTGTTTGGAGCACTACTTGACACACATTTTGTCAAACAGAGCTCTCACCGTGTCTTGGTTTCAAACACAGGTGTCTGCCAAGGAAGGCAAGGAACATCCCTTGGAATGGAGACTATCACCTGCTTCCCTCTGAATTATTATAACTTTGAAATTAAGTGGCTTTCAGGCAAAGATATGGGAAAAGGAATAGCAGTTCTTTACTAGTGAGTACAACAAGGCAAACAAACAACAACCATGGCATTCCCAGCAAACAGACCCCCAGTCCCAGCCTCTCTCGGCCGCAGGCACTTTCTCTCTGGTGCAGTTCCGGGCACGGCCAGCAGGGGTGCCGGTGGCTCGCGGCCGGGCAGGCGGCTGCGATGATTCCCCCGCGGCTGCAGGGGGCGCTGCGGAGTGGGCTTAGTCGCCTCTCTCATGTTGTAATGGCAGGCATGCTGGTGGAACGGGTGCTCCACAAACCAGGTTTGCTCCACAAACCCTCAGAGGCAGCCGATCCTGATGCCCCAGCAGGAACCTCGGATGCGGCAAGCTGAAACGGCAGGAACGAGCAAGAGGCAGCAGAAACTCGACAGCTCTAGCAGGAGCCGCGGGGTGTCCTTGCAGGCAGGGGGTGTGGGGATACAGTCTTGCAAAAAAAACCCCGGAGCAGTAGCAGAGGCATGGTGGGGGCTGGGCAGCAGCAGCCCAGCTCCTGAACAGGGCCGGGAGAGGCTCCCTTGGAGGAAGAAGGGGCTCAGGGATCCCTGGGCTCTTCCCCTGAGGAACCCGAGCAGATGGTGAAACGTCCCCTTTTTTAGTGGGGAAGGGTGCGAGTGAGGTCCCAGTGCAACAGCCGCTCTTTCGAGCAGAGCTCCAGTTGTGGTAGGAGGCATCAGGAGACAGAACCCGCAGTGGCAGCGAATTCTTCCCACAGTGACATCAGTCTCCTTCCCCTCCTAATGCCAAGAGCACAGCTGAGCCAGGGGCCTGATTCTCAGTCCAAAAATCGCACGGTATCTCTGCCCTCCATGGGAAACCCCAGGTAAAGAGAGAGTAGCCAGCTGCACTCCTCCCCTGAGATGTGCAAAAAAGAGACGTGCCCTGAGAGGCAAAAAAACTTACTTTGTCTCTCTTAAGTATCTAGTCATTATTGTAGGCATTATTGTCTCCTAGCTACATGTATGGGGGAAAATTCCTTAAGAGAAAAAAAATGAAAGGAGAACTCCTAAAATGACAACACTGGAGCTTCTGTGACTGCAGCATCTGTGAGTGACAGTCTCCCTCTCAAAAGTTGTTATTCCCTGGAAAGCTGCTGAGTTTTCCCTGAGCTGGGAGCCCAGACTGGCCCAGCCAGACATGGCCCTGGTGTGTGGAGGGAGCAGCAGCAGGGAGGTCGCTGAGACACGGCACAGCATGTGCCCCTTGCAGGGACATTTCAGTCCTTCCTCAGGGGCTGTTTGGCTGCTGGTGTTTGTTTGTTTAGAGGGGTTATGTTTGGCTGTGTTTGGTTTGCAATTCAACACGTTAAAGCAGGCAGAGAAGCGCAAATTGCCAGGACCATCTGCTGGGA
The DNA here is from genome assembly GCA_024734035.1 of Alethe castanea. Classification (NCBI taxonomy): domain Eukaryota; kingdom Metazoa; phylum Chordata; class Aves; order Passeriformes; family Muscicapidae; genus Alethe; species Alethe castanea. The sequence goes on from JANRGV010000049.1 coordinate 13,377,749, forward strand.
GCAGTCAGCAAAACACAATGATTGATCTCCTCCCCCTCCCTTGCTGAAATATGTCCATGGATCTGACAGCCCCAGGGAATTCTGTGCTTGGGGCACCACGGTTTGGGGCACGCAAGGAAGGAAGAGATGTCAGTTCACCCAGCTCTGCTTGGAACTGCACTTCACCTGAGAAATTTAGAACTCTGTTATGGAGATTTTGGACCCCCAGTCCCAAAGCAGGGACAAGGATGTTGCCTGCCTGCTGTTCTGACTGCTGCCCACCCTGTAAGGGGACCCCTGTGAGGTCCCCAGCTTTCCCAGTGGGGCATGGAAATGAAGATCAGCCAGGCTGATCCTGCCAATCTCATAGAATCATGGTATCGTTAAGGTTGGAAAAGACCTCCAAGGTCATCAAGTCCAACCTTTGACAAGATCCTACCATGGCCACTAAACCATACTGTGAAGTGCCACATCTACTCCTCTTATGAACACCTGCAGGGATGGTGACTCCCCCTCTGCCCTGGGCAGCCTATGCCAGTGCCTGGCCACTCTTCCAGGGAAGAAATATTCTCTCATATCCAACGTGAACATTCCCTTGAGGCCATTTTCCCTTGTCCTGTCGCTTGTTGCCTGGGAGAACAACTGTTGATGCTGTTCTGCAGCAGCGTCCTCACCTGCAATGGTCTTTCCCACCATCACAAACTCCTCATAATGGAGCTGAACACTTCATAGACTGGTCAGGAGAGATGAACAGGGAGCTTCCCATGGTCTCTGCAATCCACAGCAACAAACAAACACTGCTGCAGCAGACACTCCACTGCTTCATGGTAAGGTGGAGTGTGGCTGGAGAGCTCAGCACTCCTGAACCCTCACCCTCCAGGCAGGGGGACAGCAGCGTGTGGAGCTGCTGCTCTGTACCCCAATTAACCCCTGCACCGAGTGCTTGTCTGTGCCTGCTTCATGGGGAAGGTGGGTGAGTGGTTTTCTGTGAGCAGCAGGGCACTAACAAGGGGCTCAGCAGGTTCCAGTGTCAGATCTGAGCTGCTCCACAGATCCAAGAGCCCTCCACCTCCCCCTCCTTCTGCAGCACCCAGGACAGCCCTGCATTCTGCCTCTGCCAAATCGATTGGTGCTCCTTCCCCCTCTTCCTCCCTTCCCCCAGCACTTATTTCCCTTGGAAAAAAAAAAAATGGTTTTGCCATGTGTTGGGGGAAAAAAACTACAGTGCAATTACACATTTTTATAGTGTACCTTTCACGGCTTATCGCGGAGCTGTGCACATAAAAAAATGAGTTGCATAAATTTTAAAGACATGTAATACATACACAGTTAAAATCTTGCCGCAACAGCAATAGAAAACAGGTGTGTGCTTAAAGGGAGATTTAAACCAGGGACGTGAGCTGCACACGGGAGCCGAGGGGGGAAGCAGCCAGGGAGGAACTGCAGCCAGCACAGATTGCTGGGATGGAGAGAGGGGCTCTAAATCTCAGCAGCAGAACAGGCACCAAAGGGAGAGCCGGAGGTTGAGGGTAAATACCTGGGAATCATCCTCACAGGAATGATGCTTTGCAGAGATTGGGTCTCCAGAGATTGAGCTGGACAGGGCTCAGAGCTCAGAGAAGAATTTCCTGCTGAAGCTTTCCTCACAGGAATCCCAGTTTAACCAGTATCCTTGTGCACTTTCAAGAGTTCCAGCACAGACGTGAGGGTGCACACAGCTCCCTCATCCCAACCTGCAGAGTTTGGTGCAGGCTCCAGAGGAGAAAATGGCCTGAGCTGGGCCAGGAATTCCTTTAGGATACCCACAAAGGAACAGTCATCAGTGAGATTCCATCATGTGAGCTTGGAACACAGATCCACACATGGACGCATGGACAGCCATGGCTTCTCATTTGTATCAAGGAGCAAAGGAAGTTGTGGGTGCAAAGAGTCTCACACATCCTTTTCCCATGTTATGCAATCTGATTAGGAGTCAGCCAAGTGTTCATCTGCTGTGTCAATCATTCCAGCTTGATTCTAATTCAATTTTCCTTTGTGTTTCACCCATGGAGTAATAGGGTGAACCTTGTCACTGAACTTTGTTAAATCAAACTTTACAAATTCATATTAAAGCCACTTTTACTAATACCTTGGATGGTGATTCTTTGAGTGACAGTAAACCACTTATTTCTGACAAATTGGTGTTATTGGCAGGCTCCTTAATCAGGATACACAACAAATTTATGTGGAGAGCAGGACTCAGAATCAGGATTTCCAACAGCCACTACACCCAGTGCCAGGGATCCCTCCAAGGGCTTCGGGGTTTCCAGTCGGCTCTGCCTTGCAGTGATGGAGGCTGGGAGGGTCTGCAGGACCACAGATGGACCAGTATCTGAACTGGTGCCCCAGCAAAGCAGCCAGGGGGTTGTTGGGGTCTCTGGAAGAAGCAGCTGCTGGGAGTGTCTGCCTGCCCTGGCAGCAGCTTTCTCGGGCTGACAGTGGACAGAGAAGTTTGCCTTGGTGTCCTTCCAGGAGGGAACATGATCCAGTGGGATGTGCAGGGGCCCAGAGCCAATCCAAACCCCTCAGATGGAGCTGTGACAGCCGTGTGCCAGGCCAGGTGTTTGTCATGAGCAAGTCCTGCCCAGCCCAGGCTGCAGTTAATTTGGAACAGCCTGGTTTTGGTAGTGGGGGAGGACCACAGAAGTGCCTTCTGTGAAGAGCTGCTAGAAGCTTCCGCCATATCCGACAGAGCCAACCTCTGATGGCTCTGGAGATGGACGTGCTGCTGGCCCAGTCAGAGAGGCTGGTAATGCCTCTATGATTACTTATTTAAGAAGAACATCAAAACAGTTTTTTTCCAGGGGCAGCGAGGCACCACTGTGGCCATTCCAGTGCAGCCCGTGGCATCTCGGCACTGCCCAGGGCGAGCCCTGCCTGCCCGCTCCTGGCCAGCCATGCTGCAGGCAAAAAGGGCAGGGCTGGAGCTTCTCCTTCCCAGTCCCTGCACGCAGAGAGGCTTTAAACAGCGCCAGCACCACAGCCACCCCTGCCTCACGATGGTGGCGGGACCGCATGGACAGCAGCGGAAGCACAACGAGCAATTCCCCAACTGGAACCTAGCCAAGATCGACCTCTCGGAGCTGCGGGTCCTGCAGCAATCTTTGAACTAGCAGAACTTGTTGGCAATGGAACCTACGAGCAGCAGGATTTTTCTAGTCAGAGAAGAGGAGGAAGTGAGGACATGTGAGGGAAAACGACATGGCAACACCAGGGTCAGTGGATAAAAGAGGGGCAGGAGGTGCTCCAAGCACTGGAGCCGAGATTCCTCTGCAGGCTGTGGTGAGGACCATGGTGAAGCAAGCTGTCTCCCTGGCAGCCATGAGGCCCACAGGAGATGCAGAGATCCACTCACAGCCTGAGAGAGAAGCACTCCCGCTGGAGCAGGTAGATGCTGGAGAAAGCTGTGATCCGGTGGGAGACCCAAGTGGAGAGTGAGGGCCCTCCTTCCAGAGATAGAGAGCACTTGCTTCCAAGCCTGTCCTCAGAGGACTGCACCCCATGGACAAGTGACCCACACCACAGCAGTTTCAGGAAGACTGTTTGCCCATGGGAGGGACTCACTTTGCAGCAATTTTGGCAAGACTGCTGCTTGTGAGATTAGAGCCACACTGGAGAAGTTCCTGGAGAGCTGTCTCCCACAGGAGGGACTCCACGGCAGAGCAGAGGGGGACAGAGCATTCCCCTCCCTGAGTGAACAGAAGATCTCGAGTGACAAACTGACCAAAACCCCCACGCTTTGTCTCCCTGTGCTGTAACTGGAAAAGAGGGAGGGTCTGAGGGGGGAAAAAAAGGTGTTTAAAAGGCTTATTTTACTACTCATTATCCCGCTCTGACTCACTTAGTAATAAATCTATATACTTCTAAATTTGAATATATTTTGCCCTTAGAGTGTTTTCTCCCTGTCCTTATCTCAACTCATGCACTCTTCATCAATTTTTTTCCCTCTTCTCTGCCCACTGTAGCCAGAGAGGGTGAGCAGATGGCTTTCATGGGTGCCTGGCATTTGGCCAGTGCCAAGCCACAACAAGTTTTCACATTCAGAGGATCTTTCCACCACTTCCATGGGACCCTCTGCTCTCTCTTCTTTTCTGTGTTGTTTTCAGCCCAGCTTGGCACAGCCCCAGGGTCATCCCTGGACTTGTACCAAGCACAACATGATACACACATCCCTCTCTTTCCTGACAATGTATGTCCCATTATACTGTGATCAAATCCTTGCCTTTGAGATTTCCCCTGACCCCTCACAGAACTTCCTCACCAAGCCTGAGTTCAAGCAGTTGCACTGACACTGCTGGGCTGGAGCTGAGATTTCTTGTCATCCCAACCCCATTGCCCCTCCAGAGGAGGGATCAGCACCTTCAAAGGGGCTCCTCCCTGAGGGGAGATCTCCAGATGGTGGTATTTTTTTTCCAGAGTTTCCAGAGGAAACTCTGAAGATGCAGTTCTGGTTGTTTTTTTTCTTAAAATATCTTTGTTCTCTGAAAGTACTGGAAATCATTCTGCTGTGTTAATCCTTGGCATTGGAGAAGGGGTAGTAACAGATGGATACAAAGTGGATGGGACTTGAAATCCTGTCAGAGAACATCCTTGTCCTTGTCCCAGGTCTCAGCAATGTACTGCAGTGAATGAAAGCCGTTCACTTGCTGCAAGCAAGCTTTTCTACTTCCTCAGCTATGCAAATAGTTTATCTACCCTTTTTGTTCTCAGACTTGATGGATTCATCGACTGAATATAAGCATCTAGAACTGAGTCACAGCCTTCCTTTGTAGTGGGTAGAGAGAAAGAAATGTGTTTCTCATTCTAAAAGAGACTTTTAGTATCAAGTGAAACATGCCCTGCCAGAGCCAGCTCATTTGCAGACATTAAGAGGAAGAGTCTAATGCTGAGATAAATCCAATCTGACATCTCTTACCCTCAGCTATGCCCAGGTAGGAGATGTCAGAGAGAGGACATCCCACCTCTGCCCTGTGCCCAGCCACAGTCCTGGTGTAGGTGTGTGTGTTTAGGGATTATTTCCATACTCTGTTCCCTGGTTTTGGTAGAGGAGAGCCTGAGTAGAGCTGAGATTCAGCTGGTGTGGTTATTCAGCCCTTTCTACCCATGGGTTGTGGCCTACAGACTCTTCCATCACCTCCCAGCCCTCACCCTCAGCTATGTACCTTGTATTTTACTGCACTGGCTGCTGTGATGGCCCAGGGTGACCTGGATTAGAGATAATTGCAGCTCCTTAATCAAAGTTCTCCTTGTCTCCTGATGTCAAGGGGGGAGGTACCATCCTCACCCTCACAGCCTCCCTCACCTGGATGGGACAAGCTCTCTCAGCTGGGTCTGGAGAGTTCCAGCACAGCACTGCAGTGGCAACTGCCACCCCAGCCCTGATGTTACACACAGCACATGCTGCTGACAGCACAACCCCAGGCAGCAATGACAGCAGATGGTGGTGATGTCTGCTCTGCTTTTCTGCCCTTACTGTAAACCATCTCATTGCCTAAGCAAAGCTTGGAGAGACCTCCAAGTCCTGCTTTGACAAAGTATTCCCCTAATCAGAAGCTTCTGACCTTTGGTCAGGGTCACCAGGAAAGGAAAAAGCCAGGAGGCCCCATAGAACAAAGCCAATATCCCAGATCTGAGGAACCAGACATTCAAGGATCACCTCGTTCTACAGCCTCCCTGATTCTCTCTGTACCTTCACTGTGTGACAGTCACATGCAGGAGTGTCTGTAGAACATTCCAGGTTTCATTCAGTGGGCATTTCCACCACCACCAAGCCCCAGATCTCAGGACAGAGAGCTGAGTTTGAAGGTGGTTGATGAAGGCTGCCCCCCTGGCAATACATACCTGGTTGAAGGGGTTTAGGAGACATGAGGCCTCCCTCAGGCACTCCTCTGACAGGATCTGCCATCCCCAGGAGCAGCTACAATGCACAGCACCACCTCAGCTGGGGCAGCAAGGCCCTCTGCAAACCACATGGGAATGGACAGTCCAATCTGGCCTGTGCTTCCCCAGGAGCAGGGTTCCTCCAGCCCTGGACACTGACAGCAGTGACAGCAGTGAGAACTGCAAGGTGATTATCAAAGAGCACTGGGGCTGCAAGTGACACTCTCAGGTGCCTCCAGTGACCTGCTCAAATATACTGAGGTGTCTCCACCCTGAGTCTTTGATGATGTCCTGGCTGAAGGGTGAAGAGAGATGGAGACCCAAGACATGGATACAACAGTTCTTGTTGGGAGAATTACACAGCAAAATTGCCCAGTGCAGGCTCCTGCAGGTGGAAGAAATCTGCAACCTCTGCTCAGGAGGCAGAGCTGGATCTCAGGATCAGGATAGCTCAGCTGCCCAGGAGTGTCAGACATCAACTCAGTGTTTGAGTTAGGATAATCAAACCCATTGCTGGCTCGTGTACTTGGCTCCTGTCCTAGGCCTCATTAATAGCCTTGCTTAAAGCAATTGTTAGTAGTCCACCATGGCTCTGTGCCAAGCAGATGCCCTCAGTTAATCTGCTCACTTTGTTCATTTGGTTGTTGATCTTCTGGGTGCCTGAGATCTCTTTCACGTCCCCCTACCCACAATTCTCAGTTCAAGCCTCTTTACCAGAAGTGGGCTGCCACTCTTTTTCCTTCCAAGGACATTGGTTTTAAGGACAGGTACCAGGGTGACCAGGTGTGTTGAAGATGCCTGTGGGTGCTGTGATAACACCATTGCAAATTAGACTTTGCTTGTATTACCTTTGCTTGCAGTTTGAGGGGGGGTGTGGGGGTGGCACTTGGTGAATGTGAGGGATACCAGTGCCCTGTGAGGTTGAGCAAAGGCTGAATCCCACTGTCTGTGGGATGTGTGCTGGGGCCTCCAGGTTTTCCAGGCAGGTGATGTCAGGTCAGGTTCCAGAAGGGCTGCCAGCACTGGGAGGTGAAGAGGCAGGCCCCAAGGATCCCTATTTTGCATCGTGCCAGGTGCTCCAGCGATGACCCAGAGATGTGCCAATGCTGAGAAGCAGGGACTGCCCAGCAGCTTGGCCTGATGAGCACTGGCACAAGCACCCTGCAGGCTGTGCAGCCAGCCCTGCTGAGGCAAAAGAACAGGCCACGCTCAGGTCCACACCCCATGCTTTCAAAAGATTGATTTAAAAATTGCAAATGTCCATAGGAGAGCTCAGAGCAATTTTGAAGTGCTGGGAAACTAAAACTAGAGCAGCTGAGCGCACTGAGCTTGTCAGGTAAAAGGTGAAGGTACTTCTGAGAGCAAAAGGCTCTTCAGTTTGGAAGGCACACACACGTAGGACTCTGTGGGGTGACCCTGGAATCAGCCCAGGCCAACTGAAGTATGCCACCGTTTTTGCTGCAGATTAATTAGTTATCAGATCATCAGACCAGGGAGGGTTCAGGACTCTCCAGTGCTCACAGTCTTCACAAAACCCTTCTAACAGCTCCATGACTGCCCACCTTACACCCAAACTGAACTCATAACAAGAGGGCAGGAGAACCTGTGTGACAAAGGGCTTGAAAGCAGGAGAGCACCACAAGCAGCACCAGCATGGGGCCAACAGCCCCATAACCAGCACACCCTGCCCACACTGTAGCCCAGGGCAGGGGAAGGGCTGCAGTGTGTGGGAGAGAACAGAGGCAGACTGCCCCCCCAGCTGAGCTGCAGAGGCACACAGAGTCCTCTGACCATGGGAACTAAAACAGAGCTTGGAGGGACAGCTGAGAGACCAGAACTGTACAAAAGCTGTTGCCACAAAAGCCACAGCCTTATTCATGTTCACATTCAGGCGGCCTGAGGAGCACTGCAGGAGAAAAGGTGGGGCAGAAGAGCACTCAGGGGAAGCCCTCAGCAGACAGATGCATCCCAGAGCATTTCTCAGAGCTGCATTGCAGGGTGATGGGAAGGACAAGTCTGTGTGCTTTATTTCATCCTTTTAAAATTTATTTATGTATTTAATTTCCAGAATGGATTTAATGACAACACTATCGAGTTATGTTTTTTCAGAAAGGAAAATACCAGTCTGGGGGGAATAGTAAAGAGCAATAATGGGACAACTGGATGTTGGGGGTCAATGTGAGTCCCTATGGGCTGGCACCATGGGATCCAGGGTCCCAGCCTGCCAGGCCAACACCAGCCCAGAACAGCCAAGAGCCCAGGAAATGCTGGAGAGCTGAACAGAAACACCCCTGAGAGCACAAGGGCATATCTCCTGTTTCCATTCATTATCCAGGCCTGAATCAGTAACCAAATTTCGTATGAGTGTGTGTCCTGCTAGGGGTCATGTGGAGCCACATTTGGGCTTTACAGACACTGGACCCAGGTAAGAGCACCTGCACTGCACACCCAGCAGACACAGCTTCCAGGGCTTTGTGCATTTTTGGAGCCAAAATCACAGCCTCACTGTGGTCCTCGGTCTTCCTGGCTTTTACTCCAAGAATGCCTTCCCAGTTGTGTTTCCTAATAAGAGCAAATACCTTTACTGGGGAAAAAAAAAAAACAAAAAAACAAAAAAAACCCAAACATTTCAGTGCTCCTTTTGGATTTGGCTGGAATGTAATTTATGAAATGTCACCTTGAATGGAGACTTAATATTTCATATCAGGTCCAACAAATCCATTCATTTTCCATCAAAATCAAGACTGCCAGTGCTGGAGAGGACTCAGGGGTTACAGCAGACACAAGGTTGAATATTAAGGTAACAGTGAGCTCTAATTGCAAAAAAGACAAACCCCCAGCTGGTGCACTTCAGGGGGAGCATGGCCAGAAAGCTGAGGGACACTATTTTGGAAGTCTTCAAAAAACATATGGATGTGGCACTGGGGGACATGAGTTAGTGGTGGCTTTGGCAGTGCTGGGGTAATGGTTGGAATCAGTGATCTCAGAGGATTTTTCCAACCTTAAAGGTGCTGTGGTTCTATGATTCCACCCTCTCCTCAGAAGTCAGATCCTTGGTCCTAGAGGAGTTTGGAAAAACCTGAGAAGGTCCAGCTGTACTGCCATAGTGGTCAGAGGCACAAGTCTTGTGGAGAGGGTTGAAGGAGCCAGGCTTGTCTAATGAGGGGAAAAGGTGGATCCATGGAGATGTAAGAGGAACCTGCAGCTCCTAGAAGTCCTGAAGATCACAGAGCCAAACTTCACAGGCACAACAGCCAGCACAACAAGGGGAAATGAGGAAATGGGACAGCACCCACGTGTTACAGCTTGAGAAATTCAAATTCTACACAAGGAAACAAAATGTGTGCTTGGATGGTGAACAAGGTCACAAAGAGGTGGAAGTTCTGCATCCTTGGAGCTTTTCCATGCTTGGCTGTTGAAAGGCATGGCTGGCTTGTCCTAGTGCTGGTGACAGTCCTGCCACAGCAGATGTTGGACCGGAGCCCTCCAGAGGTGCCTCACCACCACCACCTCTCACACTGCACCAGATTCCAGCTCTAGAACAGGACTTCATCTTTGAAGAACCAAATCTATGTCCTGAGTCAGTTTGATGCACTGAATTTGTGTCACTTTTTCTTCACAAGGAGTTATTTAGGACAACTCAGGACACGGAAACTGCCTCCAAAGGAATGACTGATGCTGTTCTATAAACACCTCTTCTGTTTTTATAAAGTAGCCAGGAAGGCCAGTGTGCCAAAAACATCACCAAGGTCTCAAAGCAAGAGCTGTATGGCTTCTAAAGATGAGAACAAAATTTGAATCTGTTCACTGAGGGCTGGATTATCAACATTTAAATTGCTGCAAATCAGAAATTGACCCAGTGACCTCCACACTGGGCTTACCCAGGCAAGCAAAAAGCAACCTTGTATTGTATGTTCAGCCCCTGAAAACCAACACCTATTTCCAGTGTTTCTCCTTTGGTAAAGCAGCTGAAAGATCGCCAGCTATTAAAGGTTCCTGGCCAAGCAGATTTTGGATTCAAATTTGGCCCAGGAAAAAGAACTTCTGTCCAAGGATACAGGATAGCTGAATGATTTCAGAGCGTTCCTATGCCAAGCCTGACCTGAGTCCAAGTCAGGAGAACCCAGATGAAGACTCCAGGAAACCTTGTTTTAAGGTAGAAATGGGTTTAAGTACTTATGTTCCTATTTTAAAGGTCTTGGACCTCTGGCTCCACAACTGACCTGGGCAGCTCAGCTAAGACACCTCAACTTTTAACAGGTATTGGGCACACCAGGACAGCAGGTACCCAGCAGTTCCCCAGCTCTCCTGGAGCTCTTTCCTACTCTTCTATTAAGCTGCATTTTGGCATGAAACAGAATTTCTAATGGTTCCTCACTATCCATGTTTCTTTGAAGCTGGCATAAAATGTCTCCAGCCCTTCTTTTGGATCTCACAGTCTTAACTGACCTTCACACACACCTCTTAACATGTTTTCAATATCACTTCAAGGATGCCAACCCTGGTGCCTTCCAAAAAAGTTTTATCAGGGACTCAGGACCCAATCAAACACATAATACATAAATAAAATTATGCTGTACCAACATCCTGAACTGCAATTCAAGGAGCTGCTGCTCTGCTCATCCCCCATTCAGGTGAGATCAGCTCATGTTTCCTGTGACCCTGCAGACCCCTGGTCTCTGTGTGACTGACACAGACAGGAGGCCACAGGACCCTCAGTGCTGCTTCACTGCCACCAGAGCCACCATGTCCTGCTGCCTGCCATTCCTTATGAGAGGAGTGTTGGATTTGTCTTTACAAACAAGCTGTAGATCTGCTGGTAGGTAAGGCTAGCACTGAGAGATAAAAGAAACAGTGGAATGGATTCCACTGATTGATGAAAGGAAAAAGATATTTGCCTTTACAAACAAACTGTAGATTTGCTGATAAATGAAATTGGATATTGGAAGATGAAAGAAGCAATGGGGAAAAACCATGAATTCCATAAGAATTAAAAATTAAAAGTGAGGGTTATTCATTAGAGGGGAATCTCAGGTATCAGGTGTTTGTGAAGTCTGTACCTCTCCAGTACCTCAGCCAATGGGGAAAGAGAGAGGGAAATGCAGCCAGGAAAATAGGATAAAAAGGAGGCTGCGTCCTCCAAACATTTGAGAGATCCCAGGGGAATGCCCCATGGCCTCTCCCTTTATTCGAATAAAGCAAAAAAGGAGTCCTCTGTCTCCTTTTTGGACATAAACCTCTGGTGTCTGTGGATTAATTTTCCTGACACTTACCTTAACAGCACCTACCACCAGCATCTGTACCAGGCTGAAACACAGCCAAAAAATGATGTGGGAAAAGAGAATAGTGCCATAGGAGTTAATTACTCTGGCAGGAAATCCATTCCCAGATGGCTACTGACAAGAGATGAGATTATCAGAACAAAAGGGATCGAAGGGATTGCAGATCAGAGAAGAGCCCACGATGCAGTTTGGATTCTGCCTGCTCCCTTCCCAAATCCTCCCCCCTCACGGAAAAGCTCAGAGTTCCCCCTGTCGGACCCAGGGACGCCTCGGGGGTGTCCTACAGCAGTGCCATCTCCCCAGATCTCTGCCCCTTGTTTGCAGCGCAAAACATCTTTCTCTAAGAGCAAACGATTCTGATGCAGAGGAAAGGGAGAAGAAAGAAAACCATTGCGGCTACTTTGTGAGCTCTTCAGGGCTTAAGGATGAAGTGAATGGGAGTGAGGACACCGAGCAGAGCGTGGAGAGTGGCAGCACAATCACTGGCACAGAAACAGCACTCCCAGCACATGCCGGCCTGGCGAGGAGCAGAAAGGGCACAGGGAAAAAAGCTCCAGAAATACCTTCAAAGCTGGAGATGACAAAGGGAAGTGTGGCCCGGCAGGACCGTGACAGCAAATAACTGATGACATAGGTGAGGCTGAAGCTTTGAGCGCATCCTTCGATGCTCAGAATAAAGAAATAATTGCAACAAGCTGTGTAAGGCAATGTTCTACAAAGACATGAGACAGGCCAGGTGTGAGAAGGGATGAGTTAGAGATGGCTAAAGCAGAACAAGGTACTCGGATCCCAGCACCTGCAGACACCCCCAGAGTACTCATGGATTCAGCTGAAGTTGCTTCTGAACTGTTTGCATCCCTTTGAGGGAGCCGTAGGAACCTGGGAGAGTGAGAAGGGGCTGAGGCAGGGGTATAATATTTGTTTTTCAGAAGAGGAAGGAAGAGAGGGTGGGAATTACAGTCATCTCCAAATTATAGCTTAAACCCAGAGCATGGAGGTTTTTCAGGAAAATAATATTAAGGAATTTGGTTACGGCCACCAACAAGGTAAGGTAAGAAAAATGCCGGGGTGGATTTCTGAGGAAGAAATCATCTCAGGCTCATTCCTCTGCTGTGGCAGCTGACATCCTGAGAGTGGAGAAGTACTAAATGTGACACCTACTTTGGAAAGGATTTGTGGTTTTTCTTGTAACGCACTGGGGTTTGATACAGGTGGACAGCTGGGAGCCCAGAACATTCCTACAGCTGAAACCCTGATGGGTACAGAGAATCATGAGCCTTTCCCACTCAAAAGTGTCTTTTATTTGGAAATTTTTCACTCCTTTCCCAGGAATGGCTCTAGGTCTGACAGCTCAACCTTGCCTCTCACTTGAGAGCAACGTGATAATTCGGTCTTCACCTCACATTCACTCACTCCCCCAAAGTGGATTTTCAGCTCTGGATTTATCCCAAGTTGTCTCTTTCCCTTTGTGTACTCTATTTAAAAACATATCATTCACACATTACATTTTTAGGCCATCTCAGATGTCCTTGCTGCTGTTTCATGGTCAGCTGCTCCTTCTCCCTGAGCTAATGGGGAGCTATTAAAAGCCAGGATGACTCTTGCTGAGGGAATAGGAGCTGCTGACTCACCCCTTCTTTACAAACACCCCGGCTTGCAGGGCCAGAGTGAAGCCCTGCTCAAGCCTTCCCTGCTGGCTGCTCAAGCTCCCTGAGATCCAGCCCTGAAGGGCATCAGAAATCCTTTCTCTCCCCAGTTCTTTCCTTGGTTTGCTTTCCTTTGGAACAATGCATTGCTCACAAATTTCTCAGAGGCAGATTGTTTTATCTTTAATTTTGCTCTATCTTACAAATCAGGTAAAGATTTGCTCTGGCCAAAAGGCTGGACATGTGGAATGAAGCAGCCTGGATGCAGCCTCGTCCCACAGCAGGAGGGCAGGTGGGTGACAAACAGGATGTAAGGGCTCTCTCTGTCTCCATCACACCTGTTGCAGCCTCTCCTGGTACATACAGGGGTAAAACCCCAAAGCTGCTGATCCTTCAGGAGGCCTGAAGCTGGATCTGCCCAGGAAGAAGCAATTCAGCAGAGCTGTGTTTGTCCCATGCCCTGAACTCTGGCTCAGATTCATTGGCTTTGATCCACTGGTTCATCTCCAAGAGGCTCTTCTCAGACTGTGACAGGGTTTCATTTCATCTCTCCCCAGTCACCTTCTCTTCTCAGAGCTGTAATTTCTGACCCTTGTGTCCAGGTGTAAGCTCAGCCAGCCACTGAGACCCAGGAAGCCATCAGTAACATGGGGCAGAAAACTGGAAGGGTAAAAGTTAGAAAACTCACAGCTTCAGGTAAAGACATTTTAACCAGGAAAGCAAAAGCCACACAAGAAACACAAAGCAAGACAAGGAATTAATTCCCTGCTTCCCACAGGCAGGCAGGTGCTCAGGCACCTCTGGGAAAGCAAGATTTCATCACGTGCAATAGTTCCTTAGAAAGACAAATGTTCTGCATGTCCCCACCTTCCTGCTTTTTCCTCATACTCTAATACTGAGCATGGTGTCACATGGTCAGGAATATCTCTGTGGCCAGTTGGGGTCACTGTCCCAGTTGTGTCCCTTCCCAACCTCCCATAGGTGTAGCCCTGCTCAAGCCTTCCGTGGCTCAACCCCCCCCCCTTTCCCTCAGCATGGCCGTAGGAAAAGCAGAAAAGGCCTCAGCTCTGGGTACTCAGCAATAACAAAAACATCTCTGTGTGATCAACCCTGTGCTCAGCACAAACCTGGGGGGAAAACAAGATCCTGTGAGAGTTTACCGTCCTGCTCTGCTCTGCAATAGAAGAAGGACATGAAGCCATTAGAGAATGTCCAAAGGAGGGACATGAGAATGGCCAAGGGCCTTGAGGGGAACCAGATGAGGAGCAACTGAGAGCACCTGGACTGTCTGCCTGGGGAAGACTAAGGTCAAACCTCACCAGAGACTGCAACTTCCTTGTGAGGGGAAGAGGAAGGGCAGCTCTGAGCTGGCTCCCTGGGACAGGGACAGGACCAGGGAACGGCTGGAGCTGGGCCAGGGCAGGCTCAGGCTGGAGCTCAGGGAAAGGTTCTTCCCTCCCCCAGAGGGTGCTGGCACT
>JANRGV010000049.1:13406100-13421492 GCA_024734035.1 Alethe castanea
TGTGATGGGCACAGAGAGCATATATGAAAATACAGACAGGGTGAGGTACCACGCCCACATGAACACACCAAGCAACACTGTGGCCAGTTGCTCTGTACCTAATACAACAAATGCTTAGATCACATTTTGTTTCCTACTCGTTCTGGCCAGATCCGTTGTTATCTCAAGCCCCCCAGTGTCCCACACTGGACAGCAAAGAAGGCTGCTGTGGTTTAGGACTGGTATTCTCCAATTCAGAGTTCCCACTGAAACATTCTAAACCACGAACTGCTTGCTCACTGCCCCCTCCCATTTTCCCTCGCCCTTCCCTCTGCAGGGAATGGAGCTGAAAATTGGAGGCAGAAAAGGCAAAGATCACAGGCTAAGATAACAACTTATTGGAAACAGCAATGAGATAAGAAAACAAACAGTAACAGCAACAATATTGACAAAAAAGTGTACAAAAGAGAGAGTGAATCACGTGCCAAAATGCTCAGCGAGGACCCCGAGACAATGAACAAGGGTCAAAGGCTTCTCCCCTCCCACGTTTTTTGACTGAAAGCCACTTCCTTCTTCGCAGAAGCCCAAGAGAGCCCCTTTGCTCCACCCTGACAATGACCTGAGGCGGTATCAAACAACAGGAGGGTCCTGGCTGAAACCAGGACGGTTTTCAATAAATTTCAGCCCTACTCCAGCTAGAGATTCAGAGATAGAGAGACAGGCAAAAACTGGGAGCAGAGGTCACTACAGAACGACTCCTGCAGCATCACCTACAGAGTCACCTCTGTCCCTCCGTGGGGAGTGTTGGTCTGAGCGGTCAGCAGGAGATCTGCTGCACAGAAAAGCCCTGAGGGGATGGAGGAACCATGTCCCTCGGGGCTCCCAAAGGTCCCAGTGACCTTGTCCCCTCTCCCTGCCTGGAAGGTGGTTGAAAGCAGTTAATTCAGTCTGTCTCTGTTACTGACAAGCAAGAAAGGAGAACAGTTCCCCTATTAGCATTCTGCCAGATGCCTTCAGGACAGTTTAATTTACATCTGTATTATTTTTCTGATATAGGAGATTCGCAGGGAGCTGCCTAAGATTCGGATGTGTCTGGAATGGGAGCTCCACACCCTGATTTATTTGAAGATCTCTCTAATAAATCATTAAAAATTTTGGGTTGGAAGGGACCTTTAAAGGCCACGTGGACCACCTGCCTTGCAATGAGCAAGGATATCTTCAGCTCGATCAGGTTACTCAGAGCCCATCTCACCTGGCCTTGGAGGTTTCCGGGGAAGCTTTGAAAGCTACAAGCATGGAAAGTAACAATCCAAAGTGAAAAAATGGGTGTGGCAAACTCACACAGCACAGCCTTCTCAGCAGGTTTCTGGAGGCCCTCCTGCCTTCTGGCCAGGGGTTTGCTGTCTGGAAAGTTTAAACATGATTTTATGAGCAATTTGCACGCTATGGACTGCTGCAGACTGTTGTCAGTGCTCCCTGAATGCTTACACGGGGAGGACAAGTCCAGCCACACATTTTTTCTCCTCTCACATTCCAGCTTGACCTCAGGACAAAGCGTGGAATATGTGTAGGAATCACAGAATGGTTTGGGTTGGAAGGGACCTTCCAGCTGCCTGCCATGGGCAGGGGCACCTGCCCTTGGAGTAACCAGCCCCATCCCACCTGGCCTTGGACACTTTCAGGGATGGGGCAGCCATGGCTTCTCTCAGCAACCTCTGCCAGGGCTCAAACACTCTCCTAGTGAAGAATTTCCTCCTAATACCAGAAGTAAATCTCTCCTCTGTCAGTGTGAAGCCATTCCCCCTTGTACCATATGTATGTAGATATGGAGAAATATGTGTGTAGAAACTGTAGAATATGCTACAATAAATAGAAATGTATGAAGTTTATGGGACTTCAGGGTTTCCTTCTCAAACATCCTTTAATCTCATGGCCCTGTGAATTGTAGCAGCTCTGGCCTGGAGTGTCCTGCATTATTTGTAGGTGAGAGTGGAATCCTTTAGGCAGTTGTGCCTCACTTTCTTACTGTACCAGAGCTGTGGCTCTCCCAGCAACCAGAGATGAAGGAGAAAATCCTTATCCCAACCTGGTCAGGCAAGCCTGCAAGAGGGAGAATATCCCATCTCCTGCCATGGGAAGCATCTCAACCTAGATACACAGGGGATGAGCCAGAATGGATTGGATCCAGGACAGATTGGATCCAGAATGTGGAGGCTTCCCCAAGAGCTCAGAATGTGCCAGCAGGATTTCAGTGGTCTTCCTCACCCACCACAGCAAGGATCAGCATCTGGTCCCTCCTGTGGTTTCTATTAGAAAACCCAGGTAAAAAGCAATATTTTGGGTTTTTTCACAAGCGTCAGTGTACAGGTGCAGCTTATCCAGGGATGCCAGGGCAGATCACGAGCCCTTTGTTCAGGCAGTTCCTGGGAGCAGAGGCAGGAGTGTGGATGCACGTCCCCTTCTCCATGATGTGTCACACAGCTGGGCTGCTCCCTCCTCCTGCTCTTCCCTGCCCTGCACAAAGCTAGTGTGCTCCTGCTCTGGAAGAAGTAAAGCAAATGAGAGAATGGAGCTCTTCATTCATCTGTGACGACTGCAAGGGGAGCAAAGCCTTGGCTCAAACTTAGAAAGTTCTCAATTCCAAGAGGAGCTGAGCTCTTGGCACAGCAGAGGCTTTGGAGCCAGCCATAGCTGGAGAAAGGGAGTCAGAATAATGCCTCGAATGAAGGGAGGAAGGGGCCACCTGCTAGCACATGGGTCGAGCTGAAGAACTGCCAGCTGCTTTTCCCTGGCCCTGCAGGGACTGTGTGATCGATGGCATTTGGCTCTTTCAGCTGCAGCCACTCAGTGCTGATTCCAGGCAGGCTGAGCAGAGCTCCCCTCCGCCAGCCCAGCAGATATATCTGCTAAGAGAAGTGACTCACTGGGGTCTGCTAAAGAAAATCCATTTTGCACTGAGGCCCAGAGAGCCTGCAAGGAGGCTTTCTTTGGCAGATGAGCTCAGGGAAGAGTTAAAGCACAGCACCAAGCTTTCAGCAGAGACAAAAAGTTGTTCTCCTGCCTTTCTTTTCATTTTTTTCCCTCACTCCTAAAAAAATGCCTCATTTTCACTTCAGTGAAGCTGGAGAGACAGGAAATAATACAAAGGCTCTTTACAAAGCCTGGCTTCTTTCTTCTGTGGCATCTGTGCTGAAGTATCTGTGATGGTAACAGCCTCTGCTTTCTCTTCACAGGACTCAGCTTCATCAAATATTCCCTCTCTTGAGGCTGTGTGATGGTGGGATTCCCTCTCCCAGCTCCATTGCTTTTCCAGTCACACTCTAAGCTGCTTACAGAACTCAGGCAGAGAAAAAGGAAAACATATTCTGTTTGCTGCTCCCAGTGAGAAGAAGGGGCTGTGGCCCCCCTCAGCCTCCCCAGCCCCAAGGAAGCTCCCCCAGGAGCCAGCCAGAGGCAGGGGGCTTGGTGGCAGCGCTGTCACCCCCCCAGACACACTTGTCAAATCACCATTTTCCAGGCATAGTTTAATCCCATTTGGATTGCTCTAATCTAAATAATTAATCAGTGCTGAGTCCTTCTCTCTTCACTTGACAGGAGTGGTGGGAGCTGGTTGTGCTCCCTGTGCAGCACCTGCCCCTGCCAGCCCTGACACAGGCACAGCATGGCTGCCAGTCCCTGTCCCCTGTGCTCCCTCTGCTCCCTCAGGGCTCAGCTGGTCCCAGGACCCCAGCAGATCACTGTGCCTCATTTTGTGGGTTCATCCCAGGGAGCATGGGCTGGCAGAGGTGAGGGCTCCTCACCTCCCCCCATCATCCCCAGGACCCCCCACACTCTACACCGGGTCATCAGCTCTGCTCCAGCGCAGTGACATCTGCTTGTATGGCAGGTGACAGTGACCTACTGGGCAGCTCAGAGAGGAGCCATCCCACTGTCCCCAGCCTCTGCAGGCAGCCATGGACCCTGAGGGCACTGCAATTCCTGTCTCTATTGTCACCCAGCCCCCAAGGAGAGCCTGAGGACAGCCAGCCTGCCAGACACATGTGGGCACAGGGCCATTCTGCTCCTGTCCTGCAGCCCCTGCCCTCTGCAGGGCCAGGAACTCATCCCTCTGGCCAGGGTGCCTTGAGCACCTCTGGCAGGGCCCAGGCAGGGCCTGGGGATGAGCAGGGATGGTGTCTGTCCCAAAGTGACCAGATCTCTAACAGAGGGCGTGCAGCACACGAGTGGGGAGCTGTCACATCCCGGGTGCAGGGGAGCAAGGAACATGCCAGCACTCTGCTCAGAGCAGGGAGGAAGCCCCAGGGTACCCCAGGCTCTGCAGGCAGCAGAAACCACAGCAGCCAGGGCATGAGGTGACCCCAACAGTATCTGTGGGACCTGCAGCAGTGCAGGCAGTGCTGCAATGTCCTCTGGCTGCCTGGGACACGTATGAAGACCAGCACACCTGCAGGAGAATGGCTTGTAAGGACAGTGCAGAAGGCAATTTCTCTCAATGAATTACAGCTGTACTGATTACTGAGGAGTAGAAGCAGTCCAATGAGGATGGGTGCTATAAAAGAGTGAGTTAGCTGGCCATCAGCTAGTTGGAGATGGAGTCTGTTGGCTGTGCTGTGAGGCAGTAAGGGACATGCAGTGGTGCAAGGGACAGACAGGGTTAGGGGCTGGGTAAGGGACAGCTTGGGGTTAGCTGATCATGCAGAAGGAAGAAGGAAACTTGCAGAGGGAAGGAGTCAGTGCTGCATGGAGCTGCCTGAGAGAAGTCTCCTGAGAGAAGGCATAAGAAGTTTTTAGTAAAAGACTGGTGATGGTGCCGGTCATGTCCATCTCAACAGCTGCAACATACACCCTGTAAGACACTGGGTCTGCTTAGGAGTGCAGGAGCTCCCTGGCCACTGACCAGGGAGCTGCTGTGTCCCAGCATGGGCTCTGGGTGCACCCTGTGCAGCTCCTGCCCCAGGGAGAGGCTCTCACCCAGGGGTGGCCCAGCTCAGCCCTGGGGGCTGGGCAGTGCTCACAGCACGATGCTGGTGATGCTGGGCAGGCTCATGCTGCTGGGGGTCTCTTAATCCCTCCTTTCCCCCTCTGGCCCATCACTACTCTGGGAAGTCTCTCAGCACTCTCACACTGACCCCAAACACTCCAGGATATTTCACTCCTGCTGTTTTTCTTCCAGAAATATCATTTCCATAATGAAAGTGCTACTGTTTTCACCTCTCCCTGGTGCAGACACACTTTGTTTTCCTTCATGTTTTAATTCTCAAGTTCCTCTCCAGTACTTCCACTCTAAAAATTGACTCAGAACATCACATTTCACCTTCTCCCACAGGTCCACACAAGGGCAGTTTCCCTGTCCAGGTGGTGGAGAAGGACATCCCATAAACCACTGGACAGGCTTCCCACTGCTTTCCAGCAGACCTGGAGCATTGCTCCTGTTCCCAGGCAAGGAGAAGACAAGCCTGGAGCATCCTGCCCCAAGGCACTCTGTGTCCAGAGACCAGCTGCTCCAGGCAGGGAGAACTAGGAATGGACCAGCAGAACGATGGATGGCTCAGGAGCCATGTGAGGGGGGTCCTCACTTGGGTGATGGCAGAATGGACTCATTGGGGGTCAGCATGTCCAGTCCTATGTCTGTAGCTCCTCCCTGACCCTCAGCACTCTAGGTGCTGCATTACCCCATGAAAGTACCAGCTGGAGCCACAGAAAACATGGATGATGTCCAGGCTCGCTGGTCCAGCACCTGCATTCCTGCCTGTGGCCACATGGGCTTGGAGGGCCAAAGTGGCTCTGGCACAGCATGGGCAGAGAGGCTTTCAGGGTCACACTCAGCTGGGAAAAAATGATGAAAAGTGGAGCTTTTGAATCTGCACAACTACTTCCTAATTTATGCGTTCTGCCTGATTTTGAACTGGATAAAGATTAGAAAGCAATTTAGGAAAACAAGCGAAAAGCTAAACCAAATTAATTTTTTTTCCCAAGGAAAAATATCTTGATTTTTAGCTGTTGTTGAAAAATATTTGGATTTGTGCTTGCAGCTTTCCTTTGGGCTGAGTGGGTCTCCTCTCAATGAGAGCAATCAGCCCCAAGGCCAGGCTGACTGGGGAAGGAGCAAGAAGAGTTTCTTCCGAGGATCTGAGCTCACAAAAACAGCAGGGATGGACCCAGTGACTCCCAGCCCATGATGAATCCCCAGGAAGATTCCCACAGCAGGCAGCACAGTTCTGCCAACCAGGTGGCTCAGGGAGATTCCCAGCTGGGTGGGAAAAGTGGCTGCAAAGGGTGCAGTGCCTGAGAAGGTGTCCCAGGTGTCCTCCAAGGGTGGGAGCCCACACCCTGGGGAGCAAATGCAAGAATCAGGCAGCCCCAACCATGTGTCCAAAAGACACTAAATCTCGGAGTGCTCCACTCTGTGTTCATCTGTACCACAAGCCATGTCCTCCTGCAATTGCCCAATGCAGCAACAGCACAAGTTATTTACATATTTATGGAGTATTTACCCCAAACCTCATAATACTACAAAAAACTTGATCATACAGCTGGTAATTTAAATGAAAAATTGTTATTCATACATTTTCATTGTAATGTCACATGTTACAAAATATTACAGGTTCATGAGGCAGCCAGGGCTCTGCTAATAATTAGAATACATTACCACTTTGATGAGGCATTTACACAAAACTGCAGAACCATCTTAGCGCTGCTGAGATGTTCCCAGCACCCCAATTAAAAAAATGTCAGGGGCTTTTATCTACTCTACTGATTGTGCAGCATAAATCCCACCTTTTGCCTCATTTCAGACACTTGGAAGACAGCAGGATATAGGTGTTGTCACCCACTGGTTCCCCTCAGGAGCCTTGGGGTGCAGGTGCTTTGGGCTCAGAACAACCAGTGCCTCTGTGGCACCAGGTGTGAGCAAGTCTCAGTGCTTGGAGGGGCTGTGGGGACAAGAGCCATGGCAGAACCTCTGAGGCACCTCTTTTTGGGAGGTGCAGAGGGTCTGGGTAGACCCAGGGTATGATCTCTGCAGGGCAGAGATGGCCCAGGGGATGGATGGGCAGAGGGCACAATGTCTGTGGAGGACAGGACCCTCAGGGTTAGTCAGGGCCACACCTGCCCTCTCACCTCAGTCCCTCCTGCATGGCCCTACTGCCTCCTCCACCCCATTTCCCAGCCCCCAGCCTCTGCTCCAAGTACTCAACTCCCTCCTACCTCACCTTGAGAGCCCAGCCCGTCCTGCTGGGCCCTTCCCATAAACATTTCACCATCCATTCTACCTTCTGATCCATAATCCCTCAGCCTCATTCCAGGTGTGTGTCCCCCAAGCCCTGGTCACTCTGGCTCGTCGGTCCCACGGTCCCACCAGCACAGAGCCATGGCTGCTCTGCTCCCCAGATGCTAGCAAGGGCATCAGGGACAGCCTCACCCTGCTCCCATCTGCTGCAGAGCCCTCTGAGCCTCATCTGAGTGCCTGTGTGCAAAGAGGAGATCCAGGAAGGAGGATCCAGTCCTGCCTGAACCCCTCAGTGCTGGCAGGGGATGCAGTGGGGCTTTCCCTGGGGAGCTGAGGGCTGTAGGACACCCCATGACACCTCAGCTCTCTGCTGACCAAGCACAGCTACCCCACCACAGCAAAGGTGTACAGCCCTCACTGCCAGGCAAACAGGCCTGGCACATCTGCAACATCTGGAGGTTTTGGTAGAAGGGGAAACACCTGCCATTTACCTGCTCACTCATCCCAAGAGCTGAGGGAAGCTGTCTCTGCACAGGCTGAGACTGAGCCCGGCTTTTGGGTCAGCCCAGTCACCCACCTTCTGCACCCCAGCCCCCAAGCAGCCACCCCAGATTCTCCCAGAAAGGCAGGTGGCCACCCAGAAGTGGCACCATGCAGGCAACTGAGACCTTTAGGGAGAAATAGATGGAAGTGTCACATCTGGAAGGAGCAATTACCTTGGCAGGCGTGGCAGCAGTTAAGTGAAGTTATGAACAAATACCCCACAGCACTCTCCAACAAATAACCAGAAGTTGAGAACATAGCAGGCAAGTCCCAGATGAGCAGGGAAAACCCACCCTTGTCTCTGGAGCCTTTCATGCCACTGGGTTCATTAGGGTTTTGGCTTTTCCTGATCCCATGGGAAGCCAAGGCAGGGCCCTTGGAGGCAGCACATCTCTGCTGGCAGCACACACCTTGTGCCAGGCTCACCCTCACAAACTCCTGGAGGCCTGGGTAGGTCAGAGCTGGGGTGCACAGAGAAAGGGATGAACTGCAGGTAATTAAAGCAGGAGGAAATAACCAACCAGGGCAGGACAGAGTTCAGGGGCCACAGAGTTGTGGAATCCCAGAATGGTTTGGGTGGAAAGGGACCTTAAAGCCCATCCAGTCCCACTCCTGCCATGGGCAGGGACACCTTCCACTATCCCAGGCTGCTCCAAGCCCCAGTGTCCAGCCTGGCCTTGGGCACTGCCAGGGATCCAGGGGCAGCCACAGCTGCTCTGGGCACCCTGTGCCAGGGCCTGCCCACCCTCCCAGGGAGCAATTCCTGCCCAGGATCCCAGCCAGCCCTGCCCTCTGGCAGTGGAAACCGTTCCCCCTTGGCCTGTCAAGAATGTCCAAGGCTGAAAAGCCAAGAGGTCCCACAGCTGATCTCAACTCAGCTGGTGGCTTCACATTGCTGTTAGTGACATCTGTAGATGTGTTGTTGCTTGCTGGCAGCAGGAACAGCCTGCAGGGAGTAGTGGGAAGGAGAAGAGGGTTCCTCAGCCTGTGCAGAAATGGGCTGAGAGCCTAAAACCCACCTGTGGCAGCTGGGACAGTCAGTCAGCAGTGTCACTTAGAGTTGTGCCCTCTGCAGAATTTGTTACCCCTGTCTTTAATTGCACACTGTGGAAGTACACACAGGACTAATCATATCACAAGGAATTTTGGGTCAGAAAGAAACAATTACACATTTGGCCTCTTAAAAGCAAGATGCCTCTCAAACACCTGAGTAGCACAATAGCAAGAGAAAAACCTTTCCCAGTCATTCAGGTGTAGAAAAGCCTTTCTATAGGAAGAGAGAAGCACTTTATTTCGAATCAAAAAAGAATGACCCCAGGGATCCTTACCAGAAGCTGTAAACTACATCATAAAAGTGAAATAACTTTTACCCAGGCTCACAAAAAAAAAAAAAAAGAAAAAAAAAGCCTTCCTTTCAAGAATATTCTGTGCCGCTTAAAAATTACTCTTATTAAAATAAATCAATTTCATAAGCATGCTAACATCTTTATTCCTCAAATGTTAAGTAGAACATTTAGAACTGGAGAATGTATCTCTGAACACCTTCCTTACATCTAAATTCATGTTTCTGCATAAAGGTCAAAGCTTTTCTGGGTATTTTTTCCTTGATAAGCTCCTTCAGAGGTGTTTATTTACAAATTATCTGCTTCCACATGTAAGCCTCATAATAACTCCTGCTGCTTTTGTTCTGAGTGTGGGAGATGGAGGTGTACAAGTGTAGCAAGGCCATTTGATGTCATAATTGGATCTCAAAGCAGGCACTGTCTGAGTACAGAATGGAGCAGAAGTGGGCCCAGCCTGATGGAAGCAGAGCTGTGGATGCCTCACCTGGCACACAGACCTGTGGTACCTGGCCTGCCTCCTTTGAGTGGCAAAAGCCCCTCAGCCAGCTGTGACCTTCCCCTGCTGGTCACAGATTCTCTCAGGGGGGACAATGATGCTGCTCAGTACCAACACAGCAGGAGAGAACTCACTCCAAAGGGGTTACATTAAAAAGACAATCATAGAATAAATTGGGCTGGAAAAGACCTTTGAAATTGAGTCCAACCTGTCACCAACATCACCCTGTCAACCAGACCATGGCACTGAGCACCACATCCAGTCCTTTAAACATGTCCAGGAACAGTGACCCCACCACCTCCCTGAGGAGCTCCTTCCAATGCCTGCCCAGCCTTTCTGTGAAGAACTGCTTCCTAACATCCAAATGATGTCTGCAATTAGTGAAGATCATTCTGTTTCAAAACTCTATCTAAAATTTCAGTTTCTCAAAAACAGTAGTCATGCTGAAGAGTCATAGAAGAGAGATTTGTACATGGGTAAAGCAAAGTGCCAACTGCTTTAAATTCCTGATGATCTCACGGGACATTTGAGAGAGTGGACCAAAGCAGGGAGGTGAACACTGCAGATGCTCTGGGACTCTCCCAGCACAGCAGCAGAAGCCATCAGGGTGATGCTGCACATGCAGAAAAGGGCTCTGTGGCCATGAGCAGGCCAAAGCATCCAGCCAGGGAAAGGATGACAGAAATCACAGTTTCCTTTGAGCTCACACAGTTAAATTTTTTTGGGTAAGCAGTGCCTAGAGAGCTAAAGCAGGGAGTGGTGAACATGGAGAGGAGTCATGACACCCCCGGGTTTTAATGGCACACAACACATTTATTTCCTCAGCACTGAGAGCAATAGGAGGCTGTCAGTGTTCTGGCAAGGAATCAGAGTTAATGTATTCTCATAATGAATTTAATGGGATAATGAAATGCTGTTGTAATTGAAGGTATTAACATCTCCTCCTGTTAAATACCAACTCATTTAGACCATGTGTTCCTTGAGAAAAGACATGTGCTAATCTTGGTAAACACAGAGAAATAGTGGGATTTAATTCAGGTTTAGGACTCTCTGTATCCAGACATTTGGTGGGTTTCAATACTACTCCTTTGAGTGACTTCTTTTAAATAACTTATTTAAATGCTTTCTTTGGTTGCATTGGATTTAACTGAGATTAATCAGCTTTTCTTATGCAGATACTATTTAGATTTCGTGAGACATGTAAAGAGATTCTCCAGCCTTTGAATTTGGCTATCATGCCTATCTCTAAGCTCCTTTAATTGTCTAAGTGGGTAAGGAGGAGCACACCAGCAACTCAGGAAAGGATGTGCTTTGTCCCTGGCTGGCAGAGGACAGAGACCCTCCAGGCACACATACTCTTGTCCCACATGTCTCAATTATCAGCGCTCAGCAGAGCTAATGGCTGCAGCCACTGTTAACCATTCCTGTTCTGTCTCCTTTCCTCAATAGTTAAAAAGTCATGTTTACTAACTGTGATTCTTGTACCTGCCTCAGCTGTAGTGGATAACAGACCAACTCAATGTCTTGGGATCTGCAGACACTGAGGAACACTCAGCCTCTGGGCATTCAGGTGCCCCTTGGCTAAATTTTGGCCTTTTGTTTAAAGAGAATTATTGCCAACCAGTCAGGAGATGTCCACAAGAGCTCAAGAGCTCAGCTAAGGGCAATGGCCCCCAGAGCATCTACCCATGGGATGGAGGTGAAGCCTTTGGAGTCTAACTTCATTCATGGCATCTGCAGCCACACAGAGCTTTGGAGTGTGGGAATGATGCTGTGGGAGGACTTCCACCAGTTCTGGGTAGTGCCTTCCTGTGTGTTTGACCTGCACCCCTCAGAGCTGCTGAGGAGGTGCATGACCTGCAGGTACAGCCCAGACCTCAGCAGTAGCATGAGGAGAACAGGAGATACAGGAGTCCCTCCAGCAGCAGATTCAGTTTGAATATTGCCTTTGATGCCTGGGTCAGAAGGGACAGTTATTGATGAACCTGGAAAATGAAAATAAAAATACATTTTGTAAAAGAATGTAAAAATCCAGACCTGTATTTGTCCAGATCTCACAGGGATATGCTGGCTCCTCATGGGGAGTTTCCAGCAGAGGGATCACAGCAGAATCCCAGGGCAGCATCTCCTGGGTAGCAGAAGCACAGGCCATTCTCTAGAGCCCAGGACTGGCCTATTCACCACTCTTCAGTTCAGCTGCCAAACTGCAGTATTTCTGTAGGTCTCTGTTTAAATAAATTCTAAAAAATAGTTGGAGGAATAGAGAGGTGCAGGAAAAAAGCTGCAAAGTTGATTTAAAGGCCAGGAAGAACAATTTCCATGCAGAGATTTAAAGGCTCCAAGCTGGTTAGCTTTTAAAGAAGACTGAGAGGTGACTTCATCATCACATCTAAACTCCTTCAGGGGGAGAAAATATTTTGCAATAAAGACTCTGTGACTGCAATGCAAAAGGCAAAACAAGAGCTGGGAGCTGAAGCCAGCAACATTTGAATTATAAATTAGACACTTTTTTGGAAGGAAAACATTTATCCACCACTGAAAGTAGCCTGAAGAGATCTTCCTGAAAGATGTGTTTCAGTCAAACCCAAGTCACTGGATGCCCTGCATGATGAACGTGGTGAAATGTAACGGCCTGTGATTTACAGGAAATCAAGTGTGATGATCTAATACATCTCTCTGGCTTTAGTCTCTGTGAATCTATTAAATAAAACCATTACACAAGCTGCAAGCCAGCAACAAATTCCTTCTCCTTGCCACACACCTGAAGATGAGGAGCTGTAGCTCCCCTGGAGGCACATCCCACTCTGGAGAGAGACAGACAGATCCCTGCAAGACAGAGGGGAGGCTGGGGGGAAAAACTCTTTTCTACCTTATATCAGCTTAGTACAGTTTGAGACAGATGAATAAATGGCTGAGATCAAAGACTCAGAGCAGCTGTGGCTGCCCCTGGATCCCTGGAAATGTCCAAGGCCAGGCTGGAGCAACCTGGGAAAGGTGTCCCTGCCCATGGCAGGGAGCAGGACTGGGTGAGTTTTAAGATCCCTTCCAGCCCACACCATTCTGGGATTCTGTGATGCTCAGGCTTTGGAGGATTCATGCCCTGGTGCAGGGGAAGGCACCGATGAGCTGGGGCTGGGCAGCAGCTCAGCAGTGTTGCAGTCCCACTCGAGAGCCTTCCTGTGGGCAGAGACAGCACAGGGACTCTGATAAGGCACTCAGTAATGCTCTCAGCTCAGGGTTGGCCCCATTCAGGGGTGGGGACTCCGGGGAAAGCTGAGCACAAATGAGGGTGCACAGCCCCAGCTCCCAGCTGGAACAAACCCCAGGATCGCTGCATTGTCACAAACACAACCCACAGCAGTGGCACAGTCTCCTGCTAACTCCAGGGCAGGTCCAGAGACTGGCAAAGACTGAATCCCACCTCCCCTCTCCTCTCTGCACCCCACTAGGAGCACTGAAAAAGACAAGCTAAGCCAACAAGCCCTTGCATGGGTGGGTGGCAGAGGATGTCCCTGTTATCCTGTCCGCTGGAAGCCACGGCTGTGCTTAGTATTCACAGCACAGCCCAGTTATTTATAACAGTTATTTTTCATTTTGAGTTTCAAGGTATAATAAGGTGGTTATAAAACTGATTTAGGGATAGAAAAGTTTGATTATAAAGGGAAATTATTCGAAGGTTTCAATGGTAGGAATAAGTTGTATGAAATAATGGTGCTCTTGGAGGGAAGAGATGCACAAGAATCAAAATCCTTTTAACTGTTCCCTTGCCCCAAGCATGGCCATGCCACCAGCCCTCATGTTCCTAGAGGAGGGCTTAGGCTTCCCAGGGAAGAAACTCACATTCCCACTGTCTCTGAGCCCATTACAGAGCAGGGAGGGCAGGAGGAAATACTCCTAGCAAAGCCAAACCTGCACAGCGGGATCTGCACCGCAGGTTAGCAGGGTGGGAGGGGGAGGACAACTGTAGAAACCTTGTGATACACCACCACCTCAGAAACTGATACAAAAGTGATGGAGTGGAAGCAGGCAGAGGAGCAGACAGAGGGCTCAGCCTCCCAACACACAGGATGGGAAGGAAGGGACTGGGTTGAAAGACAGAAAAACCCTGATTTTTCACTATTGTGGGACTGTTTTTTCACACCGTAGTAACAGCACCTCCTGAAGAGCAGAGGAGGCTAAAAAGCCATTCCCACCCATTCCCTCCTCAAACTGAGGGCCCTCTGCTCATACAGAGCTCAGAGCACTGGGATGGGTGATATTGACTGTCCTAGTCCAGTCCAGGGGATCCCTGCTCTCCCCTGCCCACCTCCCAGCCTGCAGCCCCCAGAGCTCACCCCAGCTGCACCAGCACTGCTGCAAGGTACTTGGAAAGGGACAGACCAGGTATGGTTTACTCTGTAAATCAAAGTTTAAATATCTGTCATTAAATAAACTTCCATTTTAACAAAAAAATTGTTGTTTGCTGGCACCATGGGAAGAATTAACAGGTTGTTTTGCAGTGGTTTCATCCTTCCTGATGTGGACAAAGTCCTGCAGAGAGGACACCTCTGCCCTGCTGCTGGGAGGAGCTCTGCAGTACCCAAAGCCTTTGTTAGCATTGGTACACATAATCACAGGATGATTATATGCAGGTGCTTTTATTGAGGAGCTCTGGGAATCAGGGGTACAAACCCAAATATGACTCCGACATGGATTCGAGATGGACATGTTTTTGTACCCTTTTTGTTATGTAACTATATATTAATTATTAAATCCATATTGTTCTATTGTATACATTGGTCTTATCCAAGCATGTATTGTTGTAATTTTCATCAGGACCCCCAAATATCCTTTCTCATGATTCTTTTTACGAATACATAGTGTCTCATGATTCTTACCACGATTAAACAATAATTATATTCAATTACCAAACAGTCATTACATTTAACAATCATATTATTTATCATATGATGATTACACAGGTGCAGTTTCATACAATCTAATAAAGACAAAGCTCAACATTCTTTCCCAGGGCCTAGTTCCCTTTCCCAGGCCTACCAGACCCAGCCTTTCTTTCCACCCACTGAATCTATTGTATACAATTCCCATGTTTTAGAAATATTTTAACCCTATGCTATCACCTTCATCTGTAGCACATTCAAAAAATCATGGAATTGTGGAATGGTCTGGGTTGGAAGGCACCTTAAAGCTCATCTCATTCCACCCCAGGCACAGGCAGGGACTCATTCCACCAGAGCAGGCTGTCCATGTCCATCAGACATTCATCCTGCAAGGCTACAGTGGGAATGTGCAGTTGTATCTCTGCCTTCCCAGCCTGTGGAGAGACAGATGCTGTGTGAATGCACCCAACAATGCCAAGGGGCTCTGCAGGGGTGGACACAGGGCTGGAGCTGGGGACGAACATGGGGATGCAGCACTGCTCAGCATCACCAGAGCCCAGCAACTTCTCCTTAGCCAGGGCATTTGCCAGGGACAAAAGCAGCTTGGTTCAGCTCTGCTGCTGAGAAGTCCAGTTGATCTGGCCCTCTACCCCTTGCTCTGTGCAGGGCACCCAGGATCTGATCTGACTCTCAGGCCCGAGATTGGCTCAGCAGTCTGGGCTGCAGCTCCTGCAGGCACAACAACCTTCCCAAGTGCCAGGGTGACACTGAGCAGTGACAAGAGCCAAGGGGATGGGAGACAACAGCAGTGCAAGAGGAGATGGGGAGCGTGAAGCTGGGCCAGGGCAGGCTCAGGCTGGAGCTCAGGGAAAGGTTCTTCCCTCCCCCAGAGGCTGCTGGCACTGCCCAGGCTCAGGCTGGAG
>JANRGV010000049.1:13432103-13447520 GCA_024734035.1 Alethe castanea
GTGCTGCTGGCCATCTTGGCAGAGGGCTGGAAAAGGAGCACTTGGAATGGTCCTGCCAGCTCAGCCAAATGCTTCTACTCAGCCCATGTGTCTTGGCAGGGTCCCAGGTGTAGCCACTGAAAGCCTGCAAAGAGACATAGAGGTTGAGAAGCGAGATTTGTTCACCTCCTAGGTCTGGGCTGGGATGCAGATACCTGAGATTCCCTATTGCCTACAGGACTTGGTTCTTTGACCAGGCTCTCAAACAGCTGCAGGCATTTCTGCCATACTGAGCTTTTTGAGCATCCGAGCCCTGGAGGCCACAGGAAAATCCAGCCCACCTGATGCACTGGAAAATCTCATCAGTAAACATCTCCACTTGTTCAGGGAAAGCTGTGGACCTTGACTTAGCTGAAATTTGGTATGACCTGAAAGACTAATGCAGAAGGAAAAGATCTCACATGGGCAGCAGATCCAGCAGAATCCCCACAGGTGGGGTTTTTGGAGATGACTGTGCTGCTGATAAATTCTGTAGGCAGCAGCAGAACACGATCAGAGCACCAAAACCAGTGAGGTGAGCTAGTGTCACAGCACTGCCTGTGCCAGGACAGAGGTTTCTCTTCTTAGCTCTGACACTGCACCATATCCAAGTGTTTGGCTGAATAGAAGCTGCACTGACTTGGCTGACCAGGCTCACGGCAGTGCCTTGCACACCGTCCCCTCCTGACTGCCCCCAGCAGGATGAGAGCAGCCCTGCAGCAGAGGGGCCTTGGAGCCCAGCTGGAGTATCTGCCCCAGGCAGCAACCACCTCCCCAGGGCAGAATGGAGGGACTCAGGGAGGCTTCCTGGGACTGGGCCATGTCTCTGCCCTTCCTGCCTACCGTCTCCTAATTAGCATTCCTTTGGCACACTTAATTAGCACATTCCTGCCTTTAAGTTATAGGCTGCTTTCCTATATTTACACCCTCCTAAAACATCAAGGGAGAGGTCTATAAATTACATATCATGAAAAACATTAATTGCGTGAACTCCTTCTAGCATTTATAATGCTCAGCTTGTTCCCCACTCTGCCTGGAACCTGCAAACACACACAGATGGGGGATTTACACACGTGCTGCCTCTGTTCCCTCCTGCACACACCTGCAAACACCTGCACACACCTGCCAACACCTGCACACAGGTGTCCATCACGCCCGAGCCAGGGCTGCCCAGACCAGCCCTGCACACATGGAGCAGCACCTTGTGCTTTGTGAGGTGTTTGTCCAGCATCTCCTGACCACACTGCTGGGATGAGAGGCTGCAGTGGGTCCAGCTGCTCGAGAATCTCCCAGCACAGCACTGGTGTGTGCAGAGTGCCTGGTTTATTGAGCATGAGGGCCTTAGCCAACTAGGACGTGCTGCCTCTTGCAACCACTGTTTTACAGGAGAAAATTTCCTGCTGAAGGGAAGTACTGGCAAATTTTCCATCCCTCCTGCAAGCCTGGCAGCATGGAAGGTGAGCACCAAGCTATCACCAGGGCCTTGGCACAGGCAGAATGGAGTTTGAGCATCATGGCACCATGATCCTGCATCCTTGGGACCTGCTGAGACTCCTTCAGAAGTACAAGGTAAGAGGAGCATCCCCGAGGAAGCTCAGTGCAGAGGTGCCAGCTGTCCTCAGAGCGTTGCACAGGAAGAGCCATGCCCCTCTGCATGAAGGATTGGACTACAGCTTCCATGCAAATATTCCCACCGTCCATATTTGCCTTATCTTTCTGATAGTACAAATGAGTCCCCTGCTCTCCAGGCTGAGAAAGGAAAATGGCAGAAGAATGCTTGTAGTTTGGGAATAACAGTATGAAGAGATCAGAAAATCAACATCGAGAAAAGGAAAAATGTTTGAGGATTGACCTCAGTTAGAGAGGAATCCTAGAAAATAGGTGCAGGAAGTGACAGACATGAGCCCACGTTTGGGTTTGTTTGCTCAATGCTGCAGTGACTTATGTGTGCCTGGGTCTTTTGAGCTCCTCTGCAAAGCCCAGCCCAGCAGAAGCCTCCCCAGGATTAATAACAGACATCCCAGAGATTCCTTCATCAGGGGAGCTGAAAGCTAAATCCCTCACTGGGAGTTCAGCTTTTTCCATAGCAGCCCCTTTCCTAAACACATCCCCACATCCAGGTTTTGCAGAAGCCAAAGCTTTAGGGAAAGGGAGCAGGGAAGATCTGAGCTGTGTGCAGCCTTTGGGAAGGGCTCAGGTGTGTTGAGGTTGTGTTTATCCATAACTGTCCTGAGAAATGAGGTGTTCTTCTAAAGCCTCGTAAGGACCCAGCTTTCTCCTGACCAGCTGCAGGCAGACCTCTGCAGGTATCTCTGGGAGCTTCGAGGGAGAGGAATTGCCAACCTGAAATACTGAGGAATCTCCACTCTAAATAGAGTAAGACTTTCTGTTGCAAGACACTTGCCCTTGAGTCATCACAGAATCATGGAACGGTTTGGGTTGGAAGGGACCCTAAATCTCATTCCAGTGCCCTGCCATGGACAGGACACCTTCCACTAGACCAGGGGTCTCAGACCCACATGCAGCCTGGCCTTGAACACCTCCAGGGGTGGGTGTGCTGTCACCCCTGTCACCCAGCTGGCTCATGAGGAAGGCTTCAGACCCCCCTGTTGCCACTCCAGGTCCCAGACCCCTCTCCAACCACGGCAAAGTCCTCGCTAAACAAAGTCACACCAGCAGAGGAGGTGACATCTGCTGTGTTCTGTCCTTGGTACTGGGGCTTTTCCTTCACTGTCTGCTGGGAGTTTGCCCCTCTGGAAGGGAAGTGGTGGCTGCTGGTCCAGAGCAGCACAAGGAGGAGGTGGCTGCGAGGCCAGTGCAGGCACCGCTCCCGGCCCATTGACCGCTGGAATCGATGGAACCGCGGAGCCGGGGGAGTGCCTGGCCGGGAGGGCTGATTACCAAATGGGGCTGCTGACTGATTACCAAATGGGGCTGCTGACTAATTACCAAATTAGGCTGGTGACTTATTACCAAATAAGTCTGGTGACGGCGAGACGGTGCACACAGAGCTGCCAGAGCTGGTTGCAGCCCGACTCCGTGAACACAAAGGAAATCAATGACAGAGGGAGCTGCAATTTCCCAGGATTTCAGAAGTGCTGTTTTTCCTTCTATTACAACATATGAACAATGGTCAAGTGTGTTACTTCTCCATCCACAGGCCTCCCAAAAGAAAGGGATTACAACTGTATCATTAATATCACAGTGACTTGGCAGCAAGTCGACAGATTTAATCTGGTGACAAGATGAGTGGCACTGGAATTCTTGCATCTCCCCAGAAAATGAAAAATGGGTTCTGCCTGCTACTAGTAAATATTGCTGCTAAGTGAATAAAAATTCAAAAGGGAAAAAGCAATTTTCCTTCTGTTCATATTGTGCTTAGTTCTCAATATACTTCATGCAAGAGGCTCCCCTGGCTGATGGATTCCTCCTAGATTGTATCATGCCTTTGAATTTATATGCCCCAGCTCTTTAAAAGACTGTTTGCCAAGGCCTTTGCATTCCATGTTAGTCTGGTTACTGCTGACATTTGAAAGATGCTGTTGAAGAAAAATCCAAAAGGTTTTTTAAGTAAGAAAAGTAGACAGACCTAGCAGGTAGAAGGAGATTAAAGATTTAGTCAACAGCTGAAATCAAAGTTTTCATGAAGTGGTAATGTCAGAAAAAGTTTACAAGGCCTAATAGAGGGCTTGTGTGTCATGAAAACCCAAATTAAGTTTGGGTTTTTTTTTCCTTCTAGCACTCCACATGAATTTTTCAAGGCTCTGGCTTCTTTGAAACAGCAGAGCAGCAACCCAAACACAGCCCAGTGAGAGCTGGCAGAGGCAGAGGCTCTGCTGGGATCAGGTGTGGTGAGTGGGTGGGAGGAAGCCTGAGCTCCAACCCACAGCCCCCCAAGGAATAAAGAGAAGTCCCACATGTGGCCATTGGATTTGTATTAAGTATCTGCCAAAAAGGCTGTTGTCTGCTATCAAACTCCAGAAAAATGCACTAATTGGCAGGGTTTCTCCTGTTTTGAGTGACCATTTGTAGCCCAAGGCATCACTTCAGTCCCACAAACCATGGCTAGTGTGGGCTCCAGTGCTGACATCATGTTATGCTTCACCTCACACGGTTTTATGTTGAAGTATGGAGGCAGCAGAGCAGGGCTCTGCACCACCTCCACCACTGCCACCCTTTTCAGACCCTCTGACTGCACATTGCCCTCCCTCCCCACTGCTGGAAACTCAGCACTCCTGAGCTCCTCCTTTTCAACCCTGGTGGGGCTGGGGCTGGTTTCCACCAATGCTTCTGTTCTACCTTCGCTGGAGTAAGGGGTCCCCTGGGTTTGGCAGGTGCTTGGCCAAGGGATCCTTCCTGCAGAGTGCTGAGGGCTGGTGGAGCTGCCTTGTCTTCCTCACTTCTGGCACTGTGACACTGCCTTGGATTTCCCACCTGTTTTCTGCTTTGGGTGCTGCTTCTGTCCCTCTCCCAGGGATACCCTGCACCTTTCCCCAGCAGCAGAGGCCAATCTGTTCTGCAGGATCAGTTATGTCTGATGTCAAAGCATGAGCAGTTGCCACCCTTTTCTTTCACAGTTTTTCTCCCACATGGGATCAGGCCTCCAAGCACCATGCTGGGCTGTTCAAGTCTGCCATGGTCCTGGCACTGGGGCAAAAGCTGTGAGTATGTCAGCAAGAGCAATCACTCCTGGCTTGGATTTGCTCCAAGAGCTGGAACTGTTCAAGTGTCACCCAGACCAGCAGCTAGGCTGGCTCAGCCTCACTCATCCCAGCAGTGGGGATATCTGGAGATCAAAGACAGGGGTTCCTCTGCAGCTGGAGTTCCCCAAGGTGCTTAGGTAAGAGGCCACTGGAGCCCTTTGCTGGGGTCTCCACATCTGCCGTATCAGCATTGCCACTGATTTAAATAACACACACTGAGAGTAAGAAAATGATATCTGGAAACCAGGGATTCAAGGGGCTGGGAGGCTGGTGATGAATAAACATCCAAGGCTTGCAGTGAATCACTGCATGTCCTTGAACATCCCTGAGCACAGGGGCACTGATGCCAGGAGTCAAGGAAGGTGAGGAGAGGAAGCTGCTCGAGCTAAAGCCTCACCAAAACTTCCCTGTCCTTCAGATAATTGAGGAAGACAAGTGTTGAGTAGGCAGCAGCCCTCAGTGGGCATAATTCAAGCCTGGAAGTGTTTATAGTGTCAACTCTTTGAGCATAATAGGGAATTACATGAATAGGCTGGCTGAGTTCTTAAAGTAATAGCTTTGTTAAAGGCAGTTAGGATCAGGCACCACTCATCAGTGCCATGACTGCCTCGCACCCCTGGCACTCGGGCTGTGCTGTCCTGCTCTGGCCAAGTAACACAATCTTTTCCCTTCTGAAGTAAATAGCAATATATGAATACAGAAATTAAGAGCAATTCCCAGCACCTGTTGTGTAGGAGCACTCTGAGTGTCTAAAGCCTTCGTGTGGAGCATGGGCAGCACTGATGTCCCCACTCTGAGGTGTTCTCATGATATTTTGCATTTTAATAAAGGCCCGGGGTGGTGGTTACTGCTCTGGGTTTGAATTCATTATCCCTAGGGATCGGTGCCAGCAGGTGGGAGGGAATTTGTGACTGCACTGGGGAGAGAGGCAGCAGGGGCTGTACGCAGTGGCACAGTGCCCGTGTTTTCCCCCCACCCCAGGGGAGAGCTCAGCACACATCAGAGGCAAAACTGCATCCACAAAGGGCAGGTGTTCCCCCTGGAGAAGGGGATGCCCAGTGGTATGTGTAGGATTCATGCCTGGGGGTCAAATGGGATCTGATTTTGCAAGGATCAGACTTGGCTGGGCAGTCAGGCCCAGTGATAAGTGAATGTCTCTTTAGGATATTCTGTCCCTCCAGTTTTCCCCATGACACCCAGTGTTGTACCCCAGGTCACAGAACACATTGCAACTTCAGTGTCACATCCTCTCACCTTAAGTGCTAAAGAGGTTTCCATGGAGATCCTATTTTTAGCATTTCACCCAGCTGCAGAGCTCTGAGGACTCATAAGCATGCTCTGGAAGCTAATTAGATGTTTCTTGTAAAGTTCGACTAAAGTTGGTCAACTTGTCATGGAGACCCAGGTTAGGAGGTATTACTAAGATTTGAACTTGCTCTTTGAATAGTGTTTTTTGAAGCAGATCCATTTATCTTAAGTAGAAAAGCTTTTCACATCTTTCACGGGACAGCCCAGGCCAAGGCAGGAGACCAACAGTAGTTAAGCACAACTGCTAATGAGGTTTTTAGTCAAGGCTTAGAAATGCACCTTTTGGCAGCAATTTTAAGTGTAGGGGTCACAGATGTGAAGATCTGATTTGCTTTTGATATATTTTTGTTAAAAACTGGGAGGTGCAGACACAGAGCTGAGCTCCTCTCCCATGGCAGACCCAAGACCCAGCACAGCCTGGTGCTGATCAGGGACTCTCGCCCCTCTGTGCTCCCTCTTGCCAGAAGATGGATGAAGTGGGGGAGGGAGACACCAGGAAGGGAATGAGGTGTTGGGAAAGGCAGAGATTTGCTGCAGAGGTGAGGAATGGGCTCAGGTTTGGGTCTCTTGGCCATGGGTTTTAGGTTGGCAAAGACCATGGTCTGTGGGTTAAGGAGACATGACATGATGTCAGCACTGGAGCCACACCAGCCATGGCCCCCACAAAAGGTGGTTTGTGGGACTGAAGTGATTCCTTGGGCTACAAATGGTCACTCAAAGCAGGAGAAGCCCTGTCAATTTGCAGGGTTGAAAAGGAGGAATTCAGGAGTGCTGAGGTTCCAGCAGTGTGGAGGGAGAGTGATGTGCAGCCAGAGGGTCTCCTGCTGCTGCCCACAGTCCCTGAACCTCTTCACTGCCCCCAGGAATGAACTGTGCTGTCCCTGTCACCCCAAGGTTTTTGTGCAGCTGAGTGTGGCTGAGGTTGTGCTGGCCAAACTACTGACAAGAGGTTTCTGGTGCTGGCTGATCGTTTCTCTGCCAGTGACCCCAACCCTCCTCCTCCCTGGTCCTTTTGGGCTGGTGAGTTGGAGTTGTCCCATTGCCATTTCTTTCCGTCTGCAGCTGGGTAATTGCCAGTGACACCTTTTAAATCACTTTGGGGAGGTTTGATGAAACAAACTAGATGGAAATCAAATTTCAAGTAACTGGTAGGAAATTGAAAAGAAAAATGTTTATGGAGCAATTTTCTTTGCTTCCTCGAATGGTGGAAATTGTTACTGTCACTCATAAATTATTAATTTCAATTTGCCCTGTTCTCTTTTCAGGTTGCAGCTCCACAGGAGCTTGGGCTTTCACTGAAGGTGCCTCAGAAGTGCTCAGGTGATAGAGGTAGGCAGCACCTCCTCCATACACCAGGACAGGGTGTCCCTGCCTTTTGGAGGGTGCCAGTCCCTTCAAATCAGTCCCAAGGGGGGTTTGTTTGGTCACCCTGGTAGAACCAGTCCCGTGAGAAGCAGGCAAAAACATGCACAAGGCTGGGCACAGGCTGAGGTTTGGACCTGTGGTGAATGGAAATCCACTTCTGGAGTGGTTAACTTGGCTGGGAGGTGTTGAGCTGGAAGGTGGGAGGGAAAGTGGCCCAAGGACTCCTGTAATTATCATGTAATTATCATATTTGTACAATTACTGGAATGAGAACCAGGAGGGACTCTGGAGAAGCAGATAGAGTTGCACTCCCTTAGAGTGCCTTGGCAGACCAAGGGACCCACCACCAGAAGTGACTCACCTGGTGTGACAGGAGAGCATCCCCAGCAGGGAGGTGAATTGAGAGCAAAACTAATTGGAAAGGACACAACATTGACAGAAAAATAGCAATGAAAACAGGGAATTTTTCTGCGAGGGCAAGAGCCATAATTCCATAATCAAGTAAGAGGACGTCTTTGGCCAGATGCCCATCCTCCTCAGTGATGAAGCAGAGGCAGATATTAGAAATCAAGGGAAAAAAAGCAGTATATAGCAAAATGGAGTGTAGGGGGGAAATAGATAACCATCGATTTTGAATTAGAAGTTATGAAGTACATAAAATTGCTATGAGAAGCTATGTTCATCAGTTAAAAATGCATGACTTAGGAAATGAATGGCAGTGAGGAAGCAACTGAAATACTCTGTGAACAACAACAACAAAAAGAAATACTGCTGATGCTTTGTTTATAGAGATGGCCAAACTCTTGATAGGGCAGAAATGCAATTGGTGTTTCTGGGCTGCCTTAGCATCTGTATCACAAGAGGATACTGAAAAACTCACCAGCATTTTTTAGATCGAGGCAGGTGTTAAACAGCACTGAGTGGGACGAGTGACACCACAGGCAGACCTGGAGAGGGCTGTGTAGGAGCAGCCTCGCTGTATCTCAGACCACTGGGGAAGCTGGAGCATCCCAAAGGAGATGCCAGGCTGGGTGAGGCTCCTTCTGAGCACCAGGCACAGGCAAAGACAAAGGAAAGGGATCCAGGAGGTAGCTGAAAGGAAGTTGGAAGATTTATGCCAATTTTTTTTTTTTTTTTTTTTTTAATGGAAAAGAGGTCTTGTCAGCCTTCGTTTCACTCACAGAGGAGATTCCCTGTGTGCCTGCTGGAAGTGGCTGAACAGATGTGATGTACTCCAGCCTGTGGAACGTGCCTGACTCAGAGCTGCACAGCTGATTAGAAATGAGCACTCAGCTGCATCTGGGAGACACACGTGAGACAGGGACCAGTGAGGAGCCCAGGCAGCAGCCCCTGATGGGGAGCTGTCAGGAAATCTGTGTTTCTCATAATGTTTTGGAGCAGAAGGCTCAGACAAGTCAATATTTTCATCAGTGATTCAAAGAGACATATTAAAAACTCATTCATAGAAAATCTGTGGCTGACACAAAGCATGGAGACATTGATAAACCCCATGGGGCTCTCAGCAGGGCTGGGGACAGGCTGGGATCTCCCAGGGGACTGAACCCTCTCCCATGCATTGTTAACAGCCCAGTGCTTCATCAAGGAGTCCTGAAGGGCTAGGCATGGGCTCTGTGGTTCATTGGGAGTGCGTGGACTGGGACAGAGGGAGGAGGGCAGTAATCTCACCTTTGTAGGTGCTGAGCCCAGCCTGGCTGTGCCAGCCACGGCATTCAGGGGTGGCAGGGATGGGAAATGAGAGACTCAAAAGAGCTCCACCTGTCTCTCTTGATAAGTAGAAGGTCTGCAGGCTGGTTCAGTCATCCCACACAAACACTTTCCTGTGGAGGAGATGCTTCATGCTGGAAGGAGCTTTAACTAGTGGGGAAATGTCTCAGTGAGTGGGAAAGGGAAGCAGGAGCTGCCTCAGGTCTCCACCTCTCTTGGGGAGAGATGCTGTCCTGGGGATGCTTGAACTGAAAGCAGGTGACACTACTCTGTAGGAGGCCTAAGTGGGTGAAATGCAATAGGCTGTGATTTGCTGGAGACCAGGAAGCCACAAGGATCCTCACTTGAACTTGTGTGTCACTCCCCTGCTGGGAGCACTTTGCTTACAAGGATTCTTGCCCAGAAAAGCCTCACCACTTGTCCAGGACAAACTTCTTGGGGAACCCCCACATGCCTTAAAGAAATTACTGTTCACCATAGCTTAGAGGCCAAAGTCTCGTTCATAAGTGCATTTTTCTGCAGGAAAATAAGGCATCTTGTGCAGATGCACTCAGGCAAGCCTACCAGCAAGCCGATGGGCAGCCTCCTCGAGCACTTGCTTAGGGCAGTGACAGCTGAGCAGAGGACTTGTCACCCCAATCTCTCCCCAGAGAGAGGCTGCCCCTGCACTCAGTGCATCTGCAGGTGGGGCCGGGCCTCCAGAGCCTGCTGCACCCCAGCTGTCAGCAGAAACCTCAATCAATTCAATTAATTTGTCATAGGACAGCAAAGCTCAATGCTGCCATCTCTGGATGTGACATCTCTGGATGTGGAAACTCCCTCTGGAGCCAGGTTGCATCCCAGGGTGAGAGCCTGGGTCAGGGATCCATCAGGTCAGAAGCAGAGGAAGAGGTCTGGAATTCCTGAGAGCAGCAGGACCTCTGGGACCAGCCCAGCTCTCTGTCCTGAAGGGCATCACGAGACACCAGCTGGACTAGCAGGAGGGAAGAAGCAGCAGCCTGGGAGAGGTGAGGGGGAGCAGGATGTGTAGTTCTGGGAGCACCTCTCCTCACAGCCAGGATGATACTGGAGAAGAGTCATTAGGGCAAATATTAAGCAAGGACTAGAATAGACCTAAGGGATCTCATAATGGCACACAATGGCACACAAACCCCTGCCCACATGCTCTGCATGTCTTTCCCTGACCTGGGCTCCTTTCTGGACCAGCCTGGTTTTACAGCAAAAGGACAGTAATAGGTATCCCTGTCATCAGGCAGACCACTAGAATAGTCCATCAGGAATTGCTGCATCCCAGCTCCTGGCCAGAAGTGTACAGCAAGCTTCCCTCTATTGAGATTGGAACTTCCCATCTGCTGGGTCAGCTCCAGGCTGGGTCAAAACCAAAGCAGATGTGAGCTGAGGCCATGAGCTTGAGATTGAAAACAGCTCCAGATGGAAATGAAACCAGAATTCCCCCAACAACCTGGAAAACAATCTCTCCATTACAGACAGAGCCCACTGGCCATCTCTGTTCACAGGGAGTCAAATGCACTCACTAAATATTTGCAGAAAGCTCAGCTATCAGAGCACTTTCTGTGCTTTTAGCCTTAGCCAGTAGCCTTATCTCCCACAGCAAACAGTGAGCACTCAGCAAAATCCCTCTGCTGCAGCCTCCTTCAGGGAGCAGTGCTGATGTGCCTCAGGTGTCCCTGCTCTCCACAGCCCAGCTTTCCCAGCAAGGGTGAGAGGCTTCTCCCCACCTCTCTGTGGGGCAGCACCTCCAGTAGCACCCCCATTGGAGCTTTGCCTGTAGTCAAGTCTTGGTTTTGCTCAGCAAATCTCTCTGTTCCCTCCCAGCACCCGTGAGCTGGTGCTGCCGTAAGCAGCAGCCTCTCCTTGAGCTTCCCTGAGGATTTTCCAGCCATGCAAACTGAGCACGATGGTGCACTGGTGGGGTGGGAGAGGTGCATGGCCTCGAGACAGCCCTACCCAGAAAACAGGAGTCCAAGGGCACCTGCCATGAAGGATTTTGCATGTGATGCCTCTCCATGGTCTGAGAGCAAATACAGATGGTTGAAATCTCAGTTTGTGCTGATGACGTGGTTAAACCAGGAAAATGAGCCACTAGAAGAAAGTGGCAGAGCTGAAGTGCTCCTGGAGAATGTCAGGCAGAGCCTGGGGCCTGGAGCAGCTCAGCCATGAAGAGAGGTCAGACAGCCTGTGAGGGTTTTTGGAGAAGGCACAGGCCAGAGGGGCTCAGTGATGTGATAAATGATCTAGAAAAGAGCGACTCACAGCATCTGCTCTCTCTCCCTCAAAATCCAAGGACACCCAGTGAATCTGGAAAGCAGCAGCTCCCATGGGGAGAGGCAACATCATCTTGCAGAAGGCGCCTGTGGGCCTCCCAGTACCTGAAGACATTTTAGTCTCAGAATTTAGCAAGACAGAAGCAGATCTTGTACATT
The DNA here is from genome assembly GCA_024734035.1 of Alethe castanea. Lineage (NCBI taxonomy): Eukaryota > Metazoa > Chordata > Aves > Passeriformes > Muscicapidae > Alethe > Alethe castanea. The sequence goes on from JANRGV010000049.1 coordinate 13,443,667, forward strand.
TACACTGGTAACAAGATTATTCACGTGCTGCTGAGCCCAGCAGTGGGTCTGGCAGAGACTGCCTGGTACCTTGGGAGGAAGCCAGACTCCAGCTCACAGAAACCGGAATTATGCCTCACATGCAAGCCCTGGTGCTGCACTTTCTCCTGCAGCATCTGGCCATGCCCCCTTCATCCTGGAGCTGAGGGAGTCCAGCAGGACCGTGGTCTGAGGGGTGCAGTGACCAGCATCTGACACATTGACCCTTCATGGGCAGCACCTACAGAGTCACTGGGGCAAGAAGGGTTCTAAGTGCCATGGACACACCCAGCCTGCTGCTTGGGCCAGGCTGACACTGGATTTTGGGTCATAGGCTCCATCCAGCTGGAGGTCTGGAGAGCAGAGACTTGAAGCAAACTGTGACAAAGCCACGTGGCACCAGGGATGAGCCCTGGCAGATCCTTCTGCATTACTGCTCCCAGCTGAGCCCAGCAGCTCCAGGAGAGCCACAGAGTGTGATGGGCTGGAAGGGACCCTTAAAGGCCTAGTCTGAGCCTCCTGCCATGGGCAGGGACACCTTCCACCGTCCCAGGTTGCTCCAAGCCCCATACAACCCGGCCTGGGACACCTCCAGGAATGGGGCAGCCACAGCTATGGGCAGCTTATGCCAGGGCTTCCCCATCCTCCCAGCAAACCTAGAGCAGGAGGCCCCTTCAGCCTGCAGCAGGAGCATGTCTCCCACCTTTCTGGAGTGTCCCGAGCTCACGGGGGCCCGTGCTGCCCTCTGATGGGAGAGGTCCATCCCCACAACAGGACTGCTGCTTTCCTGGGAGGGTCCATTTCATGGAGCACTCCCCACCCAAATGCTCCTCACTGCTCCCTCCATCACTCAGAAAACACTGCTGAGATTCAGAACTGCTTTTAGACATCAGAGCTCTGCCTGCAAGTGTCACTTATTAATTAGTCACCACCTGGCTGCCTTGCTCACATGCCTGCAGTGGACATTGTCAGCCAGTGCCTCCCAGAGACACAGCCTGGCTGTGGCTGCTGTGGGTGACAGTCCCCAGCCTCCTCACAGCCATCCCCAGGCTCTGGAGCTCTGAAGTTTGCTCCAGGCTGGCCGGGAGGAGCAGGTCAGCAGCACCTCCCGAGCTCTGGATCCTGATCACCGCAGGGATCAAACCCAGACTGTGACAAACAAATCAATAAATTCAAATTAAATGACAAAGCCATGACAAACAGCAGGGTCAGGCAGGGTCTTGCCCCACAGGCATGGGGCAGGTTAATGGAGGCTCCCATTCCTGAGCCCTGCAGCAAGGAAACTGCCTCCAACTGGCACCTCCCTTCAAAAAGAAAGGGAAGAGCCAAATCCAGTGCACAGAGCCTGGAGGACAGAGATGGCATTTATAGGAGGGGGGTGCTCAATGCATAGAGCTGGAGAGTGATCACCTTCTTTCCTATTCCATCTCATCCACAGGAACCATGCAGATTCTTAAAAAACGTCTTAAATGAGAAAATGACACTTTATTGCTTCACCTGGACTATCTTTATCTTATGGATTTGATTTTCTTGTCACTTCTGTCCAAAAATGTTTGTTCTTAGAGCTGACTGAGCACTAAGCCCCCAGCAGCACTGACCAGACAGATACTGGTGATGTCTAACTTCCCAATCTGCTCTGTGCCCAAGGTTATATTTGCTCCTGCTGATTTCCAGCTTGAGGAGATCGTGAGCCTTTCAGCACCACTGGGAAGCAGCTGACCTTGTCTGCACAGCTCCAGCTCAAGGACAGTTTCCCAGTCAGGCAGGACCATGATGATCCAGAAGCCTCTAGCCCTGTGAGTGACCCCTTTGTGGGGTAGTCTGGACCACTGTTGTGCCCAATCCCATGGGAAAAAAAAAAAAGAAAAAAAAAAGTGTCCATTTGAACAATCTGCTGCCTGTGGCTGTAGGTCTCAGGGCCAGATTTACTGACAAAAACCTTGGCCCCTCCACCTTCCCTACACATTCCCCCCGCTCCTTCCCTGCCTCCAGCCCAGCTTCACCTCAACCTCCAGCATCCCTGCCAGCTGTCTGTCCCAGCTGTGTCCTCCTGCACTGTCCCTGCTCCAGTCTCTCACGTAGTTTTGAAGCTGCCATTAGACAATTCCATACCCACAATTATCCTGGCCAGGCCAGTCACAGATGCACCACCAGCAGTACCAAGGCCTGTGGAGACCATGGCATACCCATCTGCTGTACAACCTGCTCTCCCAGGCGGTTGCTCAGCCACACTTGGGCTCGGGGCAGGACTTTTCCCAGTTCAGGAGGACCTAAAGCACATTATCCATTCTCCCCCAGGTGTAACCTCCCTGCTGACTGCAGTCATTTGTGTGTGCACACACAGGCACCTCACAGCCTGAACTTGTCTCTGCCAGCCCAGTATTTCACTTGCTTCTCCCTGTTTCAAGAACAAGGAACAGGAATTTGTTTCTAGGCCTGGGCACAGTTCCGGTTATACCTCACTTGAAACTGCAAAGCCCAAGCTGTGGATGCATCACCCCTTTACACCACAGGCCTCCTGCACCCCCTCAGCACTCTGTGAATAATTCATCACATGCCCCAGCCCTCCTCTCTTTCCGTTCTCGAATTAACCATGAGCAGATTGCAGCTTTCTCGAAAGAATTTGTTACTTGGAGTCGTTCCTGTGAACATTTCCAAGGCTGTGGCTGTGGCTGTGGCATTTGCAAGCAGTAAATAGCTACAACACGGGTGTCCTTCAGTGGCCCCACCGGGCTCCAACTCCGTGGAGGGTGCTGTCAGAGGAAGCTGCTTCTGCTTCTGCTTCTGCCCCTTGGGCTCAGGGCTGTGTGGGGACTCACCAACACTGGACTTTCAACTGGAGGAGCACAGGCAGCACACCACCACTAACGAGCCTCTGAACCCACACCAGTTCCACGAGACTTCTCAGCCCACTCCAGGCAGGCAGATTCAAGGAAAGAGAGCATGGGCAAGTAACAAGGTGCCAGGGTGTGGAGGAGCAGAAACACTGACAGGGCCTCCCTGGAAAATCATCCCTTAGATAAGAAATTTCTTCCTTAGAATGACTAATGCTAGAAATATCTTACCCCCCTTTTGAAGACCCCCACATTATCTCTTTGTGCTTTAATTGGTCCTTTTTCAATCCCTTAGGTAATTGGTCACTTTTGCCTAAAACTTTTCAGTAGTTGGATAGTTTTCAATCCTTTATATCATTGGTTCGTTTTTTCAGGCACCCTAACCCTATAAAAGCCCCTTTAATACTTAATGTATTCGGACTGCTGCTTAGATCCCTTTGTAGAAGAAATGAAGTTGTCTGTGCAACCTCTGGGCAGCTTTCTCGGCCTCTTCTTTTGCTGGCTGAGAAGGTCCTGCAAGCGAAAATGAATATCACAAAAGAGCTGATAGCCTAAGCTTTAGGCATTGCTTGCATCTGAGCACCTTGTGGCTGAAGTCTCGCTGAAGCAGCCAGGAAAAGCTGTTCCATACGGAACATTTTATCTGGTCTTGTCGTGGCAGCTTGGGGCAAATCCCAAGCCCTGGCAGCTACACCAGCGCATCCCTCTGGATGCAGAGCTGTGGAAAACAGTGTCCAGAGTTGCTGGAGCCTTGCCTGGGATGTGTCTAAACTCGGCAGATGTTTGAAGAGATCTCGAGTAGGTTTCATGGCTGGTGATGTGGGGCTTTGCTTTTCCTTCTCTATGTATCAGCTGCACCCTTTGCAAATATTTGGGGGAAGGGAATATCCACTCGTTCATGTTACTCATGTGTCCAGAGAGCAGAACAGAGCTGGGGAAGGGGCTGGAGCCCCAGCAGAGGCTGAGGGAGCTGGGAAAGGGGCTCAGCCTGGAGAAAAGGAG
>JANRGV010000049.1:13451860-13463489 GCA_024734035.1 Alethe castanea
CCAGCTCCTGTGATCAGCCCTGGGGCAAGGACATTGCCCAGCTCCTGTGATCAGCCCTGGGGCAAGGACATTGCCCAGCTCCTGTGATCAGCCCTGGGGCAAGGACATTGCCCATCTGCTGTGACCATCCCTGGGGCAAGAACATTGCCCAGCTCCTGTGATCAGCCCTGGGGCAAGGGCATTGCTCAGCTCCTCCAGCCACAGGGATCCATAGGGCCAAGAGCAGCCACCCCTGCACCCAGGACCTCTCCATGTGCCTGCTCTGCACACAGGCTGTTATCCAGTCCCCCAGCCAACAGCATCCCGTGTGCCTCTGAAGGGAAAGGCCACCACCCCCATTCTGGCCACTAGACAGAGGCCCCTGAAGGCTCCCACCACCACCCTACCCATCCAGCAAAGTGGGAGTGGGGACCTGGACCTGCCCATGCCTCTTCTCATGCCTGGTGTGGATGGAGAAGCTTCTGTGGGAGTGAGAACCAGAGCATGAGTGTTCCTAAGTGAGACACATTCTTTGTTTTCGTTAGTAGGACATGGATTTGGGGCTAGGGAGGGTCCAGGGCAGCAGAGCACTGACAACAGCCCATGGTGGTGCTCATGGACTCAGTAAGGTTCTTGCTTGGCACCTGCAGATAGTTCTTCTTTAGAACCTCTCCTTTCTCCAGCCACAGGAGCATCTGGAGTAGCCCCTGGATGGATTAAGGATGAAGAAGCTATTGGTGATTGTTCTTCAGCTTATCTTCTGGATCCAGCAACAGGGGACATGAGAGTATTGAGGGGCAGGGACTGTACAGCATCTCCCACACCTCAAAGGCTTTTTGGAGAAATATCTGGGCTCATTTTTGTGCTGGCAGGAGGGAATTTCAGCTGTGTCATGGATCATCCCATATCATGGATCTTACTGTAGAGAGCCCAGTTCACCAGGCAGGGTCACTGATCCAGCACAGCTCCTGGTGACAAGGACAACCCTAATCCTTGTCTGCCCTGGTCAGGGGCAGATAGCATGGAAGGACCAAGAGGGGCAGCAGTGGTTGTGGCTGATGGCAGAGGGGCTGTGGTCATTTCACTGGGTTTTCACAGCCCATCCCAGCCTTCTGTGCAGCCTGGAGTGTGCATCCACGTGTACAGGCACTGTGCACCCCAGGACTTGGACACATGGGAGTGCCACTGGGGCAGCAGGGCCTGAAAGAGTTCAAGGCTAATAGTGGCCATGGACAGAGAGCAACAGCCCCATTGTACAGTCCAGGTGAAGCACAGAAGAGAAATCCAGGGACACAGAGAAGATCCTGGCCAGCAGCACTTCTTACTTCCTTTAGGGGCTCAGCCCTCCCTGGAGCAATCATGTGGCTGTGTGCACCATCTCTGTGACAGCCACACCTGCTGAGGGTGACTATTTGTGACCAGCCCAGCATGTCTGGCATGACTCACGAGCCTCCGACAGGATCTCAGCAAGCAGAGGACCAAGAGCCAAGAGGCAAGGTCAGGCCAAGAGCCCTGACTGGATGGAAACCCCCAAGAGCATCCCTCCCTTCAGAGCAAAAGCCTTGGCCCTGTCCTTTGGGTGCAAGGGCTGAGTATTCAGCACCTGCAGGAGTGGGTGACAGGCAGGTGACAAGCCTGTGAGTCCTCCCATGTTGTGTTTGCAACTGGATCAAGTGTTGAGATTAATTCAACCTGCAGCAGGGAAGTGAGTTGCCAGTGAGTTCATTTAGAATTAGATATGCAAGCAATAGAAAATTAATACAATTAAATTCAAATTGTCATTTAATAAAACACCTTTTTGCAAGTGGAATATTAAGTGGGACATAAACCCTGTGACACTGCTGGAACGTGCAGCTCTCAGCAAGGGAGGAGTTTTGCCCAGGAATTGTGCACACACACTCTTCTCCACACTATAACTAGTTAGACAGACTCTAATTATATATTTATAGTTAACAGAAGTTTCAGCTAATTGCAGGATGCCTCTCAGAAGCTGCTGCAAGGCCCTGCTGCTGTTGTGGGGTTGGTTGTTACTGACATACCCATAGCTGAGAGTGCTCAGCAGATCTGCTGAGGAGTGCAAGCCTCAAATCTCCCTGCCTGGCACATTAACTGCATGCAGGGACATTTCCATTGTTAGTTCAGCCAGAAAAGGAATAGAAAGTACCCCAACTGTTGGTTTCTTTCATGGATTTGGAGAGAAATTGCCCCAATTTTCCAAAGTGATGTGCACAGGACAAGCCAGGAGCCCATTCATGAGAGGACAGTGATGGGACACCACAGGCCACAAGACTATTCCCAGAGAGTTTTCTTGGTGTGAGCACTGTTTTTTTGGGTGAGCAGGCACCACAAGGGATGTGGAGGAGGAACTGGAGGTGCACAGGGGCATGTGGCTTCAAGGGGATGAGGACATGGGCAGAGGCAAGGGAAGGAGATGTGGAGGAAGGATCACAGCCCCAGCAGCCCTCACACACCTCAAACCTGCAGGATTTAGCTCCCACCATCTCTCAGCCCCCCTCTCCACTGATCTCAAAGCACAGTGGGGCAGAGTCCTGGGGAACCCTCACAGCTCCCTGGGAGGAGATTGTCAGTGACACCAAATCTGATAGATCCTTAATTAAGCTGTTCATCTTTTATTTCTGCTCTGACTCATCCTAGTGACTGTTTGTACTATGGGCTCTTCTCTGTGTGCTGCTCTCACCCAAGTTTCTGTGTCTCCCCAGTGCCACTCTCCCAAACAAGGGCTCCTGCTCTGCAGGCAGCTCACTGGGGCACCTGCCCCTCACTGCCTGGGCCAAGGCAGCTTTTCCAGCCACTCTGCCCTTCCTGCAGCTCTCTTCTGTTCATCTCCCACTCCTGCAACACCCCTGACAGAGTGGAGATGCCGTCCTCAGCCAGAGGATCCAGTCACTCATTCAGAGCTGGGAATGGCACCGCAGGGACTAGGCACAAAACTGGACAGCCGCAGTGAGGAAAGGAAGGTAATTAACAGCAATTGCTTGCTTGAAAGATGCACTATTGAATCTCACTTGCACAGCCTGAGCCAGCAGGGAGCACCTCAGAGTGTGTGAGTGGGAGAATAAACCCATGTAGGTCCTGCTGGACAGAGATCAGCTCTGTAATGCGTTCAGCATTTCTGGGAGCAGGAACTCAGAGCCCTCTCAGAGCCTGTCTGTATCACACAGCCCAGCCTGGTGTGTGCCAGGGCACCACACAGCAGCAGGACCCCACCCCCAGCGTCCTCCAGAACAGCAATAAAAATACAAACTGAGACTCAGAGGAGCTTCACTGCTGCGGGTTTATTACACAAATCCCAGAAAGAGTTGCAGCTAAGCAAGTTATTAGGTTAAATAAAAATAAAATGCATTCTAGAAAATGTTTTGAAATTCATCATGCAATTAAGCTATTAATTTAATGGTCTTTGTTACGTGGATTGGAAATTCACACGGGTCCTCATCTCACTCCTGTTATTGAAAAGTGCGCTCATCATGCGCAGTCATTATGCATTTTCATAAACATTTGATGAACAATAACTGTGAGAAACATAAAATATTGGTTTTGTCCTCCAACTGAAATGACCATATGGAAACGAGCTGTGTCTTCGAGTCAGCAGTTGCAGCACATCCTCATTAATAACACCACTTGCTATTTTTACTGTTTACAGCACAAATGCAGCCCTTTAACAGGGGGGAAGAAGGGTTTAATCTGTAAGGCCTTTGCAGTGATTTGTAAGAGAGCTGCTGTGCCCACATTTCTCTGTGATTCAGGGTGAGCTATAATTACTCAGTATTCTGGACAGCTCTCCTACAAGATGTGAATTTATGTGTAAGCAGAGCAAGGTGGTGGCTGGGGACAGCTCAGGCCTCTCCCCTGCACACACACACATAGTTTCCTTCGGTTTGCAAAGAAAATATTTTCCCAGGCGACGGAGTGAGGTCCTGCCCTGAAAGCAGGGCTGCTGAGCAAGCAGATTGCCTTGATGGTGGCCAAGGTCTCCACTGGCTTCCACAGGCACCTCGTTCTGCTTGTGCTCACCAGGCTGGGGATGGAGCATTCCCTTGACTTCCCCACACTTCAGGTGTCCTGTGCTCACTCCTGCTCCTGGCCCTGTGGCTGACAGGGAAAGGACCAAGGCGCTGCACTCAGAAGAGGAGCCTTGGCCTGGGTGGGTGATAACCACCATGCAAAAGGTTTGTGCACAGACAGAGTGCTCTGGGACAGCTGCCAGCAGCAGGGAAGGTGGCTGGCTCTGGTCTCTGCTGCCAACAGGCTCAGGTTTGCACCAGGCCGAGCAGACCCACAGACATGTCCAGCACCAGGGGCTGGGTGAGATTGCTCCAGCTCCTCCACTTCCTGTTGCAGCTCCCACTGCCCCAGGAGGTCTCAGTTGTGCCCAAAGACAGGAGCCAGGACACTCATGCTGCCTACAACACCTCCTCTTGGGCTGAATTTTACCACAAGCCTAGAGTGCAGGGCCAGGAGCCTTTCCCAGTGAGTTCCTGTGGCAGAAGTGCCTCCACCTGCTAGATGAAGTGCTTGTCATCTGAAAAGAGACACCTCAGACCACAGCCATCCCTTGAAGGTGAGTTTCCTCATGTTCCAGAGCATCCCAGATCTGAGGCAGAGCAATTCTGTCCAGAGATCCAGCAGTCATGCACCAAGGACCTCCCTGGACCAAATTCTTCCATTCAATTTCAGGTCTGAGGAGAGAGGCAGTTTGCACCAGAACTGCTTCACAAGTCAGAGGAGGCAGGAGAGTAAGCAAAATCAGAGCAAAATGTGTCACTTCCTGTTCCTCCTCCCAAAACAACATCCCAATCTGCTGCCCAGAGGAGATTTGGGAGCACAAAACCACACACCAGGAGTGCCAGGCTGCAGCAGAAGAGCCTGCAAAATCTGGGGATGAATGTCCCAGGGCTTGGATGCATCTGTCTCATCGTGCAAAGCATTAATGAAGTTTCTCCCAGGGCAGGACACAGATTCAGACACAACAATTCCCCTTCAGCACTGAGTCCCTGTCCAATGTTGGCCCCGCGTGGATTTATGGCTCCCCATGCTCGTAAATGTCGGCATGGCCATGATGGATGCAGGAGCTGGGAAGCAGTCCCCCAACTGCAGGAGGTTTCTTTATTTTTTTTCTGATCTTTTACAACAGCCATAAACCAGCTGCTGATTAGTGACAGGTCTTAAAACTTTAGGCAAAAGCTGTTGAAATCAGCTTTAAGTGCTAAGCTTCTCCCAAAGCAGAGCAGCTTAGCATTTCCCTTTTGAGGTCATGTATGTGACGTGTGGCCACCGCTGTTCCCAGGGCAGGACCAGGCAGCCCTCGCTGGGTCAGGGGCCAGCCCTGCCCTTCCTGGTGGCACAAGACAGAGAGGGCCTGGGTCCCACACCGTCCAGTCTGTGCCAGACAAAGGGCAGAGCCTGTTCTTCTCTTGGACTTCAGCAGAGACATGAGGTGAGAACAGGACATCTCACAACGGTGTGCGTCACCACCTCTGCCAGCAGAGTCCCCTCCAATGTCCCTCTGGGCTAGCACAGTGCCCATGGGGACTGGCCATTGCTTCCCACTCCTGATCCAGGGGGCACAGATGATAGAGAGAACCAGCAAGGACATGGAGTGAAAAAGCCTGAAGAGCATTCCCAGCAGCGCAGTCCCCACTGCCAGAGGACAGGGCAGGCCTGATGATGACTTTGTAGACAATGGGCTACTGCAATTATGTTTCCTGAGGTTTCATTAAGTATAGATTGCAGAGGCCACAAAATAACATTGAGCATGGCTTCACATTTTGAGATGGGAAATGGCCTTCTGGTTCTTCTGATGTGGATTCCTTCCATCTCCCAGCCCATGGTTGAGTCCTTGCTCCCAGCCTCCTGCTGACCTCCCTCTGGCTGCTGCATGGGGCTGCATGTGGCCTCTCCAGGCTTCAACAGCCTCTGCAGATGTGCTTTGCACTGTGCACCCCTGCTTCCTTGGCTCCAAGGGTTTTGCAGGATACACAGTCCCTTTTCCCCCTTCCCACCATCACGAGCAGCAGACTGTGGTGGGTTGGCTCCAGCTGGACGCCAGGTACCCACCAAAGCCTCTCCATCACTGTCCTTCTCAGCTGGGCAGAGGACAGAAAATAAGACAAGAGGCTTCTGGATTAAGATAAGGGCAAGGAGAGATCGCCCACCTATTACTATCACAGGCAAAACAGACTTGATTGGAGAAAATCTGATTTATTGCCAATCAAATCAGTGTTGGGCAATAAGAAATAAACCCAAATCTTAAACCTTCTACCCACCCCTCCTTTCTTCCTGGGCTTAACCTCACTCCTGATTTCTATACCTGTTTCCCCCCAGCAGTGCAGGGGGACAGGGTTGTGGTCCCCACCAAACGTTGCCTCTGTCACTGCTTCCTCCCCGGAGGGAGGACTCCCCACTCCTCCTCTGTTCCAGCATGGGTCCCTCCACTAGGTCAGTCCTTCAGGATCAGGCTGCTCCCATGTGGGTCACCCACAGGATCACAGTCCTGCTAGCACTGCCACCACTGGGCTCAGCCTTGGCCAGTGGTGGATCTATGCTGGAGCCAGCTGGAATTGGCTCTGCTGGACATAGGTGAGGCTTCCAGCAGCTTCTCACAGCAGCCACCCCTGGAGTCTCCCTGCTCCCAAAACCTGGCCGTGCAAACCCAGTCCATGGATGGATGATGGATGATGGATGGATGATGGATGATGGATGGATGGATGGATGGATGGATGGATGGATGGATGGATGGATGGATGATGGATGATGGATGGATTATGGATGGATGGATGGAAGGAGGGGCTGAAGGAGATTAAACTGACCAGGTTTGTCCAGCTGGGAGCTGCCCAAGGAAGGGGCAGTGCCGGGGAGGGAAGGGGTCCCAGTGCCTGCCTGGCTCAGTTCACTGAGGAACTCAAGGTTCCAAATGAGCTCAGGTCCCAGTGACCCAGAAGGGCCCCTCAGGCTGCCCAAGTCTCCCCCTGCACAGCAGAGCAGAGCAAGCCCTTGCACACCCACTGGGAATGGTCCTTGGCTCGTGGGCAGTGCCCAGGCCAGGACTTGCTGCCATGGCCAAACCTCTTCAGGGATTTTAACAGGGACAAGCAAATTCCTATGGCTCCAAATGCTCCTGGGCTCTGGGGGGCCTCTGTGACCACCACAAGAGCCACCAACTCCACATAATTCCAACCACCACTGGGACTAGAGCCCAGCAGGTCTGTGAAACAGAAATTTCTCATTAGATTTCTTTCTTTCTCTTTTAACCATGGAAAAATATGTTCCCTGGGAAAATCTGGGCTTTGCAAGTAGGAAAACAAAACACTAAATAATGATGTTTTAATATAATTTTCCTTATCTTTCATTTTTTAATATATAGATTGAAATGATGGGTCCTTGACTCCTCTCTCCAGCATCAGCTGCGTCCTTGGGGGACACAAGAACTTGGTGGCTTAGGCTGGGTTCATCTCACTGACCAAGGAAAGAGCTAAAAGTGTCACCAGGACTGGCTGTAGCCCTTGGAGGGAGCAGCAGAGAGGCCAATGTCCCTGCAGGGCTGCACCTCTGCCCTCAGCTGAAAGGAGAAGCTCAGAGCACCAGGTGAAAACCAGGTGGGATGGAACCCATGGATGAAACCCATTTCCTGCAGCCTGCTGGGACCATCCTTGTCTGCTGTGTGGGCAGGGACAAGCGAGAGACAAATTCCATTCCTGTTCCTGTGCCAGGTCCCTCCAGGACGACCATTTTCTGTTTTCTTAATAAAAGCAGATAAAACAGAATAGAAACATTCTGCGGCTTCATTTTAGCCCTCATTTTTCTTCCCCTGGAATTATACTTAATAAGCATTTTATTTTCCTTGCTATCTTTTATTTCAAATTTTACTGTTCCTGATCTGTCATTGTTGTTCGAAAGCCAAACTGTACCAAAAGCCCAGTATTTTTCTGGGAAATGAGCTCCTGTTTTCCAGCTTGCTCTTCTATCAGAGGCTTTCACACTTCAATCTCCAGGGCTGCTCCCACTCTGGGGCACCCTCAGAGAGCCCATCCCAAATCCCAGTGTGAGGCAGGACCCCTGATCCCTGTGCTCACAGTGGGGAAGGTGTTCAGGATCCCTGATCCCTGTGCTCACAATGGGGAAGGTGTTCAGGATCCCTGATCCCTGTGCTCACAATGGGGAAGGATTTCAGGATCTCTGATCCCTGTGCTCCGGGTGGGGAAGGTTTTCAGGATCCCTGATCCCTGTGCTCAGGGTGGGGAAGGATTTCAGGGTCCCTGATCCCTGTGCTCACAATGGGGAAGGTGTTCAGGATCCCTGATCCCTGTGCTCACAGTGGGGAAGGTCTTCAGGATCCCTGATCCCTGTGCTCACAGTGGGGAAGGATTTCAGGATCCCTGATCCCTGTGCTCACAATGGGGAAGGTTTTCAGGATCCCTGATCCCTGTGCTCACAATGGGGAAGGTTTTCAGGATCCCTGATCCCTGTGCTCACAGTGGGGAAGGTTTCCAGGATCCCTGATCCCTGTGCTCACAATGGGGAAGGTTCTCACAGACATCTCCTGACTGGCTCCTGCCTGAGCACAAGGCAAGGGCTCATTGGGCTGTGTGCTCAGGCAGGTGCTGCTGGAAATCTCATTATTCCTGATCCCAGCTCGTAGTTTGCTGCTTCCCACAAACACAAACACAGAGCTGTCTCCAGGTTCTGCCTCATAAGAACTTCCCTACTTTAAAAATATCCTTATTTTACACCTGCGTGCAGTGAATTTGCACCATTATCCAAAACAGATGCTGCCATTCCTCATCCTGTGGGATGGACTCAACCTGCAGATTAACACTTCAGGCAGAGTTTGCTGATTTCTTCCTGATATTTGGGTTTTTAATTCCTGTTTGCTAGTTTGTTTTTTGCTCCAGCCCTTCCATTATGATCAAAACTTACTGGTAATGCAATAGCATCTAACGAAGTCAATTAGAGCTCTGGACCCCAGGAGTCAGGCACTTAATTACAGCCAGGCTTTGCAGCATGCATTAAGGGCTGCCCTGGCCGCTCTGTGGGGAGGAGAATGAACACCAGGAGAGGGAGATCAATCTCCTTGCGCTGGTCCCAGGAGGGTGGCAGCTCTGACACTGCTTCCCAGGATGTGTCCCCACCCCAGGCTGACAGAGGGCTCCCCGAGCTGTCCCACCCCTGCTGCAGAGGGAACATCCAAGCCTGGGTATCCTGGCTCCAGAGTGGCTCTCACACCTTCACAGCTCCTCAATTCCCTCACCATGGCGAGCTCCAGCTGCATCTTCCTCTGACACCTCAGCAGCTCTTCCACTCCCCACCTCCAGAGCAGAACCTGCTCGGATCCTTCCCCACCGTTCCCTTCCCAGAACCGCGGGCCCTGACAGAGAACTCTCGTGGTGCAAGTTTAGCCAAGTTCCCAAAACAGCAGGAGAGCCCCTAAAGCGCAGTCCTACAGGAGATCTCTCACCTCAGGGCATTTCCTTTTGACCTTCCAAGGGATCACAAACAGGGGACAGGATTTCTGACTGGACAGGGAAAATCAGCATGTTCTCAGGGAATGGGGCACCCTTCGGGTTCAAGGTTTGCCAACTCCCCAAAGCCTGACAACTCCTCCAGCGATCCCACCAGCACCCTAAGGGGAATCTGGCTCTTTCCCCTTCCTTCAAGTAATTTGAAATGAAAGCTTTTATCAACAGAACCATAGAATCTTTTAGAAAACACCTTTGAGATCACAGAGCCAAATGATTTGTTTCTCCTGCAGCAATTCCCTGCCAGGCTGCAGACAAAAGGTGCAAGCTCGGAGTCTTGCCCGAATTTGGGGTGCTCAGGGTGAGGTGTCAGAGGCACAGCACTGTCTGTTCTGAAGGTTCCACGTTCCCAACACACAGCTCGACCCCTCCTGGCTGCAGCTCCCTGGACACCTCTGCCACGTCCCCTTGGAGGCTTCCCGAGCACCAGGAGCCCTGAGCACCTTTCCTGCACTGGTAGGAAAGCTCTGTGCTCTCCCCAGGGCTGTGACAGCAAGCACTTTGTCTCTCAGGCAGCCTCCCCAGGCTATGTTCTCTTACCAAGGGGAAGAAACAAAACAAATGTCTTGGAAGGGGGGAAAAATGTACCGTGAAATTGCTGTAAGTCTGTCAAATCACCCAGCCCTTCCAGGAGGAGTGAAGTGCTCAGCAGGCAGAGCAAACCCTTCAGACACAGCCTGGCCAGGGCAATGCCTTTGGCTCCTGCCAGGCCCTGGCTGGTAATTAATCCAGTGTGCAGCCTTGCTCTCCTCCCCACCAGCAAACACCACTCCCCACCTGCAGCCTGCGGGCAGGAGCTTCCAGGGGCACCTCCAGCCTCAGCATTCTGAGGGGACAAACTCCCCAGGGAACAGCTCTGCACTAGTGCTGCCTGTCCTGAGCCAGGAAGGGGAATGTGCCAGGGTATTCCAGGGATCCATGGGGATCCCAGAGTATCCCAGGGTATTCCAGGGTGCCCCAGGGGATCCCAGGGATCCCAGGGTACTCCAGGGTGCCTCAGGGGATCCCAGGGTATTCCAGGGATCCCCAGGTACTCCAGGGGATCTGGGATCATGGCTCTGCACATGCAGGGAAGCTCCAGCCCCAGCTCCAGCACAAAGAGCCAGCCTGGTACCAGAAGTTGTTTGTCCAAAGCCAGACACAGGTGACTGAGCAGCTGTGAGCTTCCTCCTGGATTTTCTTACTGGAGCAGCTCTGAGGAAGGGGCTGGGCTGGCTGCAGGACAAATCATTGCACCTGCAGGCAGCACTCTGGGGCTGGAGTGCAGACCCCAGCCACCAGCTGTGGGGTGTGCAGAGCACACAGGCAGGGAGCCCTGCAATGGTTTGGTCTGGCGGGGATCTTTAAGCTCATCCCATCCCACCCCTGCCACAGGCAGGACACCTCCCACGAGACTGAGCAAGGGACAGAAGGACATTAAATCATAACCAGGCAGAGGTGATGCCTTTGGGAGATCAAATTAGAGCAGCAGGAGGGAAAAATAAAACAAGGAGTTCAATCAAGGCTGCAACAGTAAAAGAAGATGAATTGAGAAATTCAAATCCCTTTAAGATTGATTTGAGTGTTCATGTAAAATTCTCACGGACAGGACCACCTGAACTCTGCAGAGTGGTGGCCAGGCTGTGTTTGCTCCAAACAGAAATTCCCAGCCCTGTTCCAAGTGCAGGCTCCCTCCCCACCTGGCTGTGGCTGCCCTGGACTTCCTTTGCTCTGATTAACCCACGAGGATGGGATTTCCCAGGGGGCACCAGCCAGCCTCATTCGATGCAAGGCTTGAGGCAAAGCCTGATTATTTTGCAAAGATTGAGCTCAACTCACCACCTCTTAAGGCACCCTGGAGCTCTCTCAGGACCTGTCCTGAGCTTTGCTGGGTCCAGCTCAGCTCTGGGGCTCCAGAGCATGCAGGGATCCCAGAGCTGCTCCTGCTGCTCTCTGGGGCTGAACCCTCCCCATGGGCACTCCCAGATCCTCTCCTGCTGCTCTCTGGGGCTGAACCCTCCCCATGGGCACTCCCAGAGCTGCTCCTGCTGCTCTCTGGGGCTGAACCCTCCCCATGGGCACTCCCAGAGCTGCTCCTGCTGTCTGGGGCTGACTGCTCTGTCCTGCTCTGAACCCTC
>JANRGV010000049.1:13474779-13486442 GCA_024734035.1 Alethe castanea
CCCCTGTCAGCTGCACCCCCTCTGTCCCCATCTATTCCCTTGCACACACCAGAGTACAAGCCGTCCCCGGCGGTGCTGTACACCCCGAACCCTCCTGCACACCCTGAGGGGGTTTCCACCTCTATTCTCCATCTCCTGTGGGACGCTGACCCCATCCATTCCATCTTCCCTCTGGAGTGCTGCCAGCCAGGTCCCTTTTCCCCAGGCCCCTGGGGCGCTGTGTCCTCCTCACCCCTCTACATAAAGACAGACAGCGCTGCTGTCCTGCCTGAAGTCCCCCTTCCCCCCTCCCACTGGGTTGCTGCCGCTCATTCCTGTCTTCTCTTTCCCCCACCATACAAACACTGGCATGCTGCCTCACACATTTCGGTAGACTCAATGAGCTTAGAGCTCTTTTCCAATCTTAACGATTCCATGATTCCATGATTTCCACCCTCCTCCATTTCCATCTCTCTCAAGCTGGGGCCGTGCCCCCCTTCCCGCACTGCCCCCTAGTCCCAGGCAGCCTTCAGTCTCTCACCCTGTGCCAAGAGCTGGCACCAACCCAAAGCTGCCGGTAACTTTCCATTATTCAGGCTGCAGTTCCGCTCCACTGCGCTCTCCAGATCGATGGGCCGCTGGCCGGCATGCCGCGGTCACGGGGTGGGTGGTGTCGTCCCCCCCCCCCGCGACAAGGGTGGCCCTTCCGGGGGACACTGGCTGGGAATGCGCTGTTCCCCGGGCAAAGCTGCACAGGGCAGTCCGTGCTGGCAGCTGGGGACACCGTCCAGCTGTCGTATGTTTGTCACGTGGTGTTAAAAACACAGCGGGAACGGCTTTTTAGGGTGGTTTGCGTGCAGGATGTAAGTCGGGGTGGTGATGCAGGTGCTGCTGCTGGGAACCTTATCTCTGCTGCACACCCGGGCACTGCTTATCGAGTACCCCCATGTGCCATGGGGGGGCCACTGCCCCTCGCTGCTGCTGCTGCCGCCGTACATCCCCGGGGCTGAAGGGTCTGTGTGGCCGGGATGAGAGCAGGCGCCGCTGAGGGCAGCGTGGGCACGGGAGCTGGGCGCGGGGAAGCAGGGCTGCGCCATCCCAGAATGGGCCACAAACTTCGGGGGTTTTCTAGAAAAGATTCAAAACACCCTGCTGCTTCCTGGCAGGAGGGTGGCTGGTTTGAAGGCGTGTAGCCAGGTGTTTCTCCCCTGGACACCCAGCCGTGGTCTAGGTAGAGTTCAGCATTCCTGTGGGGCTGAGCCAGCAGCACAGGTGCTGCCAGGCTGGCACTGCTGCCCTCCGTGCCTGGCTGTGCCTGGGCCAAGGGCTTTCCTGTGGGTGACCATAGAAGATTTTCAGACAGGCTCTGCCTGCACCTGTATCCTTCCTACTGATGGGTGGCAGTGGTTTGTGAGCTGGCTGGACTGTGCTGCTCCTCCCCTGCTGCAGATTTGGGGTTTGCACATGTGGTACTCCTGGGCACATGCGTGCTGCCTGTGCTATGTGGGCCATTCACAACCAAGAGAGTTCCCAATGCATCCCTGCCCAAGCCCCAGTGAGATTTCCCTGGATATCAGGAAAAGGGTCTTCACCCAGGGGATGGTCGGGCACTTAACAGGCTCTCCAGGGAATGGTCATGGTCCCAAGGCTGCCAGAGCTCCAGGAGTGTTTGGGCAATCAGCATAGGGTAGGATTGTTGTCCTCTGCAGAGCTAGGAGTGGAACTTGATGTCATCATTTGTCCCTTCCACCTCAGGATGTTCTGTAATTCTATGGACAGGTACCAAGCCCAGGGTGGCATTGAAAGGGTTATGTTGAACGGTGTCCCTTGCCAGCCATCACTCTGGCTCCACCCTGGCTCTGTTTGGGTTAAAATCCCAAATTCCCAGTGCTTCTGCCAGGGCTGATGCTGAGTTGGGCTGCATGTGTTTGAGAGGGGTGGACAGTCCTGGGTTCACAACTGCTGCACTCCGGAGCTGTGTCCTTCCCTTTGGTGAACGCTTTGGGATTGTGCTGCTGCCAGCCAGGAAGCAGAGTTACAAACCACAGCACAGTGGGTATTTTGGCCTCTTGGTGCCGTCTTCTGTTGTTTTTCTGGAGCAAACCCAACATAATGGCAGGGAAATTCCCTTTCCACCCCAGCCATGGGCTGTGGCACCTCTTCCACAGCCTTTCCAGCTGGGAACAACAATGCAAAGTGGGCAAGTAATGGCTTATCCTGCCTGCTGCAGGTCCCTGCCTGCCCTGCTCAGGCTGGCATCCAGGACTCTGCCAGCTTGTCCCAGGAGGCCTCAGCCACGTGCTGAAGGCTGCTGCCAGGTCATGGTGACACAGCTGGAAAATAAGTGTCCTGCAGGCAGCAGAGGGCTAGGGGTTCAGCGTGGCTTCAGCATGGCTGCAGCTCTGGATGGGGGTGGAGAGGCCACCCTGGGTAGGGGTTTCTGGTACCCGTGGGGTGAAACAGCGAGCTGCCCCACAGTGAAGGTGGTTGTAGCCTCCTGGCAGCCTTGGGGCCACTGATGGCCCACAGACATCCCAAGATTGCAGATGGGTTAGGGTTGTGCTGACACACAGGGGAGGGACCATCCTGCCCCTAGCATTGTCAGATGCTCTTTAGGCTCTGCCATGCAGAGCGTGGATTTGGCTTCCTCTAGAAATTCCTTGTGTGGATATCTGACACTTGCCCCAGCGTGGGATAACTGTTCCCATCCTGGCCAATGCTACTCCCAGAGCTGCCGCCTCCCCTTCTCCTCCTGTTCCCAGTGCTGCTGCCACCTGTGCTCTGTCAGCATGTGCAGCTGGGGCAGCTTCTGTTTAGCTTGAAGCTCTCCAAGGCAGTCCTGTGGTGGTTCTGGGCTGGTGTGTGCTGACAACTCCCACATGGAGCAGGTTGAAGGTCTATTCTGCCAGCAGCTTTGCTTTATTCCTATCTGTGGGATTTTAAGTGCCACCTATACCTCCAAAATGGACTTTATGTAACCACGAGTCTTTTCCTTGGATGTAGTAATTCAAGGACAGCTTCTCTCTGATCCCTCATCCCCTTTGCCAGACCCATTTGCTGCTGAGCAAAGCAAACACGCTGTGCTGCTGGCACCCTCCACATAACCTCCAGGGCCAAAGGGTTTATTTCTGACAGTGGGACCTTTGTGCTGCTCCTGAGCTGGTTTACTTATCCTGATCCAAAACTTCCTGAAAGCCCTGTCTGCTGTGTTAGGTGGATTATCCTTCCCAAACATCCAGCAAGTCCTCACAACCTGCTTTAGACAAATGTGAGCTCCCAGGCTCTGAGCTCAAGCTTGAGGTTGTTCCTGTCTGGATACAGCCTGCCAGGAGCATCTGCACAGCACCTGGAGATGGGATCTGCTCTGGGAGACTTGTGGGTTTGCAGAGGGGATGGTTAGGTATCAGCCGGGTTCAGTGGCACTTGGTGGGTGAGGGAATGGCTTTACTGGCCAAGATTAATATTGCAAAGTGAGCAGCTGACGTCCAGGATGATGTTATTTCTTCAGCTGGAAGGAGCTTCCTTTATTTTGCTTGATGCAGAAGAACAAAGTGAGCACCGTGGCACTGCTTTGGATGCCCCCCTGGAGGATGAAGGAGCAGCTGGTGCAGTCATGCAGCAGAAACCCTCCTGGGAAGGGTGTGTTTATCTTCAGGAACATAAAACACCCTAACTCCAAGGGGTGCTGTTTGCTAATTGAGCTGTGTGCCTTCACTCCAGCCACTTATCCCTGATACCACGGATGTTGTGCCCCAAAATGTGCCTTGGGCTCAGAGCTGTCCCCTGCCCACAGGACCCACGTCTTTGTGTCCCTTCATGTCACAGCAGTATTCAGCTGAAGCTGTCCCCTATGCCATGCCACCTGCTTCAAAGGGAGCTTTGCTGACAAATCCCTTTTCTGAGAGTGATCTCTCCTCCTCCCTTTCCTCCACCCTCTTTCTGTACTCAGGGACAGAAAGCTGCTTTCCCTGTCCTCAGGCGAGTAAAATCAGGGAGCAGAGCCTGCTAGATATGGTGCTTGCTGCTTCCCATGAGCTGCAGCTGCTCCTCCCCTGGCTCACACCAGGATTCGTGGCACTTTGAGCAACGTGGGGCTGTTCCTGGCTCCAGGGGACTAGAGAGAATGCCTTGTTTCCGGCTGTTTATGCTTCCAGCAGCCCCTAATCCTTGTCACAGGGTTTCCATATGGGAGAACGTGTCCTGGGACCATGCCATGTGCCTCTCTGCTCTCTTGTCCAGGCCTGCTGGCTCTGCATGGGTGGTTTTGCTGCTTCCCTCGCACTGTGCTTCTTCCCCATTGGGCATGGCCAGTCTGGGGACACGGATGCCAAGGCAGAGACCTGCTGGAGGAGATGGCCCTGCTGCCACCCAGGGCTGCTCTCCAGGGGCTGGCCCTGGGTTCAGGTCTGTGGCTGGGTTTAGGGTGCCAGCAAGAAGGCTTAGCTACTCAAGCTCAGGAAAGATCTTGTGACGTGGCCAACATCCCCCAGGCTGCCAGAGCCCTGTTATCTCCATGGCAGAGAGTTTGGGCTAAAAATGACATGAGGCCAGCTGGAGTTGAAAACTAGATGTTGTTTGTTGAAGCCATGGCACAGAGGAGCGTGGGGCAGCAAGGCACCCTTGGCTTGATGTGCTCAGGGTCTGGAGAAGCTCTGTGCTTTGCAGTCTGGCTGCTGGTGCCATCAAGGTTAGGAGGCAGTGGGTTGAGGCTGGATGTCACCACAGCAAGGACCATGAGCAGGTTGGAGATGGAGCATGCCAGCCCCACCAGACTGACCTTGTCCTTGCCATGGAGTGGGCTTTTGGAGAGCAATTCTGAACCCTGGGATGGGGCATCCTCACTGTGCTCCCTCAGGGCTCCCAGGTCTTCCTTGGATGAATGGTGAAGCCCTGTTCCCTTCCACAGGTGGGTTTCAGGTATCTGAACTGCCAGTTGGATCCCATCAGCAATGGGATGGCAAGGGAGCAGCAGGGTCCAGCTCAAGGAATGGCAGCACAGGAGCCTCAGAGCTGCCCTATCCATCAGCGTAGGGTTGCAGGGGGTTGCTGACCTGGCCCTTATCTTTCCTGTTTCTCTTCTTAGCTCCCGCACCTCTGCAGCCGAGAAGGAGATGGGAGGTGAGTGACAGGAGATAGCCTGGAGGTTCAGGCACTGCAGGCCTGGTGTTGTGGGGGAAGGACCCAGGTCTCAAAAAATGAGCTGGATGAAGAACAACATGGTTCCTGGTCAAGTCTTGCCCCTCAGCAAAGACTCAGCCTCTGCTTGAGCACAGAGCAAGCAGAGCCCATGTCAGTGCTGGGGGTTCTTCTGAGGTCCAAGCCAAAGCCTCTCTCCCCTTCACCTGCACTGGAAGCTCCTGG
This sequence comes from Alethe castanea, assembly GCA_024734035.1. Taxonomy (NCBI): domain Eukaryota; kingdom Metazoa; phylum Chordata; class Aves; order Passeriformes; family Muscicapidae; genus Alethe; species Alethe castanea. The sequence continues at coordinate 13,480,120 of JANRGV010000049.1, forward strand.
GGAGGCAGTAGGAGCTTGGTGGGGCATGGGCCATCTCCATCCTCTTCCACCGCAGGAGCAGAAAAAAGGGAGAAGCGATTCCGAGCCCATCAGGGATTTGGGGATCACCACGGTGGAGTCACCGGTGCCCACACCTATTTCTATGCTGATGAGGCCAAGTGTGACCAACACATGGAGACTTTCCTGCGCTGTATTGATGCCTCAAGTGAGTGCTCCATGTGTCCTGGACAGCCCCACTGTTCTGGGGACTGCAGGGATCTCTCAGTCCCACCACCACCTATCTCTCCTGCCCAAGGGCTGATGGTTAGATTGACTCTGTCCTTGTGGCTCCATCCAGGTGGCAGTTCAGATGACGGCTTCTCTGCCATCAAGCTGACAGCACTGGCCAGACCCCAGTTCCTGGTGAGTGCCAGAAGTGTGACACAATGTGCTGGGGCAGAGCCAGGGCCACAGATGATGCTTCTGCTGGGGCAGGTGCCAGATGGCATCTCTAGTAATGGCAGTGAGGAGTGGGCACCCAAGTGAGCCCAAGTGTGAGTGTGAGCCCGACCCCTGGAGACCCTGCCTCAACTTTTGGGCAGACACAAAGAGCTTAGAACTTTAAAGGTCCCAACACGAAGGGGGATGTGTGGGGTCTCTACTTCTTGGCTTGGCCAAGGTGCCCTTCTCTGGGGTCAGCATCTGCCTTGGGCTGGATGTGATCTTGCAAAGCCCTGGCAGGACAGGAGGCTCCAGCCTGTGTGTCCCACCTGGAGCCCTGTCCCCACAGGTGCAGTTCTCAGAGGTGCTGATGAAGTGGCGGAAGTTCTTCCACCAAATGGCCACCGAGCAGGGCCAGGGCGGGCGGGCGGTGCTGGACACCAGGCTGGAGCTGGAGAAGCTGCAGGTGAGGCGGGTGATGCCTGGGGGAGGAGGCTGTGCTGCAGGGAGGCACTGCTGGAGGTGGCCATGGACACAGAGGTGCCAGAGCAGCCCTGAGCTGTGACACCTCAAGCAGACAGACCCCTGTGGCCCAACACTTCTTTTGGTGGCAGGAGGCACTGGCCAACATGGGTATTGCGAGCAAGGCAGAGAGCCAGCAATGGTTCACAGGCGAGAACCTGGGCACGAGCAGGTAAGTTGTCTGGGAGCTGGGAGTGCTGCAGGGGAGGGACACTGGGGGACTTTGTCCAAGTCCCTGGGGCAGCAGCAAGGGGAGGTCTCCAAAGGCCAGCTCTGGATCAGCAGAGCAATGGAACATACGGAAGTTTGGGTGGAGGTGACAAGACAGGACAGGGTGGCAAATGTCATGTGTCCTTCCTGCTGGTGGGGTTTGGGAGCTGATAGAGAGCCCCCTGCCTTTGCAAGACACCAGCAAGGACCTGGCTCTCTGCTCCCAGCACTGTGGACCTGCTGGACTGGAACAGCCTTTTCGACAGCCGCACCAAGCTCTCCAAGCCTCTGCTCATCCCCAACAGGAAGGTGAGTAGCCCAGAGTGGTCCCACAGAGTGTTTGTGGGAGCAGGGCAAGGGTCTCGTGCTCTTTCCAGTAGGTGCTGGTGGCTGCAAAGCTCAGCCATGCTGTGACCACAGTGTGCAACTACCAGCCTGGCAGGGTGGGCACCCTGCCACACCGTGCTGGCTGGTGGGGGCTAGGGGACTGGGATGGGTCAGCAGTCCTGGGGATGAGTTCCCTGCAGGGGTGTTTGTGTCCCCCATGGGCACAGCTGGGTGCAGGCAGGGTGCCACAAAGCTGTTCTTGTTTCAGACTGGGCAGCTGGAGCCTCTGCTGTCACACTTCAGCGAGGAGGAGGAGCTGCAGATGAAGAGGGTGCTGCAACGCATGGACGTTCTTGCAAAGGTGAGGGGCCCTTGGGGCTGGGGGAGCCACAGAGGGGACACATGGAGCAGGCAGCCCCCATGAACCCAACCTGGGTGTCATTCCCCCCCAGAGAGCCATGGAGAAGGGTGTGAGGCTGATGGTAGATGCAGAGCAGAGCTACTTCCAGCCAGCCATCAGCCACCTGACCGTGGAGACGCAGCGCCGCTTCAACAAGAGCCGGCCCATCATCTACAACACTTACCAGTGCTACCTGAAGGTGAGGCCAGCACGTCCCAGTGCACTGGCGGGGACAGATGGAGACCTCATCTCCTGAAGCCATGGCAGTGCTCTGGCACAGCTGCTGAGGCAGTCAGAGGTGGCCCTGGAGCAATGATCTGGTGCCATGTCTTCCCCGTGGTCACAGGAGGCTTACAACAACGTGACAGGGGATGTGGAGCTGTCGCGCCGGCAGGGCTGGCACTTCGGCGCCAAGCTGGTGCGTGGCGCCTACATGGAGCAGGAGAGGGAGAGGGCAGCTCAGGTGGGCTATGAGGATCCCATCAACCCCACCTATGAGAAGACCAACGAGATGTACCACAGGTAGGGGACAGCCCCAGCCACACTGCTGCCTGTTGCCCCAGTGGGACGAGGCCTCACCAGAGACCCATCTTGCCTTACAGGTGCCTGGACTATGTCCTGGAGGAGATCAAGCACAGCCGGAAAGCCAGCGTGATGGTGGCATCTCACAATGAGGACACGGTGAAGTTCACCCTGCGCAGGTGAGGGCTGGGCAGGCAGCGTGGTGAGGCAGGGCCAAGGGACTTGAGGAATGTGGGGGCCTAGCAGAGATGCAGGGAGGTGTGCTGTGGTTTGTCAGGTCCTCCCTAAGCTCACCTGGGGGGATCCTGGCTCCCACCTGGTGCTCAGGGCTTTAGATGGGGCTTGGAGCTGATGTACAGCATGGTGGGCCTAGTGGCTGCAGAACTGGTCCCATCACCAGCACAGAGGTTGTTGTAAAAACAAATCCCTCAAGCTCTACATCCCAGCATCCGTCTGGGATGTGGTCAGTGCCACGCTGTCCTATTTGGAGATGATCCCCAGTTCTCTGGTGGGACACACTCCCTGGTGAGCTCTGCTGTGTCAGCTCTCCCCCTATGCTGAGGTTTATTTTGCAGGATGATGGAGCTGGGGATCCATCCCTCGGACAAGAAGGTGTGCTTTGGGCAGCTGTTGGGCATGTGTGACCAGATCACCTTCCCCCTGGGTGAGTGATGGGAGTGGAGGGTGGAGGGAAGGGAGGAAGGGAGGAAGGAAGGTCATAGAGCACTGGCTGAGCACAGTGCCTTGCCATGGGGAGTGCTGTGACCCCTGTGGGGCCTGGGGAAGATGTAGATGAGGGTATAAGTGAACAGTCTCATCCCTCTCCTGGAGTTCCATGAGCCTGTAGTGGCTGGGCAGGGACATTCCCACTTTGGAGTCTGAGCAGAGATTGGGATGTTCCAGGGTGGGGCAGAGACTGGTCCCAGCAGATAGAAACCCTCTCCTGTACCTCCTCAGCCAGGGGGTGTCCCTGGGCTCCATGGGAGGCACATCCTGCATCCTGGGCTCTCTGCTGACAAGATGGCACCAGCCTCTTGTGTGACCTTGGCCACAAGCCCAGGCAGTGCAGCAGCACTGCCAGAGTGCCTGGACAGAAGGACACACAAGGGCCCAGCTACCCAGCCCAGGTCAGGGACTGATCTCCCTGCCCATACCAGTGTCCAAAACAGAGTCCCAAGGCCAGCAGAGCAGCAGGAGGCAGACTGGGCAGTTGTCCAGCGCAGATGCTGCTCTGTCCTGGAGTTCTCTTGGAAGCAGGGCTTGGCCGCCCATCTGCAGCTTCCTCCGGTCATGCTGCAAAAATGTGTTAACTTGATGTTTCTGGTTGAACGCTCCTTGAGCTGGCCCAGCCCCGGCTGCCGACATTCCCAGGGCTCCTGGTGACCTCAGCCTGCTACCTCTAGCGCTTTCCCAAGCTCCCGGTGATGAGCCAGGAGAGGATGTTCTGCTGCTGGGATCCCCCTGCCAGTGCCCAGCCACAGCCTCCTGCACCCATCCCTGCTCCATCAGCACTCAGAGCATGGGAGAGCAGGCAGGGAAGGGCAGGTGGCTTTTTTTTCTTCCCCCGCTCTTTTTCAATTTGCACCCTTGTTTTTTCTTCTCCCTCTGTTTTTTCTTCACCTCTTTTACCTTTAACCCTTTTTCTTCACCCTTTTTTCCCCCCTTCTCCCCCTTTTTTCTCCTCCTTCCTTGTCCCTTCCTTCCCTTTCCCCTCTCTTTTCTTCCTTGCTCCTTTTTTTCCCCTTTTAACGTGTCTTCCTCCTATTTTTCCCTTTTCACATTTTTTTTCCACTTTTTTACTCCTTTTTTACCTTCTTTTTCCCTTTTGCACATTTTTTTTTTCACTCTCGGCACCTCCCTGATGCGCAGCCTCTCCCCCTGCAGGCCAGGCTGGCTTCCCCGTGTACAAGTACGTGCCCTACGGGCCGGTGAACGAGGTGCTGCCTTACCTGTCCCGCCGGGCCCAGGAGAACAGGGGCTTCATGCAGCGGGCAAACCGCGAGCGGGACCTGCTCTGGAAGGAGGTCAAGAGGCGTCTCCTCACGGGAAACCTCTTCAGCCACTGACCTCAGCCCCAGCCCGGGGGCTCCTGTGCCTTCACCCTGAATCACTGTCACCACTGCCCATCCCAGTTCTGCTGCAGCTCCCCCAGCCCCCTTTGCCCGGGGCGAGAAGTGTCCTTGTTGCTGTTGAACCACTGAACCACTCGCACCTTGTGGTGGCCTCTGGGATCGCCCCAGCCGGCACTGCGCCAGGGATGTTCTCCTGCCAGCCCACTCTGTGCCTTGATGAACACTGCCCTGGCCTTTTCTCCCTGGCAGGATTGCACAGGGTGATTTATCCACTTGCTGTGTGCCCATGGGCTCAGATTCAGGTGGGCTGGGTGACTTGGGGACAAGCTGGCCTCAGCCAGAAGCTTCTCCAGCCTCTGCCAGGGTTGGAGCTTTGCCTCCATCAGACCTTTGAAGGGGTGGGATCAGCCCCAGTTGCCTGTCCCAGATATCTACCTGCCTGCTCACTGGCTTTGCACTGACCAGAGCTGGGCAGGTCCAGGCTCTCCCCCATCCCACTGGGATATGCTGCCTGGGGTTGTCCATCCTCAGGCACACGTCCTACAGAGCAGGAGGGGTGAGGGGAGTGGGCTGGCCCCATCCCTGTACCATTCCTGCCCTGACCACAGTCCCTGGTTCTAATGATGGACCAGGGGCAGTGGGAGCACCAGGAGCTGGACCACAGCTCATCTCTGCTGTACACTGGATTTGTAGAGAATGGAAATGATTAAATCACAACTGTTCCTGCTCCCATCTCTCTCTCTCTCTGTTATTGGGCAGCCACATGTCCCCAGGCACTGCCATGGTCTCAAAGGGGGGTTAGTGCTGCACACTTTGGCTTGAGCCAGAGCTTGGGGAAAGGAGTGAGGCCAAACTTCCTGGAACAGGGACTGGAGCTGTGGAGCTTCCTGTGATGGGTTTGTGGGGAGCTGGGAGCCCTAGGGCATCCCCCTACCTGCAGAGGAGGAGGTGGCAGCATGGGAGAGCCTCTCCCTACCCTCAGACAGGCTTTTGGGGGACATTCACGCCCAAAATTAGGGGCACTTTTTCCTGAGCTCTGCAAGACCATAGGCATCTCTGGGATTCCCTGCCTGGAGCTGTGGCAGTGTCTCCTTTTTTCCCGGGTCAGTCCCTCGACTTGGTGAGCCCCTCACACCACAGGGGTGATGTTTTGGCATTCCAGAGCTGTTCATCTCTTGCCTTTTCTCTAGCTGAGACTTTTCTGCCTTAAAAAAAAAAAAAAAGAAAATACCTGGAGGGGAGCAGGGAGCTTTGCCTGGAGCGTGGGACTAGAACAGCACTGGTGCAGACAACAGTTTGGTTCCTGGAATTTAAGAGAAGATAGGAGATGTTCTAGGCCCTGGGCTGCCTTCCAGCCCATGCAGCATGCTGTGACAGTGGCACAGAGAAAGTACCCTGGTGCACAAGGGGCTGAGCTCTGCTGCTGCAACTGCACCCAGGGCTGGCTGATGCAGGAGCAGCTGTTACCCACTGTGAGCTTCTGGAAAGACCCCCAGGCATCTGTGTAGTAAGGCAGGAGAAGCCCCTGTTGACCCTCTTTTTTGCAGACAATCCCCAGCCCTCTTCCTAGGACAGAACAGCTTTGCAGCCTAGGTCAGTGGTGTTGTGTGTGCCTGTTTGCAGGGGCTGTGTAGGGCTGCAGGTGCTGCCTCCTGAACACCCAAGGCACAGGATGTCCTTGAAACCCTAAATCCCTGGTTCCCCACAACTTTTCACAGAATGTCCTCAGCTAGAAAGGACCCACCAGGATCACCCAGCCCATCCCTGTCCCTGCACAGACACCCCAACACTCCCCCCCTGTCCATCCCTGGCAGCGCTGTCCAAACGCTCCTGGAGCTCTGGCAGCCTCG
>JANRGV010000049.1:13494739-13511264 GCA_024734035.1 Alethe castanea
CTGTAGTAGCAAGGTTCCACAAATCCCTTGTGTACTACAAATTTAATCCCTCCTTGATTTTTTTTCACTTCAAAAGGGAACATGACTTTTGCTTTTTCATCACTCCTTATTAATGGACAAAAATGGTCCTGTTCTTACTCCTGGCATCACCTTAATGGCTGGTGGGGCATCCATGGGATCTTACAGCAGATCCATTAACTCGCTGTGTACTGGAGGAGGAGTTCCCTTTCCCCTCTGGAGGTGTAGAAGCCTCCAGCAGGACATCGTGGTGCTCCTGGTGGGTTTTTGGGAAGGACTAGGAGTTTCTGAGGGTTGTAAATATTTGTGATGCTTTTTTTAATCCCTGCAGCTCCTCGGTTCTCGTGTGCTGCCAGGGATGGAGGCAACAAGGAAGCGAGTGTTTAATAGGTAAACACCAGGATTTTGCTTCATTGGGCTCTGCCCATCCTTCACTGAGCTCTCCTGGCCTCACCACCACTGTCAGGGGCCACCTTAATGTGTCCTGTGGCTGGGAGCCCATGTCCTGGAGACGTGCAGCCAGAGCCCTGCCTCTCTGCAGTGCTCTAAGCCAGCACCGTGTGGATGGAATGGGAGCTCAGCCCCAGTGTCCAAGGCCACAGAGCTGTGGGGGTTTCTTTCCTTACCAGCCAGCTCTGGATCTAAGGACTTGGAGATGTTGCCTGGGGTCTTAAGGGACAGTGAAGTGTCCCCCAGGGTGAAGGTGAAGCTGCAGGGATGGGACTGAGATTCCCTACAGATGCTGCAGCAGCGTGGGGACCTGAGCTAGAGCCACCAGTGAAGCTGGAGCTGCCCAGACCAGGGACATGGTCTCACTGGGGAGAGGCTGCTAGGGCTGCCAAAGACCACAGAGCTTGGACTTGGGCCGTTCGAGGTGTCACAGCTCTTTACTGGGGCCCCCAGTGAGCCCATCCACAGCATGGATGCTCAGCATGAAACCCTGGCAGCATCATTCCCTGCATTGCCACCACAATGAAGACAGCTGCTCTGGGGCTTCCCCACAGGGAGGCTGGCCACAGGCTGGCCACGGGGCTCACCACACCCTGGTAGAGCTGGAGGTGGCACTTTGCAGCTGGGACCAAAGCCCACATAACCAACTAACCCACTGTGCATGAGCCCTGTAACTGCTCACTGCATGCGTTGGGAATGGGGTGTGGCCTGTTTGGAAGAGAGAAGGACAGGATCTGCCAGGACAGTGGGGGGAGGATGGTCCCCCAGCGAGCTGTTCCCATCTCTTGCCCCCACCCCAACCTGCTCTAACCTTTAGACTCACTGCTCCTAACCTGTGTAATCTGTCTATTTTAGGGGTTTCTATAGTATCCATCACCGTAGGTCTAACAACTCCCAGGTAAGGTGGCTGGGATGGGTGGTTGTCCCTCCCCCTCCCAGTACCTAAGGAAGCTTGTCCAGGGTGGTGTGGGATCTGCCAGTGCTGCCTGCCCCACGTGCTGCGCTTGCCTGGCTCCAGGCTTCGGCCTCAGCATGAGGTCCCCTTGGCAGGAGAGGGGCTGGTGGCCTTTGGGGGCAGGTAGCATGTGGGAGAGGCAGTGCTGGGATGTCAGTGCTCACAATGCCTCCATTCCATGACCCCTTCTCCCCTCTAGCAGTGCGGAGCTGAGCAAGGGACAGCACCATTGGGTGCAGCCTCTGGCAGGGACATGGCTTGGCTGGATGGCAGAAGACTGGTGGTCAGGATGGGTGGCATCCTATCTGGGTGGCAGAGATGGAGCTGAGTTGGGTGACAGGAGGCTGGTGGAATTTTTCTGGAAAGGGTTCCATCCAGCCCAGGAAGTTGCTCACCAGGATGGTCACAGTGCCACAGCTCAGCAGCACTCAGAGGGTCACTGCACAGCTCTTTTTCTGCTCTGGAGGGTTCTGGTGAGCTTTAGGGAGCAAGCACTGGTACTCATGCCAGCTATCTGTTCATCTGTCCAGCCGTGTGTGAGGGGAACTTCACCTGCAAGGAGAACGAGGTCTGCGTCAGGCCCGGCGAGTGCCGCTGCCGCCATGGCTACTTCGGTGCCAACTGCGACACCAGTGAGTACTGGCGGGTGCCCCTGTGTGCTCAGGGGTTCACCGGGGTGGACCTGGCCCATGCTGGGCTGGCTTTCCAGAGCAGATCATCGGGGATGGAGCTGTGAATGCTCTTGCTCTGCCCTTGCCTGACCTCCGGCTCTGTTTCTGGGGCATTGTCCCCTTGCTGGGGTCTCCTCTTAGATCCAGTGCACTGGGGAGGAGGAGAGGGAGGACTGTCAAGAGGTGCTGTTGGGACTGTGGGTCTCCACTGGTGCCTGGCTTGGGGATGTCCCTGTGGGCAGGGCTGAGGCTGATGTCTCATCCCACAGAGTGTCCCCGGCAGTTCTGGGGTCCCGACTGCAAGGAAATGTGCACCTGCCATCCCAATGGGCAGTGCGAGGACGTGACCGGCCAGTGCACCTGCAACGCCAACCGCTGGGGCCCCAAGTGCGAGAACATCTGCCTCTGCAAGCATGGCAAGTGCGACCAGAAGACGGGCAAATGCACCTGCGAGCCCAACTGGTGGGGCCCGCAGTGCTCCAGCTCCTGCTATTGCAGCCACAACTCCCAGTGTGACCAGCAGACAGGCAACTGCCTGTGCCAGCCCGGCTGGTGGGGCCGTGGCTGTAACAACCAGTGCTCCTGCAACAACTCGCCCTGTGAGCAGTTCACGGGGCGCTGCCAGTGCCGGGAGAGAACCTTTGGGCCTCGCTGCGACCGCTACTGCCAGTGCTACAAGGGCAAGTGCAACCAGGTGGATGGGACCTGCACCTGCGAGCCGGGCTACCGGGGCAAATACTGCCGCGAGCCGTGCCCGGCCGGCTTCTACGGCCAAGGCTGCAGGAGGCGGTGAGTGGCCAGCCTCGCTGGCTCTGATCCAGCAGGAGGGAGCTGGCAGCAGGAGGGTCTGAGGTGTGCTGGGTGATGGGTTTGTTCCCCTCGTTGCAGGTGTGGGCAGTGCAAGAGCCTGCAGCCGTGCACCGTGGCCGACGGGCGCTGCCTGACGTGTGAGGCAGGCTGGAACGGCACCAAGTGCGACCAGCCCTGCTCGCCTGGCTTCTACGGAGAGGGCTGCGAGAAGCTCTGTCCCCCCTGTAAGGATGGCCACACCTGCAATCACATCAATGGCAAATGCTCCCACTGCAACCCGGGCTGGATCGGAGACCGGTGAGTGCAGCTGGGTGCAGCATTGGGTTCTGTGAGAGCAGTGTCTGGCTTCCCTAATTCTCCCAAGGAACAGGATCATTGAAGGGTTGTGCAGGCCTGAAACTAATCCTGGGCACTAGAGTTTGAGGGAGAGTATTTCAGGTTGAGAGGTGAGCCCCACTGCAAGCACCCAGGCTCGGAGGTGCATAGGGCAGGGGTCTCGCAGGCTCCCTCCAGTTCCATGGCCATGTCAGTGGGCTCAGTCCATCCCTGTACCCCACTCCTGGCTTCAGAAACCACAAGCCAGCATGGTGATGTACAGCCCGTCTCTGTGCACGTGGAGGGATGCTGGAGATCCCCAAGTGCCATGGGTGCTCCAGCCACTTGCCCTGTCCCTCCCAGGTGTGAAACCAAGTGCCGGAACGGGACATACGGGGAGAACTGCGCCTTCGTCTGCAGCGACTGCGTCAACGGCCAGTGCCACTTCGAGACTGGGCAGTGCCTCTGCCACCCTGGCTCCCATGGCACATAGTAAGTGAGGCACTGGTGAGCACACCTGGGGGCACCCTGGGGCACAAGTGGTGCTGAGACACCCTTGTGTCCTATGCTGTTGCCAGCTGAGAGGTTTCCTGCAGTGGAAGCACTCGTGGGGAATAGTTTGGATGATTTGGTGAGCAGAGGGGGAAGGACAAGCTCACAGAGCAGCAAGGGGTGTTGTGCTTTAGAAAAGGCCTGCTTGGCAAAAACAAGTCAACAAAGTTTGTTGGGGGTTTTTAAGTCCAGAGTGGAATTTCTATCCAAAAACAGAGAGAAAGCCACATCTCAGAATAGCAAACAGCCTCACAGACGTGGCCTCCGTGGGAGGCTCCTGCTTAAAGCTCTGCCTCTGCCTGGGGTCTTCCCCAGGCCTCCTCCTTCCCCCACTCCAGGGGCACAAGGGCCATCAAGGGTCTGCTTACATCCCTGGGTAGTTTTTCCCAGCATGGGACTGAAATGTTGCTTGAAAAGATGAGGAAAGCATTTTCCACCCAGCTGGGACATGCAGACAGATCCCCCAGGTCCTGCCAGGTGGTGCTCAGGTTTTCCCAGCAATTAACTGAGGGTGACAGCAAGGACGGGGATTTGGAGCTGGCATCTTGCCCATGCTGGCATTTCACTCAAGGCATAAAAACAGGGAGCAATTGCATTTTGGGAGTGTTGTGGCACTTTGCCAGCCACTTGTGGTGCTAAACAGTTGTTGTGCACTGGCACCAGTTCAGGATGCCTGGCCTGGGCATCATGGCCACCTTTGGTAGCAAAGGCAGAGGTGAGAGAGTCTGAATGCTCCTCAGGGTGGTGTGGTGATGCTTTCAGCACAGAAAGGGCAGAGTGTGGATTAACCTGTTCTGAGACCCTGGCACAGCACTGGGAAAGTGGGGATGGGGATGCTCAGGATGCAGCCTTGGTGCTGTAACCTTGATCTGAGCTGTGCCAGGTGGTGCAGTCAGGCAGGCTCAGGAACGTTCCAGGTGCTCAGGCAGATCCCTGTGACTATATACAAACCAGTGCTTTTGTCAGCGGGGTACAATTTTGCTAAAAAGGGGATTTCTGCAATGAAAGCAGAAGCAACATCCTTGCCATGCAGTGTGTCCTCTCGGCTCTCTGTCAGGAGGAGGCTAAAGGAGCAGCTGCTGAAATATTTATGTGTGCACAAAGTGCTTTATCTTCTCTGTCTTTCCCAGAAGTGTCAGGACTCTTGTGGAAAAAATCACCCTCCTCTACTCTCCCAAAATCTCAGCCTGGGGCAGAAATGTGGGGCCAAGTGGTGGGGTGAGAGGTTTGCCTTGCTGGGGAACTATGCCTTGCCCCTGTTCTGCTGCATTAGCAGCCCAGTGCAGCGCAGCAGATGCAGAAGCTCAGCACCCATCCTGGCAGGCACATGATAGGCACACGACTGGCACATGACAGGCACACAGCAGGCACAAGGATGGCCAAGGTGGCACTGTGCAAGCTGTTGGAGTGTGAAATGGGCTGAGCGCCTTGGGGCACAGCGCCGAGGGCAGCTGTGTCCCCAGGGGAGTGCATTTGGGCTGGGGCCCACTGGCTCCCTCCAGCTGCAGCCACTCCAGCTGGGATACAGCTGGAGGAAGGTTTGGTGCCCAGCAGTGCTGCCAACATCTCCCAGCTCCAGCTGGGTCCTGCTCTGGGATGCCTGACCCACGGCTAGGGAGGCAGGTTGGGTTGGACATGCTGGACACCACGTTTTCTGTGCTCAAGCCCTTGAGACTTGTGGATTGGTTCCCATTTATGCGTGTCCCCATCATCTCTGTGACACCATCACGAAGTCATTTTAACAGCAGTGGAGATTTGGCACCAGGCATTACCAAACTGAGAGAGTCTTAGGGCTGCTCTGTTGTTTTTCCTTCCTGGAGGCAAAAAAAAGTCAGTCTGGGCACCTTCCCAGCTTGTGGCCGCTGTGGCTCTGCCTGGCTTGATGGGGGGTGGGGCTTGGGGTGCCATGGCCACATCACCACTGAGCTGAGCTGGAATCCCTGTGTATCAGGGTATCTTTAGATGTGACTGCTGGGTTAATGATCTTTCCTAATTGCTGTGTCTAATGGTGAAGTCCCGTGCAGAGAGCAGTAAGAGTGTCTGCAGTCCAGCTGGGCCGAATCCTCTGAGCAATGGGCAAAGCCACTGCGTGGGTGATGGGCTCCTGATCCCTGTGGATTAAGGGTTCCCTCAGGGTGTGGGGGAGCTGTGTCAGGGCGAGCTGGAGGAGCGCTCCCTGGAACGCAGAGGGGTTGGGAGAAGGTGGCAGCTAAGTGGCCCCCGCTGCTGTGCCTGGGGTGGGGGATGCACCCCTCTCATGCAGCCCTTCCCTGCAGCTGTAACCTGACTTGCCCTCCCGGACGTTTCGGAGCCAACTGTGTGGAGGTGTGCGGCTGCCACGACGGCGCCTGCGACCCCCTGACGGGCGCCTGCCACATGGGTGAGTGCCGGGGGCCGGGGGCTGGGCTCTGCCACAGGGCTCTGCCCGGCCTGAGCTGCGGGTCTGCCTTGCAGAGGCCAACCAGAGGATGGGGGTGATCGGGGCAGGGGCCCTGCTGGCACTGCTGCTCATCCTCCTGCTCTCCCTGCTCTGCTGCTGCTGCGTCTACCGCAAGAAGGACGAAGCCAGCGGGTGAGTGCTGGGGCCAGGAGAGATTTCACCAGGTTGGGAATGCAGAAGGAAGATCGGTGGGTTCTGGGATTGACGGGGGGATGCAGAGACCATGCTGGGACAGCGGTTCTGCAGGGAAACTGAGGCAGAGCTGTGCTGCCCACATGACACTGTGGGTGCCTGGGTCTGAGCAGTCCTGTTGCATCGTCAAGGGTGATGGAGGTACTCAGGGTGAGCCCTTCCAGGGGAACCCCTTCCTGCTCTCCCTGACTTTGTTTCTCTCTTGTGGGCCATCATTTCATGGAGACCTGCCAAGTCCCCTTCAGTTCCTGGGGTCTGGAAATGGTCTGCAAAGGAGGGGCTGAATCACAGCAAGGGTATCACTACACGGACAAAACCCTCAGAACAAATCCCTGGGCGAAGGGATGAGGCCTGGGGGATGGGGGAGATGCTGACTGTCCCACATGGGGGTGGATGATCAGTGCTGGGAGGGTGGGCTCCTCCAGCAAGGTCAGGATGCTGACAGCATTTTAGCAGCACAAGGTTAACATCCTACCATCAGAATAGGAGTGGGTACAGACCCAAGGCAGGGGGAAGGGTTTGTGCTGCCCAGCAAGGGATGAGAGGGCTGTTGGAGCTCCTCCAGATGTAGAGAAAACCCCCTTGTGCCACCAGCCAATGCACAGGAATTTTCCAGAATCCTCCCCTTGCAGCCCTGTGAGCTCAATCCCAGCCAGGCACAGATGGCTTGGAGAGCCTGCGGGCTGCAGGTAATTATCCTGCAGATAAAGCACAAACCCATCAGGTGATGAATGGCACAGGGAGAGGAGGAATAGCTACAGACAGTTTCCTCTCTCCCACGGTGCCCAGACCACAGTGTCCCCACATTGCTGGGTCACCTGTGGTGCTGTCCCAGCACAGCCCCTTGCAGGGGGTGGTGGGTATGGTCCAGGCTCCCTTGAGTCAACTCACAAAGCCACGCACTCCTGCAGCTGCAGAGAATTGCTTGAAAACGTGGCCCCAGGAGGCTTCAAAACCAGAGAGCAAATAAAGAGAACCCACATGTTTGGCTTTGGATTGGGATGATTTCTTTTTTTTTTTTTTTTAAGATTTGGGGTCTTGACCAGGCATTTTGGGTATTGTGGGGCTGCACTGTCAATGGCCATGGTTGAATCCAGCCTTCCCACCATTCTCTCTACATCCTGGTGTGGCACAAGCTAGTGCCTGGGGCTGGCAGCAGATGCTGTGGGTCCTCAACTCCTTCAGCCTGGGCACACCCCTGCTTTTCATCCACCTCATTATCGCTCCAAAAGCCCTTTGCACTTGCAGCATCCCTGAGCTGCCTCTCTCTGTTGCCCATGAAAGCTGTCCCCGCCAAAGAAGGGGAACAGTGCCTCTGATAGTGCCATTACCTTCTCTGCAGCTCCAGCCAGGACCCAGCAGCAGCCAAGAAGCCTCCCAGACGTTTGTGTGGGCGGTTCAGTCGGATTGGGATGAAGCTCCCACGCATCCCGCTACGCCGCCAGAAGCTGCCCAAGGTCATGGGTAAGGCCCTGGGGTTTGGGGAAAGTGCAGAGAGGTTTTTCTCCTGTCAGAGCAGTGTGTGTGGCTCATAGCACCCTTTGCAGCCCTAAAGCAGGGTGGTGAGCATGGCAAGGCAGTGCCAGGGATTCACAGATCCCTGGGAGCATTTCAGTGCTTGGTATGAGCTGCCTGGCTCACAGGAGCTCGGCCGTTTGTGTCTGGATCTCCAAGCACGTTTTGCTTTGTGAGGATGCAAATGTTATACCTGGTTCTGGAGCTCTGCTGAGTAGTTTTGGGTTTCCTCTCCTGAGGTTCCTCTGGAGAGGAATGGTCTCTGTCACTCAGCAAGACACCTTGTTAGTGCTTTTGATCCTGAAGTAAGCCCAGGAGCCAGAGGATCTGGGCAGATGCCCACCCTCCTGCCATGTGCAGCAGAGTTGAGGATGGAGGGGCAGAGATTTAGGTTGAGCTTCCCACTCTGCCCAGGCACAGAATTGGCAAACAGGGAGCTGCTGCCACCTGGTAAAGCCCCTGACCTAGCACTGTCAGGGCTGCTGGGGACCCTCTTCATCCCAGCAGCTGGGGAATGCTCTCCCCTGCACTCTCTGAACTTTCCTTACACCTCTTCCCAGCACGGGGAGCTGGGGATCTGCTGCAGCCATGTTGACTAAACTTTGTGTGAAGGCAGCAATCCCCACCCTGTGCTGGGATGCGTTTCAACCCCAGCCCTCTTCCTGAGCCCAGAACCTCCCTGGGTATGCCATGCTGGTGGAATCCCCAGAGCAGCCACATCCTGGCACACAGTGGCTCAGCATGAGACTAAATCCCTCATCGCAGGCAGGACACAGAGATGACTCCCATCCCTGCACACCATGCACAACGTTCAGCATCCAAGCTGTGGGGATAACCCCTCACCACACGGGGCACAGCAAAGCCCTGCCCAGAGCAGGGTATGCCAGGGCCCGAGAAACATTCCTGCTGCAAGGATAACAGAGGATCATAGAGGCTGTGTTTGTGGAAGGGGCCAGGGAAGGGCCTGGGGAGGACAGAGGGTGCCTTTGTGCAGTGAGGGCAGGGGGCTGCCTGCAGGCAGCTGGCGCCAGTCCAGCCACGCTTTGTGCAGAGGGCAGCAGCAGCCCCGGGAAAGGCTGAGGGTGCTCAGGATGGTCTCAGGTCCCAGCAGGGCTGGGGCTGTTCCTGGAATCTGATCAGGGCTTGCCTTGTGTTATCCAGCAGAGCAGAGTCTGTGGGGTTCCAGCAGCTCCCAGTCCCACTGAGACGTGGTCTGGCAGTATCTCCAGTTCCCACGGGGCCTGGGGGCCCCAGGGTGACAGGTACCTGTTGCTTTGCCTATAGTAGCTGCATCCCTGATGCCCAGTGATCAGAGTGCCATGTCATGACCATAGCTGGAGCTGTGGAAGCCACAGTAGCCAGTATCCACTGGCAGAGGCCACTTGTTCCCTGCGTTGGTCCTGCCCCAGCAGGGGGGTCCCAGGGTTGCCCCATCCCAAGGGTCAAGTCAGCGCTGGAGGTGCTCAGGACTTGTGGGGATGTCCCAGTGAAACTGGTGCTGGCTGATGCCTGGGCAGTGATCAGTCTAGATCTGCCCTCAGTGCCACAGTGGCCATGTGTTTGCTGACACCAGGTGGGTTTTCTCCTCTGGGCTCAAACACCGGTGACCGCAAGCCTACTCATGGTAGAACGTTCCCAGGTAGGACTGCAGGTCTTGAAGCCCCACTAAAGCCCATCAGGTGCCTGGAGCCTTTTGAGGTTCCTCCCTCAAAAGCTGCTCCCCAGCCTTAGCACCAGCTTTGGATGCACAGCATCTCCCTGGGGATCACACCTGAGCTGGCAGCCTGCAGGGCCACACCCTGGGCTCACACCAGCAGCCGTAGGGCCAGCGTTTGGTACTCCTGTGTGTGGGATTTGCTCGTCAGGTGTCAGTGGTACCAGAGTGGGTCTTGGTCATGTCACCCCGAAGATGCCAGGGCTAACCTGAGCCCTGCACCCCACCAAGTATTCTTTCCAAGTGGCAAAGCTCAACCAGCCCCAAGGATGATGCCGATCACGGGGAGCTTGGGATGAGTGGGAGAGGGTGGCCAGGAGAACTCTGGCATCCCTCTCTCATGATTCTTCTCCTGCCTCATCTTGGTCTTGAGACCAACTGGCCCCTGTGCAGGCAGGACTGGGGTTGTCATCCTGATGCTGTGGCTCCAGGAGATTTTGGGGAACAATGACAGGTAGGGATATGTGGAAAGCATCCACATTTCTCTCAGCTCCAACAGCCAGGGAAGAAAAATCCTTGGCAACCATGCTGGAGCCCCCAAGCCTCCCAAAGCTTCAAGGTGCACTACGTATCTTCATTTTATAATCTGGCTGTGTCCTGGGTCTCACTGGAGTCCCGGAGTTGCCTTGTGGCCATGAGTACCAGCCGCTCGTCACGCCTCCTCTTAGGAAGCATCTCCCTTCATCCGCTTCCAGACAGCTGCTTTTAATTTTCTCTTTTTGGTTTTTGTTACAAGGAAAGCCATGTTGGAACTGCTACTTTCCCCTCTCTGGGCCATTTGCTCTTTAAATATATCTGCTTGGGTTTTTTTCCTTCCTCCATGAAGCCAAACTATGCAGGGGCGAGTGTGCAGCACTGCTGTCATTTTAACGGCCCTACATGTCTGAAGCCAAATTCCCTAATAATGGATAAATGTTCCAGTAGGCATCCCAATAACACCAAAAGATATTTTATTGTAAATCAGGGATGTGCTGCATGGATCAAACAGTCCAGGCAGGCAATTGCAGCATGACTGGGATGCAGTTTGGGTTGGCATGTTCACTCAAAGGTTAAAAACACCTGGAAATACCCTCTCTGTGCATGGGGTTTTCATAGAATCACAGAATATCCTGAGCTGGGAGGGACCCACGGGGATCAACAGTCCAACTCCTGGCCCTGCACAGACACCCCAACAGTCCCACTCTGTGCCTGAGAGCGTTGTCCAAATGCTCCTGGAGCTCTGGCAGCCTTGGGGCCATGGCCATTCCCTGGAGCCTGGGAAGTGCCAGCACCCTCTGACACCCTTTTGCAGCCCTTCATCCAAAGCAAGACTCTGCCTTACTTTGGAGGCCACTTGTCATTGTCCCAGGGAACAAAATCCCAGTGGAAGGGGATGGGGACAAGTGCATCTGCTGCTGCAGGGAGGGTCAGTCCCTCCTCCCAGCTGGTTGCTGCCTCAGTTCTGTGGGTACCCAAGGAGGATGCTGAAGCTGTAGGCACCTAGGGAAGCCCCTCAGGACGTGTTGGGCTTATCCAGAAAAAACCCTTAAAATATCAAGCTGGGGAAAAAAAAGTCATTCCAGCCCAGACAACTCTTAACTGCTATCTTGGCTATTTTGTTTTACTAACACCGTTTTTCCTCTGGTGGTTTCTTGCTTCCTCTTGGCTTCTTAGTGGGTGGCCCCTTGGCAGAGGGGCAGTACCAGGGCGTGAAGGGAGGGATACTCCTACTCAACTTTAGGAGGGAGGAAGCCAGCAAAGGGATTGAAAAGTGGCAGAATTGGGAAAATGTACATCCCTGTGCTGCAGGCTTCCTTTGATCATCCTTCTGCATCCATGTGCAAAAGCATATGGAAAAGGAAAATGTAGTCAGTGATGCTGAAGCGGGGATTAGTGGAATTGAAGCCAGCAGCTAATTTTCTCCCTGGGAAGGGAACAGTCACAGTGGCAGGACCCTCTCTGCAGAGTGGCTGTGCCGGGTTGCACAGCTCATGTGTGACCACTCGGACACTCACCAAGTCATCATGGGACCCAGGGGTTGGGTGGCTTGTCCTTCCATCATGTGCATCCTCCATCTGGGCAGCTGGAGATGGGGATAGACGGAACTGTGAGGCTTGAACAGACTCTGCTGCCCACAGCCCAAGCATGGGGGATACCGGGATACTGCTGGTTGATGGCTTCTGTGGCCACTTGCCTGAGGGACCTGGCAGGACTGTGCAGCAAGAGGTGTCCCTGTGCATTGGATGCTGTCCCTGTCCCTGACACCCAGCAGGAAACGGGGCAGAGGGGAGCTGTGCAGCATCCTAGCTGGCAGCAGGGACTGGGGGGTTCAGCAGAACAGGCACTGACAACAGTTCCTTGTCCTCACAGTGGCCCACCATGACCTGGAAAACACCCTGAACTGCAGTTTCATTGAGCCACTCTCTGTGGTGGAGCAGCCTTCCCCATCCTGGTCATCCCGTGGCTCCTTCTCCTCCTTTGACACCACAGACGAGGGGCCCGTGTACTGTGTCCCCCATGAAGGTGAGCAGGGAACAGGGTGCATCCCCAGGGGACTTTGGGGACAATACCAGCGGCCTGCTCAGTGACAGGTGTCACTCTTGCATGGTGAGGACCATGTCACCCTGGTTCCTCGTGCCCCAGGAAGGAGTGCAGGTTCCAGTCATGCCTCCCACACAGTTTTGGAGCTCCCTCCTCCAGCATCTGCTGCTCCAGGGTTAAGAGCCAGGAGATGTCTAACTGGGAGGACACTGTCCCGCGGGAGCATCTCAGTCCTTCCCTTCCTCAGGCACATCCCACCTGACACCGTTGTGCTCTCTTCCCGCAGAGAGCATGGGTGACGGCAGGGACAGAGGGACACCTGCGAGCCCCGGGGACAAGCTGGCGACCCCCATTAGCGGGGAGGAAGCGGGCGAATACACGTTCCTGAAGGAGACGGGCTCTGTCAGAGCCTTCCCGACCGACAGCAGTGAGACCCCCCTGCTCAAGTCCTCGGACAGCGAGCGCTCCTCCTGCGGCTCGGGCTCGGCCGGCGCCGCGCTCTACGCCAGGGTGGCCCGCCTCTCCAAGCAGTCCAAGGAGGAGGAGGATGCCGCTGCGGAGCCCCGCAGCCCCGAGAAGCCGCCATCCCCGGAAAGGACCAAGCCCCGTCCTCCAGACCCGGCCACGAAGCCCAAAGTCTCCTGGATCCACGGCAGGTACAGCTCTGGCCAGTCCAACTCCCTGCCGGCACCCAGCCAGCCCCCAGAGCAAGTGGGCGCCCGGTCCGGCAGCCCCGAGCAAGACCAGAGCTTGGCCAGGAGGAAGAGGAGTCCGAGCGAGACGTCGGCCAATGTGCAGGGCAGAGCGGAGGAGAAGGGCGGCTCCCGGGGCAAGGAGAAAGCTCAGAAGCAACCGAAGGAGCCCGGCATCCCCGAGGGTAAATCCAACCTCTGCGGGGAGCCCCAGTCACCCTCCAAACCCAAGCAGAGGAGCAAAGCCGGCTCGGAGCCGATGGAGACCATCAACGGGGCGGTGCAGAACGCCTTCCGAAAGATGGGCGCCTTCCAGCCGGAGCGGCGGGCCGGGGACGCCAGGGATGCTCCTTGTAGCCCCGGCACCAGCAAACCCCGCTCCGAGCCGCTGTATCCCCAGCTGTCCTCCGAACTGGCCGCTCAACTGAAGGAAAAGACTCAGAGCCTCAACAAGGGGGACGGAGGCATCCGGGCCAATGGGGTCGGTGCCCAGCGGGAGAAGCCCACCCCTCCACAGAAAGCCAAGCGCTCGGCGGCCGCCGGCGGCCAGAAGACCAGCAAACCCTTGCTGCCCACCTCTCCCCATCTGCAAAAACTGATCCCTGCGGCGGCCGAGACGGCAGCCGGGGAGCCCAAGTGGGTGGAGAAGCCAAGTGCCGGCAGCGGCCAGGATCAAACTCTCCCCACTGACCAGACAGCCAAGAAAACCCCCATTAAGAAGCCCCCCAGGAAGAAGAGCCGGGAAGCGAGCCTGGAGCCGCCCAGGGCAGCTGCTGTGCCTGCTCAGGCAGTGCAGTGACCAGGAACCCGTCACCGGCCCCGCACCGGCCGCACACCGGGAAGAAGGACATTTGCCAGCACAACCAGCGAACGTGGGAGCCTGGACTGGGCTAGGGGCACTGGAAGAGCCTTGATCCTCCCTTTATCCCCCTCCACCTCACTCATCGCCCTTTGTGCCTTAGTCCTCCCTGCCCTAGGACGCCGTCCCTCCAGCCGTGCCCTGCTCCTGCTCTCTGCCCGGGTCTCAGCTCGCCCTCCCCCTCTGCGCAGGGCGGGACCGCAAGGAGCCGGCCCGGCCGCCACCCCGGGGGGCTCCGCGTGTGGCGTGTCCCCCCCACACACTTTTTTTGTAGCAGTATTATCGACCGCATAAGCAGCGCTTGTACTAGACGTGCCCACGGTATATTCTGCAGTAACCGAGCCGCTCGCTTCCCGCTCTCCGTTCCGGTCTATTTGGGTCGCGGAGCACGGGAGAGGAAGAGAGCTGCTGCTCAGTGCCCAGGGCAGTGCCAGAGATGTGCCCCACCGCCATCGCTGGCAGCAGCTCCCCTGCCCGGCGCCCTCCAGGCACAGCTCTCCACTGCCGGTGCATGCCGGAGTGGGGTCGAGCTGGTTTCGACCGATGCCGCCCTCCCTCCCCTCCGCCCCGGCGCTGCTCCTGGCCAGGAGGAAGCACTATTTATGGATGGAGCTGGACGCCCTTCGGGCTCCTGCATCCCATCCAGTGGGATGGGAGGGATTAGTTTAGTATGAGACAGCCTGGCACCTCTGCAGAGCGCTTTCCTAATAAAAATGTATTTCTTCCATAGCTGGGTGCTATGTATCCCTGCCCCCGCCTTCTCCTGGGCAGGCAACATGCCTAGCCTTGCTTGCTTGAGTGCTGCCTGGTCCTGCGTGGGATGCAGTGGGATGCAGTACTGCCTTGCAGCAGTACAGGCCGGTGGTAACAAGCAGCAGTCAGGGTGGGACGTAGGTCCCACAGGGACCCGCAGGGGCTGCTGCTGCATGTGCTCATCGGGCATCAGACATGAGCCCTGAGGACAAGACGAGGAGCTTCTCTTCCCCCAGGATCCAGCATTGTCCCAATGGCTGACCGGTCCCATGGTCAGACACTCCTCAGTGTAGCCTGGGGCAGACCCTGAGGTTCAAGAGATCTCTGGCCACTAAGCAGAGAGCGCCCACCTCTGGGTCCTCAGGGTGCTGGGACACAAATGTGGGGGGCGTGAGCTCTGAGCTCAGCTTTCTAAAGCCCCTGCCCACGGGCTGCCAACCTTATCAGCATTTGGGGTCTTCACACAGCCCCAGGCACGATGCTGCCAGAGGACAAGGCTGGGACAAGCCCAAGGGCAGCCCAGAAGCTGAGGCTTCCCTCACACAGCTTCTGCCCACGGTTCCTAAGCAGGACTGTCCCTGACATTAGAATTGGGGCTGTCTGCTTCCAAGGGAGCCAGGAGCATTGGTGCCTACCACTGAGCCATCCTGAGCTGTTCCCACTGTGGGGGATGATGTTCCAGAAGACCACCAGAACCAAAAGGCCAACTACAGCAGTCTCAGAGGTGATGGAGGCAGCTGGTGAGCACCAAAATGGGATGAGACCACATGGAACCAGGACTGCAACCTGCCCAGCACAGCACTCAGGAGGGGATGGGGCTCTGGCCCACACCAGGGGCATGGCTCAGCATTGTGTAGCTGGAGCCAGCACAGTACCTGACACTGGCTGGAGAAGCATCATCACATAACACAAAGCTGAAGAATGACATCACAGCGTTGCTTCACAGGCTTCTGGTCACCTTTCAGAGTTCCTGCACTCTCCCTGCACTTTCCTTCAGGTTTTATTTGGGAAGATACGGTTGAAACTAGTCCTGGGACATCAGACAGTGCAGAAAAAGGAGTGGATGAATGAGCTCAATGTAACCAGATACAAAACAGAAAATCAATAGAAAAATAGGGACACTGAATCTATGAGACCTGGGATGGCATCCAAGCCCCTCTCTCCACCACAGAGGCTGTCGTTGGACGAACTGAAGAGGCTTCCAAGACACTCAGATTAATAACTAGTCATAGGTTAGTAAAAGAGAAGTAAAGAAGCTGAATCCAGGCAGTAAAAGTGCAAAACTAAACACAGTTTAAGAGGCAAGGTTTGCCACAGACACCACATGGTCCTTATACACATCTCTTCATGTCAATGCTGAAGGGCACTCAGGGGAGCCACCTGTGACAGTCATGATGGTAGCCCAGCAAGGTGAATTTGGGAATTGCCCCAGCCTCCTCTCAGGTCACTTTCTCACTCATGCAGGCAGCAAAGCTGGGGCTGGTGCCTCAGGACAGTTAGGCACTCTCCCTGGTCCCCAGACTATCCTGGGACAGCAGAGGATGACCCAGACCTAAGCCCATCCTTGGGCTCTGATCACAGTGCCAGCCAGCCAGCAGAGAGCCAGCAAGTGAGCAGCCTAGGGATAAATGCAAAAATCCCTTGTCACATACAGGTAGGCAGGTCACCAGAGGCTCCAGCCCAACCATCACATCAGGGTGGCCATGGCAAAATCAGGCTAAGTCTTGGGATTCTCCAAAGGTGGAGATGCCCAGGCTCCCTTTGACTGTTCCAGGGTCACTCCTGGGGAGGAATTTTATTCCAGGATTCAACATGAATCTTCCAAGCTTCAGCTGGTGACTGTTTCACCAAATCACATCATCCAGCACCACCAAGAAGGGTTCAGCTTCATCATAAAGCTGTGTTAGGAGAGATTTAAGGTGACTAAGGGAAAGGTTCTTCCCTCCCCCAGAGGGTGCTGGCACTGCCCAGGCTCAGGCTGGAGCTCAGGGTAAGGTTCTTCCCTCCCCCAGAGGGTGCTGGCACTGCCCAGGCTCAGGCTGGAGCTCAGGGAAAGGTTCTTCCCTCCC
>JANRGV010000049.1:13530407-13546466 GCA_024734035.1 Alethe castanea
TTATTCAGCAGCTTTCCTCACCTGAGGGTAACATTCTTAGTCCTTGGTGTTTTTAATAGATAGAGTTTTAAAAAGGTATCCACTCTCAGTGGCACTCCCACAAGTCCTTGTTACAGTATGCTGATCTCGGGGGAAGGACAGAAGTGCACAGGATCAGGTATGGGATGGGGTAAGGGACAAACAACCAGGAACACAGAACACAGAACATTGTAATGAATGGAAGATACAACAGACGGTTAACATGCAGACAACACTCAGTTACAACTTAGATCATAACTTATAACACCGATAGGGAATTCTGTGGTTCCTATTGAGAATTTGTGGGAATTTTGGGGTCCTTAAAGGGAATTTGGAGGTCTCTTGGGAATTTTGGGATCCCCATAAGGACATTGTGGGGTAATTAAAGGGAATTTCGTAGTGGAATTTTGTAGGGATTTTTTGGGGTCTATATTGAGAATATTGAGATTTATGGGGTCTAGATTGGGAAGCTTTTTTTTTTATGTCCAAACATGGAAATTTTTAGGTTTCTATTGGGAATTTTTGCAATGTTGGACTCAAATAGAATTTTGGAGGATGCCATAGGTAATTTTTGAGGTTTGTATAGAAAAACTTGGGTCCAAACATGGGAAGTTTGGGTTCTCTAGAGGAAATCTTTGGGATCTCCTTAGGGAAAATTTGGGAATTCAGGGTCCAAATGTGGGATTTTTGGGTGCCGAAATATGGCAGTTAGCAGCTGGCATGAAGCCTTTGAGAACCAGGGGTCTGATTTTAGGGTGATTTTGGGTCCCTTTGGGTGAGTTTCAGGCCAGTTTGGGTGTGTGTAGGTCCATTTGGGTGATTTTAGTTAAAAACAGGTGGTTCTAGGGTGGATTTCAGGCCCATTTTGGTGATTTTTGGCAAAACCAGGAACTTTCAGGGTGGATTTTACACACATTTGGGGGATTTAAAGGTGATTTTAGACAATTTTGTGTGGGTTTTAAACCAGTTTTGGCAGTTTTAGACCATTTGGTTTAATTTTAAACTGATTTGGCTGATTTCAAGACAAAGCTAATCACTTTTAGGCTGGATTTTAGGCCCATTTTGGACAATATTAAGCCTTTTTGGATGATTTTAGACCCCTTTGTGTAGATTTGAGGCCTCTTCGGCCAAACCTGGTGGATTTAGGCTGCATTTGAGGCCCTTTGGGGTGATTTTAGGCCAAAAGAGATAGAAATAAAACACCTTTGGGAGAGAGGGCATGGAAAGGAGGAGGGATCTGGCTGCACAGAAGGAGGCAAGATTGCAGCCAAAGGGGGTCAAAAATATAAAAGCAACTTCTGAACAGTAAAGATGTCCACAGGAACCGCAGTGTGTCTGAACTGCAACAGCAGCACTCTGAAAACAGAACTGGAACTGACTAAAAATGAATGGGACAGAAATCAGGAATTGTTAAGTGTTTTATTTACTATCAAACCCATCCCCTCCCAGCCAGCTCCACACAATCCTGATCCCACCACTCTAAATTTGGATCTCGCTTCTCCCAATCTCCTTCCAACCCCTTCTCACCCTGGCAGCTCTGAAATTTTTGGTGGTGGATTTTTTGCAAAGAAGGTCAACAAATTTGGAACCTTCCCAGGGTGGTATCCTCAGGTCTCCTCTATGTGTTTGTCCTCCTTTGCATGTGGCTCCGCAATGGAGTACAGATTCATTTTTTTCATTTTTAAAATATTTTTCGGAAAGGGGAACATGTCATTGGATGCTGCTGGGAACCAGGGGAAAAGCAGCCTTGAAGCCTTTGGTTTCTTAGCCTACTCAAGGCCAAGAAATTCTAACATAGATTAAACACCTGCAGGGTTCATGAGAGACGTGTTGTTCCCTGCGACCGGGAGCCGGGCTGGGACCGGCACTGCTGGGAGCGTCCCGGGGGATCGCGGCCGGGGTTGGGATTGCGGCCGGGGCTCGGCGCCGCCCGGAACCGGCATCGCGGCGGAGCTGAGCAGGGGCGAAACTATCGCCTCTCCCCGCCCAGGATGGATCCGGAACCCCCGCCACACCCTTCTCGGTCCGGGGATCTCCACCCTCGGCCACCCTCCGAACTCCGGGGATGCTCCGTGTCCAGTGGGCACCGAGCTCCGCATCCCCCCAGCTGCGCCTGTTGCGTTTGTTGGGATTGAGGACCCCGGTCCTGCCAGCGCCTCCAATCGCGGGGACTTGGATGTGCAGGGATGGGAGTGTCAGCACGGATTGCACGTTGTCCTTATGGGCCACGATCGGCCCTGTCATTCCGTCCTCTCCCAGTGGGCTCTCCAGGACCTTTTGGCCTCTGCGAGGTGGACCCTGGAGCAGGGCTGCACCAGCCCTCCCAGCAGGACATATTGTTCATGTCGGTGTGGGGCTTCTGGCTCAGGAAGGAGGGCATCTGGGAGTCACCAGTTACCCCATGGAGCAGCTGGGAAGCAGCACCTGAAGGTCCCTAGAGCTGTGTCCTCCCAGTCATAGTGGCAGCTGCTGTTTCATGGCGTGCTGACTGTTTCTTCATCTGATTGGGGACTCCCATGGGAGCTGCTCTGGACTTCTGCTGCAGCCTCTGCATCATGCCTGAGCTTTCCCAGGGGAAGCAGAAGGATCCTGGGAGCTGGGAGATACTGCGTGCCCCTGTGGTGGGGTCCTGGCACAGCAGGGTGAAGTTCAGGTAGATGTTGGATAAGGTGGAGAGGAGGCAGCAAGAAAACCTTCATCAGGGCCAGAGCAGACTAGTTTGGGCTTTAACGGGGAGATGCTGCCCTAGGAGTGCTGTGGTTGGCCTGCCACCTGGCACACTGGCACATGTTCCTGTCCTGTGCCACCCCTGGAGGAGGACACACTCTGTGCTGACCTCTATGTTGGCTGAGGAGCCAGGGACACCTGGAATGTGCCCTGGTGGTATTTCCACCCTTGTCCCCAGCACCTGATGCCTCACTTCCAAGGGAATATTCACCCCTTTCTGCCCCTCTACCAGGTCTCCAGGCAGGATCTCACTGCCGAGGACCCCTCACTCTGCTGAGGGCAGGGCCCACTGCCTCCAGGATGGCAAGATGGCTACCCCGCTCCACCGACCTGACCCGCTTCTGCCAGAAGCTCAACCGGGTGAAAACTCTGGAGGATGACATGATGGAGACATCCTTTAACAGATGCCTTTCCACCATCGATTTGACGCTACTAGGCATTGGGGGTATGGTGGGCTCCGGGCTGTACGTCCTCACAGGCACCGTGGCCAAGGAGATCGCTGGCCCCGCCGTCATCATCTCCTTCATCATCGCGGGCTTTGCCTCACTCCTGGCTGCTCTCTGCTACGCTGAGTTTGGAGCCCGCGTGCCCAAGACAGGCTCTGCCTACATGTTCACCTATGTGTCCGTGGGTGAAATCTGGGCTTTCCTCATTGGCTGGAACGTGCTGCTGGAGTACATGATCGGGGGGGCCGCGGTGGCCAGGGCCTGGAGTGGCTATCTGGACTCCATCTTTAACCACAAGATCAAGAACTTCACCGAGACCCACGTGGGTACCTGGCAGGTGCCGTTCCTGGCCCACTATCCAGACTTCCTGGCAGCTGCCATCCTGCTGGTAGCCACCGCCTTCATCTCCTTTGGGGCCAGAGTGTCCTCCTGGCTCAACCACGTATTCTCAGCCATCAGCATGGGCGTCATCCTCTTCATCCTCGTTATGGGCTTTGTCCTTGCACAGCCCAAGAACTGGAGCACCCAGGAGGGTGGCTTTGCCCCATATGGGCTGTCGGGCATCATGGCTGGCACAGCTACTTGCTTCTACGCCTTCGTGGGCTTTGACGTCATCGCAGCCTCCAGCGAAGAGGCCAGGAACCCGCAGAGGGCTGTCCCCAGGGCCATCGCTTTCTCCTTGGGGCTGGCCACCGGTGCCTACATCCTGGTGTCAGTTGTGCTGACGCTGATGGTGCCCTGGCACACGCTGGACCCTGACTCTGCCCTGGCCGATGCGTTCTACAGGAGGGGCTACGCCTGGGCAGGGTTTCTGGTGGCTGCTGGCTCCATCTGTGGTGAGTACAGGCAGCGGCGGGAGGGAGCTGCCCACACCCCCTTTCTTCGGGGCTGGGAACAATCCCCAGTTTGGGTTTGGGTCTGATAGAGTCTTCCTTCTTCTACCTGTCCCTCAGCAATGAACACAGTTCTGTTGAGCAATCTCTTCTCTCTGCCACGCATCGTCTATGCCATGGCCGAGGATGGGCTCTTCTTTCAGGTCTTCTCCAGAGTCCACCCCCGCACACAGGTGCCCGTCGTCGGCATCGTGGTCTTCGGGCTGCTTATGGCACTGCTGGCCCTTGTCTTTGACCTAGAGGCCCTGGTGCAGTTCCTGTCCATCGGCACACTGCTGGCCTACACCTTCGTGGCCGCCAGCATCATTGTCCTGCGCTTCCAGCAGCAGAAGGGAGATGTCCCTGCCCCAGTGGCCAGCGGCCGGCCCAACCCAGAGCCCCATGAGGGCCCATCTGCGGGCGAGCTGAAGGAGTACGAGTCCTTCTCCGACAAGCTGCAGTTGGTGGACAGGGACAAGAGCAAAGAGCAGCGGGAGCCAGGGCAGCTGAAGGCCGCGTTTGAGCCCTACCTGGAGTTTCTCAGCGACTTCTACCCAGGTGAGGTGGTCACGGTGGCCGTGGTGACCCTGATGGTGTCTGCCATCTGCCTCTGCTCCATCTTGGTGTTTGGCAACACCCACCTCCACCTGCCCACCTGGAGCTACTCCCTGCTGCTGGTCCTCTTCAGTCTGGGCTTCCTGCTCAGCCTTCTCCTCATCTGGGCACACGAGCAGCAGCACAGCACCCAGACCTTCCAGGTATGCCCAGGGCCCAGGCAGGGAATCCCTCTGCAGGGCTGAGGGGAGGTGGGAGCAGCTCTACTGGACCCGCAGGGCATCCAGGCACAGCACTTTGTTGAAAGCGCCATGACTGCTGAAGGAGGAGGAAGGAAGGGACGAGGAAGAGGGTGTTTGTGGACGCTGGGTGTGGGGAGTGTTGGTGCCTCTGCTGTTACTCTGTGTGGCTACCCCTCCCCTAGGAAGGGACATCCCCAGCAGTTCCGTGTCCATCCCATGGGATGTTTCCCCATCCCATGGGATCCAGGGATTGCTCATGTCCACCTTGGACTCCCTTCTCTGCATCCCCACAATTCCTCTGCTCCTCTCCTGCCTCAGCTCCTTATTTTGGCTGCCCTTCAGCTATGTGATGGAGCTAATTTTCAGCCTCCAAACCACGTCTGTGCCTCTTGTGGTCCTCCTCTCCTGTTTTCAGTCCACCTGAGCCCTGATGTAGTCAGTGCAGCTTCATAACACCAGTAGTGATACCACTTCCCTGCCATGCCCCTGCCCTGGCTCCTCCAGCAAGGACCACATTGGCTCAAGATCATGCCAGGAACTTGTTTGGTCCTCATGATGATGCCTGGCTCCCAGCTCCTGGCTCCATTGTTCCTTTTCCTTAAAAAAAAAGTTCTAGAAATCCTAAAGTGACAGTCCCTTTGCTCCACACATTTGCCATTGCTGTCTTTTGTCTCTGTGATTTTAAAGATGGAGAATATGGTCCTGCAGGTCTCACCCCCGCCAGCTCCTTTTCTCCTGCAGATCCCCCTGGTACCCCTGTCCCCTGCACTGAGCATCATCCTCAACATCTACCTGATGCTGAAGCTCAGTTACATGACGTGGCTCCGCTTCGCCATCTGGCTCCTCTTAGGTGAGTGCTCCCACGGCTGCTTCAGGAAGGGGGAGCAGCGTTTGTCTTGGCACTCTCTGGCTGTCTTGGCAGCTCCTCTCCCCCACTTATGGGTCTGTAAAGCATATCATGTGCCTTTCTGCCTCTAGCTCCCCTTTGGAGACACAAGCTGAGGTCTCCCAGCATCTCCTGAGCCTCTCTGTTCCCCAGAGTGTTACAGCTTGTTCCTGTTAAAGTTCAGATCCTCCTTAAAGCCCTGGGCCAGAACCACCCCTTGCTCCTGAGGCAGCTCCCTGGGGCTCAGGAAGTCCTTCCCTTTCCCAGGGACTGAGGGTGCTTCCCTTGCTCTTAACATGCTGCAGAACCCTGTTCCTCCTGCAAGCAGCTCAGTTAAGCCCCCATGGCGCTTTAGCTTTTTTCTTCACTGGGTTGCTGCCACATCCGTGCCACATTCTGCTGTGATGCCAGCCATGATGGTGCCAGCAGCCAGGCTGTGCTGGAACCCCTGCTGTCCCTGTCCCCGCTGCAGGCCTGCTCGTCTACTTTGGCTACGGCATTTGGCACAGCAAGGAGAACCTACGGGAGCCACGGCCCCAGCGTGTCAGCGCCCGCTACGTGGTGTTTCCAGGTGGCAGCCTGGAGGAGAGGGTGCAGGCAGTGCAGCCCAGCTCCCAGCCTGCCACCGGCCTGCCTGCCACCGACACCGATGACTGCAAGAGATGACACGTCAGGCAGCAGGGGCACCTGGAGACGGGAGCGTCGCAATCTCCTCCTGCAGTGAGGCCAGAGACCCACCCCCCTCCTCCTGGTCCCTCTGACAGCAGAGCCACTGGGGCTGCTCTGAGTGTGGGGCTCCAGCTAGAGAGGATGAGGATGCTCACCCTTCCCCGCATGCTTCTGACAGAGTGTGGAGGGGCCTGCTGCCTCCCTCCCCATCCCCTGCACTCAGGAGCTGGGTCTCAGCCCAGTGCTTGCCCTGCTCATGAGGAGCCCTGTCCTTGTCACCTCTCCCTGAGCACACCCTGGCACTGTGCAGCACATCTCCTGTCTGCCAGCACATCTGTGCAACTGGGAATGCAGAGGTTCCTCAGGGCCCAGGACAGGCAGCCCAGTCCTGCCCATCCTGACTCTCATGCTGACTGCAGCCCCCTTGCCTCCTGCAGAGACCCCTTTGGAAGGAGGCAGGGGCCAGTCATGCATCCCCACAGGCACCCCTGCCATCCCTATCCCAGGGCTGCTCTCCTCAAAGGCTGGTGCTGAGGGGTAGCTGGAGACATGACATGGAGAAGGGATGTGGCCAGGGTGGCTGGGCAGGCACCCCAGGAAAGCCAGTGGAGACTGGCACAGCAAAAGCCCAGCTGCATCTTCCCAGCCACTGGAATTGGCTGTCTGAGGGGTGGTCTGGGGGCCATGCCTGCTGGAAGGTAATGCCATGGCCAGGCTCCTGCCCCAGTCCTGAGCAGGGTAGGGGTGCTCAGGACCCCAGGTACAATGCCTTGCCCCTGGAGGTCCCCAGCAGCATCCCTGGGCTGGTCTGCCTGGAGCTGGCTCCCCACTGCTCCTGCACCCCAGCAGCACCACCTGCCCCACCATGGGGACTTAGCCTCCCATGATGCCTCTTCCAGGCTCTTTGGGACAGGCTCAGCAGGTGCTTTTTAGTATTGCCTCCTCCCAGTCATCCCCGTGCTCTGGGGTCACCCTCTCCAGCTCACACCCAGCTGCAAGGGTGTCGTGAGGGGGTCCCTAGCAGCATTGCTGCAGCCACCCTGGCTGTTTTGCCCATGGGCAGCCTAAAGTGGAAGTGAAGAGAGTTTCAGCATGTTTTGGAAGTCAGTCAAGCATGAGGTTGCCAACTTGACAGGCCTTGCAGCACAGACACCCCATTCCATCCTCATGCTCTGCATGCTGCGAGGAGCTGGGGACTGTGGGCAAGCTGCTCCATTACTTCTTGCTGGCCAGTCCCTGGGGGCCCTAGAGAGGCTGTGAGGAGCCTCAGGAGGATAGGCTGGCTCTGGTGAATCCCTCTGTCTGCCAGCACTGCTCCGTGTCCCACCTTGTCCCCGCGCTGCCGCCGCCGGAGCTGTGGCCCCGCTTGGCACCTCTGTGTCGTGGCTTGTGAGCAATGGGCTGATTTGGTCACCCTCATAAACACTCCTTCTGCGATGGCTCTGGCTGGTTGTGATCTCTGTGTCCCCAAGACTCAAGGTGGGAAGCTGCTCCCCAGTCAATGCCCAGGAAAGCACTCCCAGAAGGTGGGGAAGGGGAGGGTTGTGCTACCCACTGCCGCCCTGCTGCCACTGGGGTTCCAGTCATGAGGACAAGCTCCAGGCAGACCCACAGAAACCAGGACCCCACAGCGCTGGGGTAGGCTGGATTTGAGCCTTACAGTACACAAATGCCCTGCTGCTGATCCAGACAGGACTGAACCCCACTGTGAGCAGTGAGGATGGTGCTGAGCCAGCACCAGGGCAGGGTCTAAAATTGCCCAAGGTTATGAGCCAAATGATGTAAGAACTTGTGCAATTAATGGGACTTTAATTATAACCCACAGTTATCCCCATCCCCACACTGCTGTTCTCTAGGGAAATGTCCTTCCTGAGATAAGAGAGTCCTTCATTAAAAAGCAGGTGTTCAACAGGCACCCAGGGAGGCACAGGCTGAACCCTCCTTAGTTACTCAGCTTTAATCTCAGTAATAAATCCATTGTCAGCAAGACAAAGGTGAGTAAAAAGATCCACAGGGACACAGGAGGAGAAGGGAGCTCAGCACAGGGCTGGGGAAGGGCAGGCAAGTCCTCACAGAATGATGGGCTGAGGGTGACTTTTATGTTCCCCTGTAGAGGAAAGTCAATGGCAGTCACATCTCTCAGCTCTCCTAGCAGGGGTCTCAATCAGCCTTTTAAACTGCAAAAGACCAAAGAGTTATTGAATGAGCCTTGTATCCATTAATATTTACTCTATTTAAAAACATTCATTTCTAAAAATTCACAGAAATCCCTGTTAGGTTGTGGCACACAAAGCACAGGGTCCTCCCCAGCAGAGCAGGGGCTGCTGGGGATGCAGCCAGCAAGGTATTAAAGGATTGGAGTGTAATTCTCCGACACCTGGGAGGCCACTGGGGCCTCTCAAGCACACTTGTGGGTTGTTTTTTTTTTTTTTAACAGGATTACAAAATTGGTCGGTTCATGTGTCATACACTATCCTACAGTGGTAACACGCTCTGCACACAACATGTATTAATTGATTTTTAATTGACAACTCATTAATGCACACAGAAAAAAAGGAGGATGGCAGCAGCCACTGGCACCAAGACAGCCCTTCTACAGGAATTTGTTCCTGAAAATTGTAATAGCAGAGAAAAAAAAAATCCAAATAAACAGCATCAGCAAGGCTTTAAGATGGCAGCCTGTAATTGTAAGAGAAAACACTGGCTGCCCCATCCATACCCTTGATTCCAAACAGATGAAATGTAAAATGAAACCATTCCCATGTGCAGCTCCCAGAACCCTGTTTCATGGAGCTTCAGGAGCAGCTGCTTGCTGCTTCCCTGTGGCTGACCATATACCTGTTTTCCAGAGCAGTATCCTTCTCCAAATTAGCTTAAAAATATAAAAAAAAGTCCCCTCTTTTCTGGGAGCCGTGGCATTGGTGTAATCAGGTTGCAGGAAATCAATCTGCTTCCAGAGCTGCAGGGAGGTAAGTGGGTCAGTGCTGGAGTGGCCAGTGCTGGGGCTCTGGGAACTGGGAAGGGCTTTGTGAGCCATGGGGCAGGAGCAGCTCTGGCACACGTGCTCTGGGCTGGGCTAAGAGGGTTAATGTGAATCCTGGATGATAATCCTCAGACAGCATGGGAGTGGACAGGCAGCAGCCAGGGCTGGCTGAGCCTCTCCAGTGATGCTGCTGGACTGGGAGGACTGGGAGAATAGCTGTCAGGGCAGTGCTGGTTTGTTGTGCCCTGGGAGGACAGTTCTCATAAGGCAGGTGCAGCAGGACAAAGAGAAATGGAAATCAGAGGGGAACAGCATGGGATTTGTACTAGAGACAATCGGTGTTGGGGCTGCCACCTACCCCCTTTAAATGGCAGTGAGTTCCCGAGCCTGTGGACCTCAGCCCCACGTGCAGCTCAGGAATGCTCCAGGGACACAAGAACTGAGCCAGAGATTATTTTG
The DNA here is from genome assembly GCA_024734035.1 of Alethe castanea. NCBI lineage: Eukaryota > Metazoa > Chordata > Aves > Passeriformes > Muscicapidae > Alethe > Alethe castanea. The sequence goes on from JANRGV010000049.1 coordinate 13,540,265, forward strand.
GAGGCTTCAGGGCACAGGATCGCTGTTGCAGCCCGTGCAGCCCCGGGGATGGGCCCAGTGGGAGCTGCAGAGATCTCTGGGCTGCAGGAGCTCTTAGCGAGATCACTGGGCTGTGGAACCCACAGAGATTGCTGGGCTCTTGCTTGGGAAAGCACAGGGGAGCAGGAGTGCACAGTTTAATAACTGGAATAAGCAGTGCTTGCATAGCTGAGTTCTGTCCATGCTGGAGGGAGGAAAAGGGGAGCCCCAAGCACTGGAAGAAGATGGTGGGTTGCACCCAGGAGAGAGCAGCTCCACATCCTAATTAAATCAGTTCCCAGCCTCATGTTCCTAAATTATCCCTCCCCAGTCCCCCCCGCCACGGCTCTGAAAGCAGCATAGATGCACTGCAGGGCTCGGGGAGGCTGGCTGTAAGTAATCCTCTCATTATCCTGCCATGCACCCCTCCTCCTCCTGCAGACAGCCCGAGGATGAGGTAAGCATCACGCAGCATTCCAGGCTGCCAGTAGTCGTGTATCTGCTCCTACCACCAGCTGGAGAATGGCAGGGCATTAAAAGATGGCACAAAGCAAGGTGGTCTTGTTGTTCCCTCGTCCCTGCACGATGTGCTGGCAGTCAAGCAGATGGGTCCCCAGGTCATTCCAGGAGTGTTTGTGCTGTGTCTTAGCAGTCCCTGCAGCCACAACACTTTCCAAGGAGCTGTGTAAGTGAGGGCACTAACACCAGGGCCCCATCCCTGTGGCAGAGGTTCCATTCCAACACCAGATGCATCTGCTGCATCTACTTTGGGTGCAAGGGAGGAAATAGCCATTTCCCCACATCTAACACACCACACAGAAACAAAACTGCAGCTACTGGCCTCGATGATCTTAGTGTTTTTTCCAACCTTACAGAATCTATAAAAGGAGAATAAATCTTCCCCACAGGCATAGGAAACATGCAATGAACCAGTGGACTAAAACTGCCATGAGGGAGATTTAGGCAGGAGACCTCAAATGCTTCCTGAGGCAATGACAGCTTGGCCTGAGGTTGTGAAACATCTGTCAGATGCTGGCAGGAAGGAGCTGCAGCAAGTGGCTCCTCTGGAGCCAGGATGGCCGATTTTTCATTATCTCTTGCTAGGCTGGAAGCATTCTAGGGCAGCACTGGGGGCTCCAGTCCTTGCTGGGACAACAGCCAACGCACCTTGGGCATGGCAGCACACTTGATATCCTGAAGGAGATGAAAGTGCTCAATAAAAATACCTGGAAAACACAAAACCCCTTTTGGGGGGGGAGAGGGGGTGGGGAGGGAGAGCAGCTGGAGCCACACTGGAGGCTCCACTGCCCAGCCCTACCTCCATAGTTAGTAGCTGCTACAGCTAGAACTTTGGGATCAACTGTGCAACTTACACCAGAGAAGTTCCATATGGAATCAGGCAGTGAGCTTCCCTGGAGTAGTAATGCTCATTTTCCAGAAAAAGGCAGCTGGAACAGTCCCAGAGTGCTGCAGCAAAACAAGCTGGCAGATCCTTCCAAAAGGTGACAGGGACGAGGACAGTCGAGGCTTCAAAAGGCCACTGAGCAAACTGAGAGCTGCTGAGGAATTCTGGAGAAATACCATTAGTGGTAATCAATGTGGATTTGTGTAACCTCTGTGCTCTGACTGGGACAGGACCTGAAAAGAGGCAGCAGTGCTGGTGTGCAGTAACACCTCCATGAGGCATCCAGCTGCTATCTGGCACTTTTGCAAAGGAACAATATGGAACTGACACTCGGACACATACAAAAAAGGCTCAGTGCTAGAACCATTGGATCCCTTGTGAACAGGAATTCAGCAAGTCTCCTCATGAGTTATTCCAAGATTGGTTTCCAACATAGAGAGAACACAACTGAGTTTGAGGAAAGAGGAACAGTGATTCCAGCTGGGGAGATCAGCAGGTAAATCAAGAATAACAGGTATTTTAGTATAACAGAACTACAGTTCTCAGAGTAATTCCTTGCATGTTAATTCCTCACAATCTTTGGCAGCAGCTGCAAAGGCACAGCAAATCCCTCCAACTTCCCACACAAATCTTCAGGCCAGCTCTAGCTGCCTGCTCCCTCTTCTCCCAACAGCCCTCCGGGAAGGCAAATCCCACCTGGGCACAGGGCAGGCTTGTGCTCCGTGTCCCTCAGCCACCTCATCAAACCCACAGGACAACGGGATGCTCAAGGTCCCTATCCCACTTGCCCAGTATAACACAGCTAGCTCACCTGTTGTGTTTAGGCTCCCAAATGGTTTGTTGATAGGTTTATTGAGCCTAAAACCACACAGCTCTGACTCCAGTGACAAACAAATCCATGTGTTTCAAAACATGGGCAAGTGGATCTTCTCCAGCTAGTGAATAAGGACAGGCTTGCAGTGTATTGTTTCATAGGATTTTAGTTTCCATCTCTTCTTTGGAGAATACAGGAAGGGCTAGGGGCAAAGGACATAACAGAGGCAACAGATTGATAAAAAATATTTTAAAATAGAAGTACTTACACTTATTTAAACCAAGCCTCCTAAAGCTTCTGTGTTCAATACACAAAGTTTTCATCTGAAGACTGAGGGGGTATCAGCATGGTTCTGACGTTTTTAGAGACAGCCTACATTTAAAGACTGCAGCCCATATTTACAACACGTAGATGGTTTGGACAGACAGTCCTGAGACCAAAGTACAGGCTTGATTCATTAGACACATAACTATAAAATGATTTGCACATTTATAGGACAGGCCCCACTAGGTAAATCATAGAATTATTTTCAAATAAAGAAGATAAACTTTATAGAATCACAGTATCATTTAGGTTGGAAAAAATCTCTAAGACCATTAACCCAGTGCTGCCAACTCACCACTAACCACCACCATGTGGTCCCTTTCAGCCTCAGAGGCTGGAAGAACTGGTTTTTATTTTGGTGAGTAAAATTTTTTGTAAAATAAAAACAATATATAGACTAGAAAAAATATCTGTATTGATTTATCAATCAGAAATTAAATTAAATCATTCAAAATATTAATTGTAGTAATTTTGAATTTTAAAAGGGGAAAATTAGAAACAGAGAAATGAAAACATCTGTGATACGTCCATAGATACTGGATTATTTTTCTCTCAGTTCCAAGGTCTGTGTGATCCCACATCATAGATGCCTCTTGGACAGGCACAGGCACAAGGCCAACAGCACATCAGCTTTATGTGAGCTCTCACAGTTTAAGAACAGGAGTGAAAACAATTCCCTGCTCGAAGCCTTTGGCCAAGGCAGCTGCCCTTCTATGGAAATGGTTCCAGCTAATTCTAAGTTTAATCCAATGTTTACTGCTATAGCCATTCCAAAAATCTCCCCTAAGAAAAAATATGTGAAACCAAACAGTTTAAGAGTTGAAAGCAATCTTGGCTTAGTTCATGTACTTCTCTGCAACTGTCTGTATTACCTCTAGATGAATAAAACTACATCTTTTACTACCTCATGTACCAGAAGCTGCCAGACAGTGAAGCATCTATGTTCTTTGACCTCAGGTTGCCAAGACAGCAAAGAGAGACTGAAAATCCAATCACCATGACAAAGCCAGGGGCTGGTGCTCACAGTGCAGCTGTGATTGCCTGCTCCTTCTCCCCTTGGTGGAGCCTGAAAGCTGAAACCAAGCAGCCAGGGAGCTCCCACAGCCTCCTGGTCCTGGAACCCCTCCCACGGCCGCTGGAAATCAGAATAGGTTTGCTCATCAAGTGTTCTGTGAGTTTCCAATGGGGCAGGAAAAAAATGAGGGTGTCAACCAGGACAAACGAAAAGGAAACCTTGTCCATACCTGAAGACGAGACAGCTGGGGAGAACTGTTGGACTGCAACAGGAATAGGAGGTGAGGAGGACAGGGGTGGTGACAAGCAGCCACTGCAGCCTTCAAAAGTAAACACAAGGAAAAAAAGTAGCAGGGAACTTGAAGCGAACGAGGTGGATGGCTGGCTGTTGCTAGTGGCCAGAAGTGGTGACGATTAAGGTTATTTTCTCTCCTGTGAGCCAAGGACGGCCACTGAAGACATGAAGGATGTTCAAGGTGGAGGCTATAGCAGATGAGATGTGTGAAGACTGAGGATGTGAAAGCAGTGGATGGAGTGGATGTTGAATTTTGCATGAAAACACCACCTGGGGAGAACATGGATCTGGCACACAGCATGGGATGTGGCATGGCAGAGAAAAAAATCACACTCCTTTCTGAGTATGGACCCATCAAAGCAGTGCTGGAAGCAGAGGGATTTGGAGCACAGCTGCAGGGTGAGACCAGGAGTACAGAGATTTGGGAATCGTCATCCTGGACATCCGCATGGCGGGGGAGGCCCAAGGACAGCCGTAGATGGAGAAGGTGAAGCCTGTGCCAGGAAGGTGCAAAAAGGAACATAAAGGTTGGAAGGTTAGGGATGAGTGATGATGCCACAAGAAAGAGCAAAGGACAGGGGCTTGAGCCCAGCACAAGAGAGCCTGGTGACACCAGTGCAGGCCCAGGGAGCACTAACTGGGTGGCATCACAGAAGTGCTGTGAACGCAGGGATGTGCAATTAAATATAAATAACAGCTGCTTAAAGTCAGGAACCAAAAGAAAAGAGCAGTAAGAAAGCTGAGACTAATAAGAAAAGAAATATCCAAATTTACCAGCCTGGTCTGTAGCGGCACAGGTAATTTGGCCTGACACTGACTGGACCAGCCCAGCTCATTTGAGAATAGAAGTAAACAAGTCCCAGGTATGAAAGTGATTGGCTGAATTCAAGCTCAAACAAGGGGAGCCCAGCCAATCCCTTTAAGCCACGAACCATTGAACCACATCATTGGCCAGTGAGCTGGGCGGAGCTAAGACCCTTAACCAATCACGGTTGTACAGGAAATTCGAAGCCCCTATAAAAGGCGTGCACATCAATAAACCTTGGCTGCTGCTGCATGGTCTCGGTTCGTGTTCTTGTCACTTTCTTGTCTCCAACATCAGCGACAACCAGCAAAGGGAGTCCCCAAACACAGGCTCACATAGGTGTACTTAAGTATGAGATTCCCCCTCAAAAATAATTTCAAGCTTTGCCAAGAAAGCAAACACTGGATACAGTTGAAGATATTTCATTATGTTTTTAAAGGATTAATTTATCTTTCCATTAAAATGATGAAAAATACTACTGCTATCACTATTCACAATGCAGAGCAAAAGATTGTGGCCCACTGTGCTTGACAATGTACCTCCCTGGGCCTCACTTCTGCCTGTAGCTTGTGACTGCACCTGGTGGGAGTGCCCCTTTAATTTACTCACAGGTGTTCTGAATCCTGAATTCAACATTTAAACCTGTATTGCCCCAAGTATCCTCCTCTCTGTCAGTGGCAATTCTAATTTCAAAAATATTTACAGTTAAAACAGATGCATGGCCATGACCTTGTGATTATACAAAAGATGCTACAAAATAAAATTATTTTTTCCATCCACAGATATCAGAAATAGGAAAATTAACTGGAAGGGACCTCAGATAATTATTCCAGACAAAATAAGCTTAATAAAAATGTTTATCATCTAAAACGAGTAGGAAAGACTGTACTCTTTTATGGTTGAAACATTTCTAAGATGCTGTGCCTGCTGAAAGCAGCTTCAGGTGGGACTACCTGACATGAATGTACAGAAGCTTTATAATTTCTTCCTAAAAATATTGATTTAAAAATATGGAGTACTCCAGGGGAGATGACCCAAAGGAAAACTTCTCAGCCCAGGAGGCAAGAGGTGTACTGACCGATTTATACATCTTCCCACCTGCATCCAAGGAAGGAGATGATTCCAGTTCCCAGGCACTTCAAAGCAGTCTGCTGGCAAATCCCCTCTGCTGGCCAATATCACATCTCATGTGGTGAACCCTGGGCTCTGGTAGGTCCCCAAATTTCCAGCAGGGCAGGCTAGAAAGGGCCCTTGACATATCCTTGATGTGAAACTTGGGTTGCTCCAACATCCAGAGGAATTACATCATTTTCATTAATGGTAAAGACAAATTGCACATCCCTTGCTCGAGGCGGGGCGGGGCGACGGGCAGCAGGTCCGTGCTGGTTTAGCACAGGCTGGGAGAGCTGAGAATGTTCACCTGGATGGGAGAAGGCTCCAGGGAGAGCTGAGAGCCCCTGCCAGGGCCTGAAGGGGCTCCAGGAGAGCTGGAGAGGGACTGGGGACAAGGGATGGAGGGACAGGACA
>JANRGV010000049.1:13547028-13560054 GCA_024734035.1 Alethe castanea
ATTATCTGATAAATACAACAGGCAGAATTCTACCTGCGTAAGATATGGCTGGCCGCCGTTCCCTCCCGGTGCCGCCATCCCCACAGTGCCCGCCTTCCCATCCCCACAGTGCCCGCCTTTCCCTCCTGGTGTCGCCATCCTCACCTGATCCCCTTTGCCCTTAGTGCCGCTTTCCCCCCCGTGCCCGCTTTTCCCCCCGGTGCTGCCATGCCGAGCCCACCCTGCGGGTCCCTGCTCGACTACAAGACTGCCAAGTTCTCGGTGACGCGGAACCGGCGGGTGGGGCTGCTGCACCGGCTGCTGCAGCTGAGCGCGCTCGGCTACCTGCTGGGGTAGGGCCCTCGCCCCAGCCCGCGGGGTGGCCGGTCCCTGCTGGGGCAGGGACCTCGCCCCAGCCCTCGGGCCCGGCCGGGAGTCCCTCAGAGCCCCCCGCCCCTCCCCAGGTGGGTGCTGCTGCTGCGGAAGGGGTACCAGGAGCGCGACGCGGCCCCGCGTGTCGCCGTGGTCACCAAGGTGAAGGGGGCGGCGGCCGCCGAGGCCGCGGGCCGGCGGCTCTGGGACGCTGCGGATCTCACCTGGCCCCCGCAGGTAAGGGCCGTGCCCCGGGCGGGGGCATGGAGGTCACACAGACGGTCACCTTGGCAAGGGTATGCCGCGGGTACCGCTGGCCTCCCAAAGCCCTGGCGAGGTCATTGGCGCCTGTTCCAGCCATGGTATCGTAGGGCGTCCCCTGGATCCACCCTGGGTGGGTCAGCCCTTGGTTGAAGGCGCCTTCTTGCTTCCCAGGGAGAAAATGTGGTTTTCCTGGTGACCCATTTCACTGCCACAATCCAGCAAGCCCAAGGCACCTGCCCTGAGGTGAGTGAATGGACTTGCCCCAGCTCGGCCTCGCAGGGGTGGGACGGACACACTGGTCCTGCTGCTCTGTGGAATCCAGTGGAAGACCAGAGGGAAAATGGTTTGATATTCCCACAAAACCTGATTCCCCTCATTCTCACTGCTTCATAGTGCTCCCCAGCATATCTGCACTTGCTCTGTCATACCTTCATGAGCCAGGATGTATATCTACATGGTCTACCAGAACTGTTTGTGGTGGCCAGGACAGGGGACATGGGGCCTCTCCAGCTCTGAACTCTTTGTGTGCTGGCACTGTATGACCATTCCAGGTTTTCTGCTGCCCTTGAAAATGGGGATGCCTTGACATATGGATATTTGCATCATGTTTCCTTGCAGCAGGACTAATGTCCATCTTAGTGTCCTATTTTTAGGAGGAATGGAGTACAAGGTCCAGATTGTTTTCCAGCCAACCCACACTTAATGGTAGATGTTTTTGGGCAAAATCTTCCCTTTAAGGCTGGAGTCAGACCAGCTCCTCTGCTCCACTCTCCCATGCTGGCCCCCGCTCAGCAGATGGGAGCAAATATCCTTTATGCTGAACCACTGCTGGTACTTGTACCTGAGCCTAGCACCAATTGTCCTAATGGTTCCTTCAGCTCCTGCTGTGGCCAAATGCTGCAGGGGAGGAGAAATGCCGAGTTTAGTTCAGGGAAAATGGCACCAATGATCCATCTTTAAAATGCTAAGAACTTCTGAAGTCCCAATAGGGGGGAAGACAAGTGCTATGGGGCATTTTGGGGTTCTCACAGGCAGCCACGGGCACCTCTAGATGCTAGGTTTGCAGTGTACAAGCCGAGGACACACAGAGCTGAGGATTTCATTCTGTTCCAGGGCTGTGATGTGTGTGGGTGCCTGTACCAGCCTACACCCTGTGCTGGTCTCCAAGAGTTCCTCTGTTCCTGGCATTGGGGCTGTAGATAACATTCATATTTGGAAAGCTTTGAATATTAAGCAGTGGTAGCTTTTGGCTTTGCAGGGAGTTTGAGCTGTCTTAATGTTCTTGATGACCAGAGTATTTGGTGCTGGCAGATGAGTGTGTCTGTGGCCAGAGGCAGCACTGAATGCGAACCAGGCTGTTTCAGCAGCTGTACTTGCACTTAAAGTCTTTGCATCCTTTTATCCCTTTATGTTCCAGTGTTTATGTTCTTTTTTAGACTACCAAGTTCCCTCCTTCCCATGCCTTCTCTTCCTCCCCTAAATAACCAATATCCTAAACACCTTGTGCAATCCCCAGATGTTCTCCTGCATCCCATAATGACTCCAGACCCCTAGGCAGACCCCAAAGATGCTGCTCCTCATATCGTGTTGGTTGGTTTTACACCTGAATGAGAGGCTGAGGCTGTCCTGGGGCAGCCCAGAAAAGGCCTGAACAGACCCTTGCTTCTGACTCCCCTGCTGTGTTTGGGCCTCTGTGCCCCCCAGAGCTTGGGGAGGTGAGTTTCTGATGAGATGAGCTGGTGACTCCTGTCATGGCCTGGGGTAGCTGAGGGAGGTGTTAGTGGTGTTTCCCCAACTACCATAATCTCTCTGTGTTTGAATGAGAGGTTTTTACTGCTCCTGACAATCAGGTAGGTCCAGAGTAAGCGTGAAGAAGGGTGTCTCATGTAAAACTTGTGTTATGCTGGATTTAGGATCTACTAAGCTCTCCCCCAGGGAATTCATTATGGTACTTTACAAGGTGCTTAATGGGCTCAGTCATTAGGACCCTCCTGAATCCATCTGTGCTGGTTCCCAGTTCCATCTGAAAGATCTGAGGTAGCTCCTGAGGCTTCCTCTGCCCCTGAGCAGCAGGACACAAGTGCTCTGGAGAGGAATGATTGCCCCTTGGACATGCCTCTCTTCTGACTGGCTAGAGGCTGGTGAATGTTCACCTCTAACTGTTTGGGAAGCACTTGCAGAAGCAGGAGCAGCAGTGCAGCAATGGGGGGGAGTGACAGCATGGCCTCAGGCAGCAGTGACAGCATTTCTCTCTGTCCCTCCCAGAGCCCCTCTGTCCTCGACGGGATGTGCACAGAAGATGCAGATTGTCCCATGGGAAACCCTGTGGTTCATGGCAACGGTACTGGGTGTTTTACTAAAGAAACAAAATTCTAGAATGGTTTGGGTTAAAAAGGAACTTAAAGCTCATCCTGTTCCACCCCCTGCCATGAGCAGGGACACCTTCACTATCGCAGGTTGCTTCGAGTCTTGTCCAGCCTGGCCTTGGACACTTCCAGGGATCCAGGGGCAGCCACAGCTTCTCTGGGCACCCTGTGCCAGGGCCTGCCCACTCATAGCCAAGAATGCCTTCCCAATATCCCACCTAAATCTGCCTCTGGCAGTGGGAAGCCATACCCACTTGTCCTGTCCCTCCAGGCCCTTGTCCCAAGTCCTTCTCCAGCTCTCCTGGAGCCCCTTTAGGTACTGGAAGGGGCTCTAAGGTCTCGCCAAAGTCTTCTCCAGGTGATCAACACTAACTCTCTTAACCTGTCTTATATCTTGTTTCTAGGGATAAAAACTGGGAAATGTTTGGTGTTCAATGCCACCCATTCCACCTGTGAAATCTATGGCTGGTGTCCCGTGGAGAATGAGACCCTGCCCAGGTAATCACACATGAGGAGACAGCAGATACTGGGAGCTCTGTATCCCTCCCTCTGTGTTACCAGAAGTCTGACCACACTCACCCAAGGGGCAGCCAGGCTTAGGGAGACCTCTGACATTGACCTTCTGGTCAGTTAAACTCAGAGGACTTCACCCATTTCTTGCACCTGTCCATTGTAGCCAAAATCCTGGGGTTGCAGGAGAGACTGCAGAGCTTGGGAGATGGGGCCTTGGCCACTGTGCAAGACTTGACTTTGTTGGTGGTTGTTTTCTAGGAAACCTCTTCTGGCTGAGGCAGAGAACTTCACTATTTTTATTAAAAATACTGTCCACTTCACCAAATTTAACTTCTCCAAGTAAGTACAGTACTTCCCAGCTGGGCTGAGCATGCAGCCTGGTCCAGCCTTGGCACTGAGCCTGTCATGGGGCTGAGAAGCTGAAGCACTCATGGAGGCAGTGGCACCCAGGGCCGGTGGTGCTGGGGCAGTTAGGGCAGGACAGGTGTTGAGGTGAATACAGGTCACTTCAGCTGTGCTGGATGTGCAGCTCTAAGAGCAGTGGGATGGGGACACCTCAGAGAGAGGGACTGGTGTCCATCTGGCCATGTAGAGCACTGCAGAGAGCAGGACAAGGCCAGCCATTCCCAAGCTCTCATTTGGAAGTGAAACTAATATTTTTGTCTTTTAGGCCTTGCAAAGTGGTTTCTCAGAAGGCAAGTAAAGAGCTGCACTGGCCCCACAGCTCAAGGCACACTGACTGTGCTGCCTGACCATGGCAGGAGACGTGGCTTGACCTGTCCCTGCTGTTGCCCCTAGCAGTGACTAGAGCTGAGTGCTGGGAAGAAACCAAGGAGCACAAAGAGGCAGAAGGGAAGGCCATGGCACATGCTATAGAGGGTAACTCCATGTGAGATTCCTCTGGGCTAATTTTTCTCCACCCTCTCTCCATCTGAGGCTTTAGGCGAGACATTGACTGTCCCCTCACCGATGCAGGAGCACTAGTGGGCCCAATCCAATGAGAGGGGCCCTTTTGTAGTCCCACAGCTGGGCTCCATGACCTCCCACACCACTCCCTCCCCTCTTTCCTGTCTCAGGTGCAACACTTTACAAACCACTGACCCCAGCTATTTCAAGAGCTGCACATATGATCCAGTCTTCAACCCCTCCTGCCCTGTGTTCCGTGTCCGTGACATGGTGGAGGCAGCTGGAAAGAACTTTGGAGACCTGGCACTCCTGGTACTTGTTTTTTATGTAACTATGGAACGTGTCTCAAAATTCCCCAAGGATGTGAGCAAAAAGCAGAGGACTGACCTGAAATGCTAAGGGTATATGTGATCTGGGGATGTCTGAACAGAACTCAGCCAATCTGATCCCATGCTTCTCCTGGAATAAAATGTGTTTTGCAGGGGGGAAGCATCAGAGTTCTTATCGAGTGGAACTGCGACCTAGACCAGCCTGCTACCCAGTGCCAGCCACAGTATTCCTTCAGGCTGCAGGACACGATGTACAATTTCAGGTGAAGATGCTTGGACAGGGCCCACACGGGCCTGTGGGATCAGCACATGGCAGTTGTTTGAGATTTCAGTTCTGATGGATGCTCTGAAAGGAGCAGCAGGGACGGGAAGTTTGCCTCAGTCACTTCACAGATGACACCGAGCTGGGTGGGAGTGTGGGTCAGCTGGAGGGCAGGAAGCCCTGCAGAAGGATCTGGCTGTATCCATGGGCCAAGGCCATTGGTGTGAGGTTCAACGGGGTCAAGTGCCAGGCCCTGTTTTGGGGTCAGAACAACACCGTGGAATGCTCTAGGCTGGGGGCTGAGAGTCTGGAAAGCTGCAGGCAGAAAAGGACCTGAACATGAATCCAGGTGTGCTCAGGTGAGCAAGAAGCCAAGGGCACCTGATCTGTGCCAGCCCTGGTGTGGCAGCACAGGGGACAGTGCCTGTTCTCTGTGTGCAAGCACTGCTGGGGCACCTCAGTGCTGGGATCAGCTCTGGGCCCCTCATGACAGGAGAGCCCTGCAGGGGCTGGAGCGTGTCCAGGGCAGGGACAGAGCTGGGGAAGGGGCTGGAGTCCCAGCAGAGGCTGAGGGAGCTGGGAAAGGGGCTCAGCCTGGAGAAAAGGAGGCTCAGGGGGGCCCTTGTGGCTCTGCACAACTCCCTGCCAGGAGGGGACAGCCGGGGGGGTCGGGCTCTGCTCCCAGGCAACAAGGAGCTTTATTGGAGGGAACAGGTTGAAGTTGCACTAAGGCAGTGTTTAGATTGGCTGTTAGAAAAAATCTTTTCACTGAAAGATTTGCCCAGCCCTGGTACAGCTGCCCAGGGCATTGGTGGAGCCCCCATCCCTTCAGGGATTTAAAAGCTGTGTTGATGTGGCACCTGGGGACATGGATTAGTGCTGGGTCAATTGATTGGACTTAATGATCTTAGCAGCCTTTTCCAGTGATTCAGTGACTCCAAGGCAAGGGGGAATGGTAATTCAGGGTAAGGCCTGTCAGTACTGGGATGCTGTGGCAGGTCCCACACTTCATAGTTCTGTTGTGTTTGGAGCTGAGCAGGGCGTTGCCTGCCTGAGGGCAAGGAGCTGTGACTGTTCCCACCTGAGATGGGCACACTGAGAGCTGCTGCTCCCGGTGGCCCAGCCTGGGTGCTGAGGGGATGCTGATGCCCTGCTGTTGGTGCCAGTGAGTCATCGCTGCATGTGTATGCCCAGTTCCCAGCCTGGAGGACGCCGAGGAGCCCACAGGCCCAGCAATCCTTTGGCATTGGAGTCCCCTTCCCTCCCTCCTTGCATGGAGCTGCCTCTCTGAGCCATGTCCAATGTCTCCCACAGAACTGCCTCCTACTACTGGGGCTCGCAGCGGCAGCTCTGCCGCAACCTGCTGAAGCTCTACGGGATCCGCTTTGACCTCTCCGTGCACGGCCAGGTACCGTGAGCTCCTCAGCCCCAGGGCTGACTCCTTGCACCACTGCTCCCACTCTGCCCCCGTGGTTTCTGCTGCCATTGCTTCCCCTCCACCTGGGTGAGCTCTTCACCTCTTTCCAGAGTTTTCTAAGCAGAGCAGGAGAAAACAGTCTCTCCCATTTGAAGAAAAACCTTTTGGTAATGCCCCGACGAGGGAGATTTCCCTCTCTGAAGGCTGGGGCTGTGAAGTGTTCAGTAGGCAAGGTGAGCTGATCTGGGCTTGTGGGTGACTCCCTGAGGGTCTTAATGGTGGGACCACCTTGACAAAGATCAATCTTAACTCTACTGACCCTGGACAATTAATCCCTTCTTGATTAGAAGTACCCTCGGGGGAAAGGTGCGGTGTGATCAAGGCTGAACATGCCCCAGCCATGTGCATTGAGAGCCCAGAACACCCCCGTGTCCTGGACTCATCCCCAGCAGTGTGGGCAGGAGGTTAAGGGGCATTCTGCTTCTCTGCCCTGCTCAGGTGCAGTGCTGGCCTCAGCTCTGGTGTCCCAAATACCAGAAGGATTAGAAGCTGCTAGAGTGAGCCCAGAGGAGGCCAGAGAGACACTCCAAGGGCTGGAGCCCCTCTGCTCTGGAGCCAGGCTGGGAGAGCTGGGGGTGCTCACATGGAGAGGAGAAGGCTCCAGGGAGAGCTCAGAGCCCCTGCCAGGGCCTAAAGGGGCTCCAGGAGAGCTGGAGAGGGACTGGGGACAAGGGGTGGAGGGACAGGACGCAGGGAATGGCTTCCACTGCCAGAGGGCAGGGATAGATGAGGTATTGGGAAGAAATCCTTCCCTGTGAAGGTGAGGAGGCCCTGGCACAGGTTACCCAGAGAAGCTGTGGCTGCCCCTGGATCCTTGGAAGTGTCCAAGGCCAGGCAGGACAGGGCTTGGAGCACCCTGGGATAGTGGAAGGTATCCTTGCCCATGGCAGAGGGTGGGATGAGATGAGCTTTAACGTCTCTTCCAACCCAACTATTCCATGTTTCCATGATTATTGATGCTGCTCTGTGCAGCATTACTCACAAACTAAGTGCTTAGCTTGCCAAAGAGGGAGCCTGTGCTGAGAGCCCTTCCCAGACAGAGAGACGTCCACAGCTGGTCTCTGATGCTCAGCAGTGCCCTTTGTACCTGAAGAAGGTGAAGCACACAGTGCAGGACAGGGTGTACCACTTCTAGGCTGAGAGAGCTGGTCTAGAAGCTGTGGAGTAAGAAAGAACAGCCAGAAGAGAAACCACCAGACTGATTTGTGAAGGGAGGGACACATCACATCAGGGTTGTGTTTGCTGGGATGTGGTTCCGTGGGTGGCAGCTACAGCAAGAGGGTGGTTCCTGCTAGTGCCTGCAGGTGCCTACAGGAACAGGTGGGTCACAGTAACCTCTGCTGCTTTCAGGTCATCAGGCACCTCAGTCCCTCCTTTGACAGCCAAAGGGGGCTGGAGTCAGCACAACAGCAGTTCCTACAAATGGGCACGGGAAAGTATTCCTGGATCCTTCCAGCACCTCCTGACTCTGAGCATGCTGCCCCACAAAGCTCAGCCCACAACCTTCTCACCCTTCTGACCACTCTCCACCCTCTCTCTTACCCCTCCACTGTTTCTCATCAGGCTGGGAAGTTCAGCATCGTTCCTACTGCCGTGAGCTTCGGCACCAGCATCGCCTTCTTTGGTGCCGTGAGTACTCCAGATAGACCCTTTTCCTTTGATCCATGGCTTGAGATTGGCCACTTCTCAGCTGTTTCCCTGCCCTGCGGGCACAGGCTTCCTTAGTGCCAGCCAGCACAGAGGGGAGATGGTCTGTCCGGGTGTTAGCTCAGGTCTCCCTGTGCCCATTAGTAATGACACCACTGGACTGGGATCCTGAGTGCTGTCAGGGTCATGTCTCAGGGAGGTCACGTTTTTGTGTGGATCCTGGGACAGAGCATCACTGGGATACTGCTGGCAGGCGAGACCAGCTCCTCTCTGCTTCTCCTCTGACTCTGAAGGGACCCCGTGTCCTGTCACTGTGGTGGGGCAGTCCCTTTCAGAGCCCTTCCATGGCTCTTCCCTTCCAGCAGAGTAACGGGGAGGTCTCACACCTGCCCCCCTTTCCTCCTGACATGCTCCTCCCCGTCCATATGTGACTGTGAGGGTGCTGGAACAGCCCTCCCTGTCCATCCACTGCAGTCTGGGGATATTGTCTGACCTCCTGTGCAGCTCCTGGGACCAGGCTGGGTTAGAGAGGAGCCAGTGGAGCTGGCTGGAGGCAGGGCTGGCTCACTGCCCCAGCAAATGCCCACAGCTGGCTGCAGGGCTCAGTGCGGGGGGAGCCAGGATGGAAGGCCAGGCATTCCTGTGGGAAGTTTCCCGTCTTCACTGTTTGTCTGTCTCCAGGCTACAATGGTCTGTGACCTGGTTCTGCTCTACCTGGATGCAAAGGCTGACCTTTATTGGAAGGAGAAGTTTGAGGAGGTAAGAATAGGGCCACATGGGAGAGAGAAGGTTTTGAAGTGAATCATTCTGGATTTAATGATTTTCTGCCCTTTGCTTAAAACTCACTTCCCAAGATCAGGGGAAAAGCCTGGTGGAATAGCTGTTAGTCTCCAGCTTTTGGGCTTGGTTGCCAGTCTGAACTGGGAGAGGGATCCAGCAGGGAAAGTTGCACCATGACCTCAGCTGGATGTCAAAACATCCATCAATGGGTTGCCATGGGGATCTTATCTGGAAAACTGGCCTAGCTCTATGCTTTTTCACCCTCTTCCAAATGGAATCTGTTGGGCCTCAGTGGACATGGAGGCCAGCTCTTCAGCATACATCCTGTTCTGTGGCACATTGACAGATTTATGAGCCAAGCATGATTCCATTGTGGGAATTCACTGCCCTGGTGAATCAGGGAGTCACAGGGAGGCCCCTACAGACCAGGAGAGCTGGCAGCCCTGCCTTAGGTCATCTCCAGGTTTGTCTGACCAAGTCTTTGGAGCCTCTGAGGGCTGAGCTCCCCCATCTCCTGTTGAACTGTCCTAAGGCTGCACCATACTATGGGGGACAGGGAGGAAACCTCTCTAATGCCTGATCTGGAATCCAGAGTGGAGTGGGGGTCCTGGACAGTGAATCTGGTGGCATGGAACCAAGCATAGTCGCCAAGGGCCACCTGGGCTGCCTCCATGCCTGTCGTATACTGATGTCCCTGTTCATTTTGCAGGCAAGACCCCCTAAAGGTGAGCCTAAGGCCACAGCTTAGGGACATTGGGAATGCCCCACCACAAACACCCTTCCCTCCAGAGCCACCTCCAGGTGGATGTGATGGGGACATGGCTGCAGCCCCGGTGGAGGTGGGCCAGTCCTGGCCAGATGGGCAGTGCTGGGGTTAGGATCTGCCTTTTCTGGAGAAGCACTGGCAGCAGTTCTTGGCTCCTGGAGCACAAAGTCATACCAGGGGCAGCTGCCAGCACTGACAGGTGATGCCAGAGCAGAGCTGCCTGCAGAGCTGTCCAGTACCAGAGTGTGCTGGGGAGCAGCTGGTCCTGCTTGGCACAACAGGCTTAAAACATTTTGCATTTCTCCATGTTCCAATGGTCATGGGTCTTGATTGCCCTTGAAAAACAGGGATGCAATGGAATAAAGCTGTTCTGGAAGTGGGAGGAGGCTCTGCTCTGTCTCTAGCCCTGGAGGGACTGTAAGGTTGTGGAGTGTTGCTCTTGTACCTCGTGGCACCCTGTATGCTTCCAGCGGGGATGGCTTTATCTGGGCCACCTGGATTCTCAGAAGCTCCCTGAGAGGCTCAGGGAGGGTTTAGGAGCTGATCTTAAGGTTCCAGCCCTGCACTGGTACTTCCTAGGGGTGTGCAGTGGCTCCTGCACCCTGGTTCCTGCCTCCTGCTAGGGCTGATGCTCAGCAAGGACAGGCACAGGTCTGGGGTGAGCTGGAATGTTTCAGAGGTGCTGACCACTCACTCCCACTGTTCCCAGGCTGTGTTGGCTGGTGCAAGGCAGGGATTAGCTGGGCGGTGCCCAGGTTCTGCTCTGGGGGCTCCACAAAGCTCAGAAACAGTGTCTGTGGGTTTGAGCACTGTTTAATGCTCCCTTCCAGGACCAGCTGTGTGGGGTGCAGGGGTCCTGCAGCATCATCCCATCTCAGCTGCCTGTCACCCTGTGCCCCCCAGCTCCAGCTGGCCCCTCCCACCCTCCTGGAGCTGTCGCAGGTAGAACTGTGCTGCTAGCTGCTTGGTCATGGTCCTCAGTGCCAGGAAGGCAGCCACAATCTCGAGGAGGAGGAAGGCCAGGAACAAGCTGTGCATGGGCACCTCCAGTGGCAGGTGGATGACCTGGCTATCTGTCAGCAGGAAGAGCAGGAGGGGCAGCTGGATCAGGAAGGAGAGGAGCAGGAACCCAGCCAGCTCAGGCACCTGCAGGACCAGAACCTGCTGAGATAGGGCAAGGAAGCAGTGGTGGGCTGGGGGGAACCTCTGTGCCCCTGGAGCTTCCTATGTCAGCCTCTGGCCTTGGCATCTGGGGACCAGGGGTGTCCCTGCCACATGGAGCTGTGGTCAGGTGCTGTCAGACCCCCACCAGTGCTGAAGGGTTGCACAGGAGAGAGACAGCAGGAGGGCAAGTGGGTCCCCTTCATTCCCTCTCTCCAAGTCAGGCCTGCACCCACAACTCTCTTCTGGGACAGCTCCAGGTAGAACTCCAGAGGAAGGACATGTCCTTGGGTCCTAAGTGAGGGGACATCCAGCTTCCCCAGCTGGGCTGATCCTCACTGAGCACAGAGGGCTTTGTGGCCAGGGCAGACGGTGCTTACCTTTTCCTGGAGGTTCCCCAGGTAGCCCAGGTAGAGGCGGCAGCCCTCAGCAAGTGAGAGAATGAGGAAGGCTGCGAGCAGCAGGAATTGGTAGTGCCAAGGCAGCAGGTGGTACTGCAATGGGGGCACAGCCTTGTCCTAGTCCAGCTATCCATGCCCAGTTTCCTTTCCCCTGTGCACCATTCCCTGCTCTCCATGCCCAGCTCCCTGTATACTCCTCCCCATACCCAGCTCTCACCATGCTGGTGCCCAGCTCTGCCTACTCTTCCCCCCCATTTTAACCATTCCTGCCTGGAAAGTTCATGGTTTCCATCTGTAGCAGACAGAGATGAGCAATCTTTTCTCATGGGGGTCAGAGCATTTTGGGGTCCATTAATTCTGAAGAGGCTCCTCTGTTCCCTGCCCACTTTGTCCCCCACCCAAACCCAGGGAGACTTGGTAGGAGCAGCTCCCGCAATCCCTACATGCCCCATGGGATGGTACCTTCAGGTGCAGCATAATCCCCTCAGCCAGGCACCAGACTGGGAAGTAGTAGACGTTGAAGTAGAGCATCACCTGGAGGGGCAGGCTAGACAGCACCTCGTGAGCTAGGCAGGACAGGCAGGGATGGGCGGGCTGCTCACCAGCTCCAGGGCCCCCCTACCCAGAGGGACCCCCCCCCCCTTACAGCTTGCAGAAGGCAGCAACCCTGGGTCCCACAAGCAGCTGATTGCAGCAAATGTTCTTATTTTTGCTCCCCTCCTTGGGTGCTGCTGCCTCAGAGGCACCCAGGTGCTTTGGTGATGTGCTGAGCAGGGTCACAGTGCAGCCCCTGTTCCCAAACCCCGCCCCTCTGCCCATACCTGGCTGGTAGGCGTGGGCAGTGCCGCTGTCCCACGTCCTGTTGCTGATGAAGAGGGAGCCGCTGAAGGCCCCCAAGCCCCGGCGCAGGCCGGGGGGCAGGGGGGTGAGCGCAGCCATGGACAGCAGCTGAGCCCTGCTCACCCCAGCCCTGCTCACCCCAGCCCCGCTCGCTGGATTAGCCGGGGGGGAATCAGTGAGATTACAGGCCAGGCTAATGCGCAGGGCCACACAGCCATTGGCTGCCTGGGGACAGGGTTGCTGAGCTGGAAGGGGAAGAATTCCCGCCTTGGAACACCAAGCCCACACAGGAATCACAAGGTGGAGTTGCAAGGAAATCCCAAATCACAGAGCATCTCCCCTGTGCAGCATCTTTAGGTGGTGACAGCAGGTTGTACCTGACACCGTGACTTGCAGCAACTACACCCTCTCCCAGTCGGGCTCTACCAACACAAATATTGCTCAAACACCCCTGACAGATAAGGATGCCTCATGAGAGGATGGTGCTCTTCACTTGAAATGCTTCTTCAAGGCCTCAAGTTTCATGGAGCACTTACTCATCACTGTGAGTACCCCAAGCTCCATCAAGGCTCAGGGGGGCTGGGGAGGACAGTGGGTGATGATGTGTTAGAGCGTGGTTGAGCCAGAATGGCAGGGAAAGGTTCTTCAGGAACTTCAAGTTTAAAATCGCAGAATTATTAAGGTGGGAAAAGCCCTCTAAGATCATCAGGTCAAATCATTAGCCCAGCACTGCCAGGGCCACCAGTGTCCCTGAGTGCCACATCAACATATTTTTTGAATGCTTCCAGGGATGGGGACTCCACCACTGCCCTGGGCAGCCTGTGTAAGAGCTGGACAAACCTTTCCAGGAAGAAACATTCCCTAATATCCACCCTGAGCCTGCCCTGCCCAGCCTGAGGCCGTTCCCTCCCCTCCTGTCCCTGTTCCCTGGAGCAGAGCCCGACCCCCCCGGCTGTCCCCTCC
>JANRGV010000049.1:13565638-13583667 GCA_024734035.1 Alethe castanea
TCAGCCACCTTGGAGACAATTGGGTCGTAGTTCATGCTGGCCACAGCCACCACCTCATCACTCCTAGGGCCAGGCAGAGCAGAGCAGTTACAGGGCAGCCTGGATGGCCACAGCTCCACCACCCAAAACCCACCATGATGGAGAGAAGAGCGAGGCAAAGAGGAACACCCACTCCAGAGCCAGGCCTGATCCCAAGGTATGAGCACCACAAGGATTGTGCTAGTGGCTGGAACAAGGATCAGGAGAGGGTACAGAGTGGCACAGCAGGCCCCACTGGTCCCACTGATGTTCACAAGGATGTGGTGAGCATCACTAGGGTGCCTGGGTGATGGAGACAGCTCTAGCACCCTGACATCTGTGGGAAAACACCACCAAAGGTAGATCTGATGGTGGATAAAAACATGGACACCACAAAAGATGCCCAGCTGTGATCCCTACACTGCTGCCCTGTGCTGAGGGAGTGGAGAGGCAGGTGGTCAGGATTTCCCTGTGGAACACTCAGTTGGGATACTCTACATCCCTTCCCTGATCCCCAGCTCCAAACAGGCAGAGTGCCCCACTCTGAGCAGCTCCACAGGCACTGTGACAGCTGGGGTGTCCAGCTCCTGGGTTCCACAGCCCCAGCAAGGAAGGCCCCATGTATATGGAATGTCCAGCCTGGCTGACTGTTCCCCTAGCAGGATCCCAATGCAGCCTCAAAGGTTGAGTGGAAAACAAATGAAGAGGAAGGAAGAGAACGTAAAACTGCCAGAGGAACTTTGGCTATGGCTAAGGAACTATGGCTAAGGTCATAGGCAAACAAGAAGGGGTTTCTCATTTGGGGTTTGCTGAGGTCAATCCAAGAGTAAACCTTCAAAGCCTAACTCATGAAGAGATAACTGAATGCACAGTGTGAGATCAGGGAAGATATGTAGGTAAGATTTTAAACTCTGGTGATAATGTTGAATAAACCAAAGAGTAGAAGCACCCACTAAACCAAGATCTGCTCTTAAATCTACTGCCAAAGAGCTCTGGGATCAATAGAGCAAAGAGCAGCTGGGGTGGGGAGGGATGTGTGCCTAATTCACAGGACAAGGAGAGCAAAAGCCATGTTTCAGAGGACACCTCAGCCCTGTGCAGCCATGGGAGTTAAAGCCATCTCGTATTTGTCTACAAAGCCATGGGGCAGCTCCATCACAGACTGTTTCAAAAAACTCCCACTCCTAAATAAGCTCATGGCAAATAAAGGAAAGCAGTTTCCTTAGCAGAGCCAGCTCCCAGCTGGGAAATACAAAGTTGGAAAGACCTATCCATCAAAACCAGGGGGAGATGTGCTGTTCCAAGCACTGAATAACCAAGGTATGCAAGGGAACCAGCAAATGTACTCCCACCAGCTGCCCACTGGCCCAGCCTCAAACCCAGACAGTGCCCAAAGGGGCCAGCCAGGAAGGCGGATGCAGCCCAAACATTTCTGTCAGCAGAACATGGGGTAGCTGCTTCTTTTGCAAAATAACTCATGGGGTGCTGGTGAGCTGGAGCATACTGCATCAGCAGTGGCTTTTGAACACTTTGTCAGGCAGATGGGGAAACCAGGAGAAATCTCTCTTTTTCAAAAGATCTTCAAAGGCAACAAGAATTCCCACCCTGAACCTGGGATTTGGAGCAATCAGAAGTCTTTGGTGAAGACTGAGGGAAGAGGGACATGGAGGTGTCTACATGCTCTTCCCTTCCTTTGCAGGGTTCAACCGAACGGAGGTGGAGAACGGTGAAGAAGACAGCCACAGCAACTCCCTGGTCTTCAAGATCTCAGGGGCAGGAGGACATCAGCCTGTTGTGAAGGCAGTGTCCCACAGGGACATCTGCAGAGTGCTGTCCCCTACACCTCCCAGCACAGGGCCTTTTATTGACCTTTACACAGCTCTGACAAAACAGCTTGCCTCTTCAAACCCTGGGGCAAAAGAAGCCTTATTGTGAAAGCCAATGCTGAGGACCAGGCTGTAGGAGTAAGAACCACCAGTGGTTCCTGCAACAACTAGGGAGGACAAGAAGGAGAAGAGTACAAACCACAGGGTGGGCACTGCAGAAGGAGGCAGGAGGAAATGGTCAGCTTCACACTATCCTCAGTCCAAAAGCATTAGCACCAACTAGAAGAACCACCACCAAAAAAGAAAAAGAAATGCTCCAGTGGCGTCTTACAGACAGGGAGCCAAGCAGCAGGGGACACACTGGCTGACCCCCCCAGTACCTCCAGCTCTCAGCATGGAATGCCGTCCTGGTACCCACAAGCCACCTCTGGGAGACCCTCCTGAGTGGCAGAACAACACAGTGCTCAGCAGGGACCCCCAGTGCTGCCCACCAAGCCCAGGTCCCCTGGCAGCCCTTGTCTCTTGCACGGGGAGCACAGGGCCCTGGCATGGAGCAGGGATTTTGCACCCTTTGAACAGCCTCCTCAGATGTTTAATTAAAGCAACCTGACATTTCCTTTCCAATTAGGGTTGGATCAAGAGATAAATATGGAAAAGCTGCAGGAGGGGAATATCCCCATAGCAGCTCTCCCCAGCACAGGTGGTGACTTGGCACAAACCCAGCCCTTTAGGCAATTTTGACCAAGGTTCCAGCACACTCTGAGCTGTATCCAGTGTGCAAAGGTCCCTGGGTGCCAGCTGGAGCCCAATCCCTGCAGCAGGGTGTGCAGGTGCCAGGGGGAGGAGGGTGAGCACTGGGGATCCCCAGGGTGATGCAGTGAGCCCCATACCTCTTCAAGCCCAATGTGCACATCCAACTACCAGGCTCCATTCTGGAGCGACATGAGCAAGTGGGCCACCCTCAGGGAGGGAAAAGGCATGGGGTACACTGGAGATGGGACAAAGGGGCAGTGAGATGATGTCTGCAGAGCCAGAGCTCCCTCCTGATCCCTGCCTCGATGCTGCTGCCAAGTGCTTTGATGGCTGAACTGGGCAGCCCTTTGCTTCCCTGGTTTCCCTCTCCTTGTCCTTAATATTGGAAAGCACTTGGAGAAACCCCTCTGGTTCCAGCCTGAGCATGTTCTGTGGCTACTGGTTTCAGACTGGAATGGGCAAAGGTAACAGAAGAAAAAACAGCAGCAAATATTTTGGAATAAATTCATGGTGCAGTGACTTTCAAGTCTAAACAGCCAGCATGGCTCCAGAACAGCTGAGGCAACACATCCCAGCTGCCAACACATCTTGAGAATGCATTCCCAGGTAGGCTCCCAACCTAGAGGAGAGCTGTTTTTCACTACAGATGTAACAAAGTTCCTGAGTTCCTTCAAACCTTCACAGCTTGTGATAGAAGAGTTTTTTGAGCTCAGTTTGTCAAACCAGAAGCAGAAAGAGTTATGCTTGAGCACTCTGTCCAGCAGTGGTCACAAATCATTAACATGGTGATGAGATGGGAAGGAAATATTTGATAGGAATTGCCAGTAGAAGCCATCATCTTTTCACAGAGACTATGAGGACTAAGGGCAAAGACATCAGGTCTAAAGACTATTTTAACTTGTTGTACAATCAGAACATCATTTCTCCAGGGCCTTGTACAAATGTCCCACAAGCTCAGTGTGCAGAGGTGAACAAAACCTACTGACAGAAGCTCTGGCAGAACTATTTTCCAGCCTATCAGAGTAATCTCAGATAAATGTCTTTGTAGGAACATGGATAAGATAAACACTTACTTGGTATAAAATGCCACAAACTTCAGTTCATCTAAATCTCCCTGAATTACAACATCATCAAATCCTTCCCCATGGCCTGGAAAGCAAAGAAGAAGTGTATTCAGCAGCAATTCCTCCAGATACAGCTCTAAGACAGGGTGTTTCATTCCAGTACTACATGGAAAACATCCTGTAGTGACCAAGAAACCAGCACCAGGAGATGCAGGTCCAAAAATCACAGAATCACAGGAGAGTTTTGGGTTGGAGGAGGCCTTGAAAAAACATCTTTTTCCCACCCTCTACCATGGGCAGGGACACCTTTCACTATCCCATATTGCTCCAAGCTCTGTACAACCTGGTCTTAAACACTTCCAGGGATGGGGCAGCCACAGCTTCTCTGGGCACCTTGTGCCAGGGCCTCATCATCCTCAAAGGGAAGAATTTCTTCCCAATATGTAATTTAAATCAATCCTCCATCCTGTTTAGAGAAGTGCACTTCATGGCAGATGGGTTTCAGAGGAGACACTGAACCCCCCTGGAAGCCAGGCAGGGAAGCAGCCCTGTGGCAGAGGCTGGTGGGGAGGGTTCACAGCGAAGGAGGTGACCTTGGTTCTCTGTCCCAGGACACCTGCAGCAGCACAAGCTCTCAGCAGCCCAGGGAGCCCCTTACCTGCATATCTGATGCTCTTCCCGAACATGGCTGTCCACAGGTAGGGGACAGCGCTGATCTCCGTGCCGTGCGCCAGCATGTTCAGCGCGGCGATGCGGCCTGCAAGAGAGCACGGGCATGGCAACTGCCTCTCCAGGCAAGATCCGTGCTCTGCCCCCAGGCCACAGCATCAGCACCAGCAGTCACAGAGTACAGGGAAACCAAAACTGCTGCTGAGAAAACTCACACAGCAACAAAGCAGGAAGCACCCAAGGATGGGCTGAGATTCCTTCCCAAGGTGCAGCTCTTACTGGTTCACCTCCACTGCCAGGAGCCATGTATCCATGAGACTCTCTCCCCACAAAGTCAGCTGGGCAACAGTGACAGGGCTGAGAGTGTGCTGAGCTCCTACCCAGATGGGGATAGGATGGACAAACCCTTGGAGGGCATGGAGGCTGCTGGGGTACAGTCCCTGCTGCAGAAGCATATCTGGACATGAGGGAGGTGTCCAAAGGCAGAATTTGGAGCTGTGCTTCCAAAACCTCTCACCCAGGACACAGGAAACCTCCTTGAGGGACTGGGGCCATCACAACAGGGGTTCCAGGCTGACAGGAGGTCAGAAGGGTCAGAGCTCTGCTGAACACTCCTGGGCAAGCCTGGCAGTGCGGGAAGCCCAGCTGGGAACCTGAGCCCATGCTGGCATTAGGATGTGAGCTCCTAAGAAGTAGAGCAGGCTCCCTCAGCAGTGCCAGGGAGCAGAGGGAATATGGGAATGCCTGTCCCTGGGCTCCTCTGTGCTGGTGATGAGGCACTGTTAGGCAAAGCTTGGCAAGAATGCTGACAGATAAAGGCACAACAGGCAGCATAAGATAGGCACGGTTCAAAATGTTCAATACAACCACCCAGTCTCTCTCTTGACAGTTGTCTGGAGGGTTTGGAAATTTCCTGAGAATCTGGAAAAGGCTCTTTTCTGCAAAGTACCTACCATGCATATGGGCCATCTGCCAGTGGGGTACATTCACCTTCTTGTTATTCCTCAAGGCCAATGGAAATGTGACAGCATCTCCAGCAGCAAAGACCCCTGGGATGTTGGTCTGCATCATCTGCAGGGGGGAACAGAGGTGGGCATTAGTGAGGTTTGCACCCTACATTAACAGAAACTCCAGAGCTGGAGTGGTCCAGAGCTGCCACAGTCCCTCAGAACAAAGGGAAAACCTCTGCTTGGCTGTGGGACCCCCAGGGGAGATTTTATTCAGCCTTCTTCACTTTCAAATGAGAACACACATGTAGGGACCTACAGTATCTCTTGGCCAGCAGGTTATCCAGTAAGAAGACACATGGACTGGTGTTCTGGAGCCCCTCTCAGAAGTCTGGGGTTTGTTGGTGTTTGAAAATAGAGCCTAGCTTATTGCAGGGATGAGCACTGCATGGCACTGAGCCCCAGCCTCCTGACATGCTCCTTTGCCCAAGGCACCAGCACCCACCAGCTCCAACACTGCTCCCATCACAGTCACTGGTGGTGGGGAGAAAGGATGAGATCCTTTAGGATCCTTCAAAATATGGATCTATCTAATTTTTTTTCCCCTCTAAATATCCATATGACTCCAGAACAGCTCAGAGCCAGAGCATCCAGGTCTGGGGTTTGAACACCCCCACTTGCACAGGGGTGTCCCAGGCACTCCTGGTGATGCTCCCAGAATCTCAGCATCTCACAGAATATCCAAAGATGGAAGGCAACCACAAGGGTCATTGGGTTCAATTCCTGGCCCTGCACAGGCCAACCCAAAGAATTCCAATTCTGCCAATCTTGGCAGATAAAAGGCCATGAAAAGCCCCTGTGGCAGGAGTTTGGAGCCCCAGGGAAGCGCATCCATCAGAAGAGCTGATCTAGCTCCTCCTGCTCTCCCTCCCGCAGGGGCTGCCCCTGGGCTCACCTTGTTGACCACAATGAAGCCCTTGGAGTCAATGTTGATGCCACTCTGCTTGAGGAAGCCCGTTGCTGGGACTGCACCTGGGGGGAAAGCCAAAGGTTGCTGCTGCAGTGTCCAGTGTTCCACAGCCCTGGGGCTGATCCTGAGGCCTTTCCTCCTGCCAGGACAGTGGGGCTGTCCCCAGGGACAGGCAGCAGCTGCTCTGGGAGTGTGGAGCACAGCCAGATACCCTACAGAGCCCCCACCACATCAGCCTCTGGCCCCTCAGCATCCCTGTCCTGCCCAAGCCATCAGCAACCTGCCCACTGCCCTTTTCTAGTGCTTGGAGATAATTTTCAATTTAATTCTCTATAGATATTTTGAAAAACAATTATATTTAAAAGGGAACCTTTGAGTTTCCAGCCAGGGCTCCTCAGCCTCCCCCCAGTCTGTACATTTCTTTCACCTTCCTTCTCCTTTTTTCATCTTTTTGTTACCTCCAGCCTTTTCACAAATCAGAGTAGTCAATAAAAACAAAAAAGCCAGAATTAAATTAATTCTGTGATTCTTCAAGTCCACAGCATTTTGAAGAAGGAAGGAAAGGGAAATTTCCCCCCCTACAAGTAAAGGAGAAAAATATCACGTTCTATGGGGTCTTTTATTTTATAGTATAGGATACATTTTTTATTGCTGTCAGCAGCAATTAAAAAGAAAAAAAAACACTAAAAATTTGTTTTGGGGAAGCTTTAATAAAAACCAACTTGAGAGGATGAAACTGCTTGAAATGTTTTTCTTTTCAACAAAAAAATTATTACTTTTGAAATATATTTTCAGTTGCATTTTGTGGTGGGGGCTCTAGAAACACCTTTTTTAGATATGCAGACTCATGTGTGGCAGTCCAGTAGGGCTGGCAGACCACTGCCAGTACCCCTGGCCACCCAGCCCCAGGGACCTCCTGCTGACACATCCCCTCCAACTTCTTCTCTGCCCTCCCTCCCTGGCCCTGCACCCACACAACCCTTACCAACACCCACGACACAGACGTCAGCACGCAGGACCTTCCCACTCTTCAGCACAACCTCCTTCAGCTGCAGGAGACACAGGGGGCAGGGGGCACATCAGAGTTACCGTAGGGACAAAACCCCAGCAGCAGGAAGCCAAGCTGGCAGCTCACCTCCTTTGTGAAATGCAAATGGACCATAACTCCTCAGAAAAGCAGCAGCAGGTGAGCGGAAGCAATGAAGCCACCCCACACACCACACTGGCATACATTTGTTCCTGGGGGCCAAATCCAGGAGTATGAATTTCAGGGGACAGGAAAGAGGGGAGAGAAAAACCCCACTAGCAAAGGGAATGGTAGCTCTGGGGGACACCAGAGCAGTTCTGCCAGGGAGCCCCTGCCCACCACTTACCTTCCCCTCCTGCTCCCGCAGCTCCGACACCTCTGTCTGCATGTAAAACTTCACCCTGTTGTTCTCAAACATCTGGAGGGGGGACAAGGGACAGAGCAGGGGACATCAGGACCCTGAACCACCTGGTCCTGATGTCCTGCTGCCCCCAGCACTGCCTTGCCCACCCTGCAGGCTTGTTTTGATCTGCTAAGGGGGTCAGCATCCCCACATCCCCAACACAGCTCTAGAAGAAGGTGCTCCATAGCACATGGACCCTAACAGGGAAAACACAGCCCATTCTCACTAACTGCTGCCATCACAGCTTTGTCAATAAATGTGAAGTAAATTAATTAGTGCTGTGGGAGCATGGCTTGTAAGGATAGACAGAAGGCAATTCTCCCCAATGAATCACAGCTGTACTGATTACCAAGGAGGGGAAACAGCCTTGCCAATGAGGATGGGCATTTTTTGGGTTAGCTGAGTTGGAGATGGAGTCTGCTGGCCATGCAGTGAGAAGGAAGGGTCGTGTGGTCACACAAGGGACAGACAGGGTTAGATGGCCATGTAAGGGACAGGATTGAGTTAGCCAGTCATGCAGAAGGGAGAAGGAGGGAATGAATCAGTGCTGTTTGGAGCTACCTGTGGGAAGCTCACAGAGAGAAGGCATGAGGAGCTTTTAAGATAGTAAGGGACTGACATTGGTGTCAGTCATGCCTCCGCTGTCGTAGTGCAATAAGAGAAACAAGCAAAACCTGCCCTGTTACCAACCCTCCCAGATGGGAAAGCAAGGTCACCTTCATGACAGCACGGCCAACCCTCTCCCCAAAGAATTTCTTGAAGGGGACATGCTCCAGCTCCACCAGGGACACTGAGTGGGCCCTCTCCGCGAGGTAGGCGGCCACCTCCATCCCTGGGGAAGAGAGGGAGGTCCAAGCAGCCACGTTAACCCAGCCAGCACTGCCCTGAGGCCCTGGCTGCAGATGAGGAGCAGCCATAGCCACTCTGACTGGGGAGGTTGGAGCTGCACTCCTGGGAGAACTGGGGAGCCACCAGACCAGATACCAGGGATCACACCAATTCAGGGGTTCTTAGATGTAGGTTTTAAAGACCAAAGGGAGGAACTGGACATGAAATCCCAGAGTGCCCTGAGAAAAATATGTAACAAGGGACCTCAGCCAAGGGAAACCTTCCTCCTATGGCTGGGACAACCTCAGTTGTGGTCTGAAAACCAAAGTTCTTGGGAGTAGCTGTTTTCTCCCATCAGAATAGTAGAATTTTGGTGCTGGGAATTGCATGGGAACTCCACCAAGGCATTTTCTGTCAGTGGGGGTTTTTAGAAAGGAACCTTTTTGGTGACCTACAGTTTGCAATTGGCCCTCCACAACACATGCTTTTCTATAGATCACATTGATTAAACCATTATAACAAGTTTATTTTTTATAAAGAAGAAAAACAAATAATGAACTTTTTATATAAATTCCCTGACTAATAACCATTTATGTTTAAGGCTTGCAGGACCCAGTTTTATTTTGTTAGGACCCACAATAATTTTGTTGGAAACATATCAAGCAAAAAGAAGAGCCATCAAAGAAACTACAAGATTTTTCCTGTGTATTTAAAAAATTCACCACACTGCTAAAATGTAAAAGAGAATAAGCCCACAGGTTCCCACCCGCCAACATGACCCTCCCAACCGAAGCTAACTCTCGACACACCAGATTTAGACCCACATGAGCACCAGTACTTGTCTTGCCATGTGCTTTTCAGACTGGGACAGCAATATCTGCGCCCATGCCAACCCAGCCTCTTTGAAAAATCAATTTCTTTGGCATGGAAATGTCCTTACACACACCTGGGGCTGGAGCTTGGACTACCCCAGGTCCAATTTTGTGAGGGTATTACCTCTAACTGGGCAGTGACAAACTGGGCAAAGGACGTTACCCATCTGCAGGCAGAGGTGGAGAGTTGGGAAGGGACATGGGCCAGACAGGCTCTCACCCAGGAAGGATGCTCCCACAATCACCACATTCTTGCTCGTGGCCAGCTTCACCACACGATTGGCATCATCAGGCGTCCGGATGTTGAAAACATTTTCCATCTCCTTGCCTTTGCAGCTGAGAGTTTTGGGCCTGAAAAACACTGAGAGTGACACAGCTGCTTTTCTCAGCTCTGTGTGGTTCAGTGCCCAGTCAGGGCTGCAGACACCCCTTCCAGGGCTCCAAGAACATTACTAACTTTCCTTTTTCCACCCTTCTCTAGCCTGAAGACATAACATGGAAAAACCTAGATGCTGGTGGCCAGTGGTGGAGTAGGGGATGCTGAGCAGCCACCCCAGACCCCACTGTGGACTGGTGTACCCACAGGTCAAGGAGAGCTCCTACCTGGAGTTCCCTGCCAGCACAGGACAGGCAGTGCTTTACAAGGCCAGGTTAGATGGGGCTTTGTTATGGCGCGGCGAGAGAACACCGTAACGTGGCCCCTCTTGCATGGTGCAAGAAAGAGTGATTTATTGAAGAAAACCATTGCTTTAAATAAGAGAGCTCGTGCAAAACAAAATAGAGAGGATTCACTGGTCAGAGAAAGAAACAATTCATCCCAGGCTGTCTCACAGATCCAACATGTGTTAATCTTTTGTTATAATTATTTATGTTTAAATTAGAGAAAGGTCTCTAGCTTGGGAAAAACCCTAGCTGAGCCTGAGAAAGCTAGACTGGAAAAATCCTTTAAGATTTTCCCTGCGCTTGTAATGGCCACAGGGCTTGGAGAAACTTGGTCTAGTGGAAAGCATTCCCAGGACACAGCAGGGGTGGGTGTATATTCATCACATACAGAATGAATTTTAAGTTCCCTTCCAACAGAAACCATTCTGTGATTCTATAATATATGATGTAGATATATATGAAGTAGATAGATGATGATATATAGATGTAGATATATACAGACATTCCCAGTATCTTTTCCATACTCAGACAAATTCAGTGTTCAAATTCACCTGCCACATTTCATCCCTTATCCCCAGGCACAAGCTCCTCACATTCTCAGATAAAACAGTTTCTCTTGATCTTTAAGATGTTTGTCTGAAGCTTACGTGTTTCCCGTTGCTATCAGCAGCTTGTTGTATTCCATCTTAAACCCATCCTTGAACACAGCTATCTTGCTCTTGACATCCACAGCCGCCACCTAAAATTATTCCTAAATAATGTTAAGGGAAGAAATCCCAGATTTTCACCGAGGTCCCAGCCCAATCAACTTGTCTGTCAGGTTTTAGTCTTCCAAGTTAGTTTTAGTTAGTTAGATAGCTGCTTTTAGTTAGTCTGTTAGTTTTAGTCCCCCCCTATCCACAGCTTGGCTAACCCACACCTTAAATATTCCTAGTTGCCTTTTCACAAATCCTTGAAGGTCTCCCAATAGAAATAAAATAATGGGGAGAAATATTTAAGCCATCATTGCCTGCACTGTCTGAAGGCCGATTATTCTTATCAGATGGTGCCTGGTACCCCGGAATCACATGAGGAATAGCAGGTAACACATGATGGTCACCACAGATGGCCACACCATGGTCATGCCCATGGTGCCCTTCCTGCCACAGGAGCATTGCATAGGCCGTGTTTGTACAACAACAGGCAACCTGTACTCTGGGGCAAAAATAGGAGGACTGGGAGAGAACATGCACATAGTGGCATCCAGTGAGCCAAAAACAGAGATAGCAGCCACATTCCCTAAATACAGCCTTTGCATACCAGCACTTTCCTTCAGGCACACACAGGACTCTCCTTACCTGCATTTCAGTCAGGACTTCAATGTCGTAGGTGCAGAAGAACTCCTTGGGGCGCAGAGCGATCTGCTCAGGGTGGGAATCCATTGACTGCAAAAAAAAAGCCATTTTTCTGTCTGCTGCTGTGGGTTGAACAGGTGAGGGGAGAAACAGCTGCTACCAGCCCAAGTCAGCACTTGTTGCATGGGTTAAGAGCTCAACAGGGCTGAAATGAAAGCCTGTTCAAGTAGGAGTTGTAACAAGAGGCTGGTCTTTGCTCTGGTACCTTCTCTGCCAGTCTGGCGTGGGGCTGGTGCGGAGTGGCTCAAGCAGGATCACAGCAAGGGCTCTGGAGTGTCAGCAAAGCAGACAGAACTTCAGCCCCTCCCAGCATGCACAGGTTCACAGGAGCAAGAGAAAAGACCCATTTTACAACACGAGTGGCAAGGCCCTGGAACTAGTTGCTCAGGGAAGCAAGCCCCATCCCTGAAAGTGCTGGACTGGAGCAAAACCCAGTCTAGTAAAAAGAGTCCCTGCCCACAGCAGGGGGGTGGCACAGGGTGACCTTTAGAAGTCCCTTCCAACTCAAACCATCCTATTTGGAAAACAGCCAGTTACCAGGGCAAATGGAAGCTAGAAGAGCAGTAAGAACAAGCAGCATTAACACACAAGGATACACTTTCAAAAGCACCCAAGTTATGCTGCACAAGCTCCATCCGATGCTGAAGAAATGGGGTGGGGCCCATACCTGCACATCTTCAGCTACAAGATAAAGTTCTTGCTTTTCCCAGCCTTCCCTAATCACTGGGGTGAGATGTACATCTTCTTTACACAAAGGGTTGAGCCCGAGCTCATCTGTCCTCCTGACTGTCAACACCAGCTCAGACTCAGGCTAAGGACAAGCTGAGCATCAAGTGACCTGTTGGGTGTGCAGGCTGCTCCCTGCTTGTGCACTGCCTGCAGCATAGCAGAAACAGGCACAGATGCCATGGTGAAGCCCTGCTATAGATCAGCACACTGCTCAGCAGCAGCATCTACTCATGCCACACATCAATGATGTTTGGGCTTGACCCAGGAGCAACAAGGGATGCAGGAGTCAAGGGCTTTCCTATTCACCCATGGAGATGGATGCACAAGATCCTTCTCCCTGGAGGTGGCCTGGTCAGGGGCTGGAATGAGCCCAACAAGACACTCCCTTACTCTGACTTCAGAGTAAGAATGCACTGCTCAGCAGAGATTGCTGTCACAGTACTCGAGGCAGGGGCAGGGTCATACAGGTTTTATTGAAATTCTTTGAATTCTCCACATTTACAGAGAGAAACACCTGAACCTCTGTGACACTGTGCAGGGAGGGCAAAGCAGAAGACTTGACAACCATCACAGCTTCTGCTGTTGCTTGTCTGGGGACAGTAACAGAGTTGTGGCAACACAGAGAGCATAGGTCATGGTCCAAAGGGAACAAAGGAAAACAGTCTGGCAGGACCTGGGGACAGAACAGTAACAAGCATTCAGCAGGGCAGAGGAAGGGCAGTGCTGAAGTGTCAGGGAGCAAAAGCTCTGCTGCTTACAGAATCAGACTCCTTCCCCAGTGGCTTGTACAGGTTTAGTCCCACTCACAACAGGATTAAGAAAAATTCCATCTTTCCCTACCCTCTTCCCAAAAATTCTGTCTTCTCCCATGGGCTTTGTGCACCTTCTAAATGTAACTACAGCCAGAAGTGTTTAGTGGAGGATTTCACAAACCATATACAACATCTCTGGCATGTGAAATGTTCTTAGTATTTAATGGAGAGAAGAAGAGCCAGTCTAACACTCACACAAGTGAGTAAGTGTTCGGAAAAGCTGTCTGGCTGGGACAGGGACTCTCAGATTCTCTGAGCTCCCCAGCACAACCCCTGTGATGATTGGATGCAGGTACCAGGCAGCTGCTCCTCACCCCACACAGGACTCGCAGAAGCACAGAAATGGCCTGAATGCTCCCAAACAGCCATGTACATGCCTGCCTGTCTTTGAAAATCCTTCTTCTGGGTGCTGGAAGCAGAGTTAAATGCTGTGATTGTAGTAGTCTCCAAGAGTAAGCATTTTCTGACATGAGCATGAACACATAATTCACCTTATTTTATCTCCAAGCTCCAAGGTCAAATGCTGCTGTCCAACTTGAGCTGCCATCTGACATCAAAGAAGGCTCAGGAATCAGCAGCAAGAAAATCTGATTAAAGATCATCCTGTGTCTATAAACCGGAATGCAAAATGGGATATGTGCCAGAAAAAGTGACCTTTGCACTTCCATCAAGTTATCAACTTCTGATGACGGCTGAGAATCATCTTAATTAAGGCACGGAGCATTCCTGGGCAGCAAGAAACAGGCACTAATAAAAACCCCCAGCACCATTTTTTCACATGTTCCATTTCATTGCCTTAAATATTTTGATATAGAAACACTTTAAGAAGACCCATCCAGGTATGAGCTGGCTATGACAGCTACCACTAGATCTGTGAAGAACTATCATATGAATTGTGGAATGGTTTAGGTTGCAAGAGACTAAAGGCTCATCTCATTTCAATTTGCAGGGATACCTTCCACTAGACCAGGTTCCTCCAAACCCTGTCCAACCTGGCCTCTGACACTTCCAGGGATCCAGGGGCCACCACAGCTTCTCTGGGCAACCTGTGTCAGGGCCTCCCCACCCACAAAAGAAAGAATGCCCTTGTTTTTCTGCTGGAGTACCCTTAATTCAGTTTGAACAACTCTTTTTTTGTATTTCATATTTCAGTCACAATGAGGAAAGAAATTTCAAGGGAAACAGAGGCAGGATGACTAAGGAAACAGAAACCTTGATGCTGCAATGAATAATAGTAGGGAAAGGTCTTAGAGTAAATTTTAAAACTGGAGAGGAATGTGGCATAACGAGAGTGATACAAACCTTACTGAGCTTTGGTCTGTCATAGGGCAGGTGTCTGTCCAAGGTGCACATCACAATGCGGTCAGAGAAACCCTCCTGGCGCAAGGTCTCTGCACAGACCAGCCCAGCTGCCCCTAGGGGAGAAGGAGATCAGTGACAGCCATGTGTATGTGGCCTTGAGAGGTCTGTGCCCTTTACTGCAAAATTCATTGGGGCTGACTCCAAAACCACCAACTCCACCAGCCCTGGCCTCACGTCACAGCCCTTCCTAACTCAAACAGACCACATGGGAAGCCAGATGGAGATGCACAAGGCAGGAGAAGGGATGCTCTGTCTATGGCCCGTGACATAAATCCTCCTGTCTGTCCCTAAACTGTCACAAACCCACAAAGAGCACACCTGAGAATGCCTACACATCTCTCACAAACTCCAGGGCACAAGCAGCAGCTCAGACCCTTGGACTTCTTTAGTCAAGGAAGGGTCTGCACAACCTGCTCCTGGTGAATTTATGGCCAATTTATGGCCAAGCACGGAGGGCAGGGAGTCCTCCCTTCTCCATGGCCAAGGTGTTGGTTGTGTGACTCACTGCAGAGCATTTTCCATGTTATTTCTTTAACGGTTTTTTGTTCACTTGTTTCAATCAGAAGAAAAAAAAAATTTAAAAAGGGTTAAATCAAACAAAAAGCTACCTTGAGCCATGCCCACTGCAGCCAGGCAGCCCTGGCTGGCACATCCCTTTTTCCCTGACTGAAGTGGTGAGATTAGAGAGCTCAGGTGAGAAGTCTGGAGCCTCTTCTCAGCCAAGGAAACCTCATTCCTTGATAAGTGTTTTTAGGGCCCCAAATTCTGTAACACCACTGAGAGATGATGGACCTGGACCATATCATGGTTTGGTCCATCAACAAGACACTCCCACTGATGGAGCTGGGGGACAGTGGAAGAAGAGACAGGTGAGTGGACATCCTGTGTATGCTGCCAAGAGCATCCTGAGCCAGAGCTGATGCTGTACTGATGTCAGGATGACCCTCACATGAGCAAGGGTCAGCAGTCAATTGCTCTCAGCTGTGCTGGGCATGGCTGGATCTCGGTCCCTGACACAGGGCTGGGTGCGCAGTCTTTCTACAACACTTCTTCTCACAAATCCAGATTTGAAATTTCCTTTGGTGTCCACTAGAATAGACTCTGGTCTTTAACAGATCTGTAAATTTATCTGGTAAAGCCTGAGGAAGTTTCCTCAGCAGTGACTAATACTGTCTGTGGAGTGACCTCGCTGAGGACTGTGATAACTGTCCAGACCTGCCACACACCAGGACATTCCCTGATCTCAGGAAGCAGCATGTCCCACCCTGGCATTCAGTCAACAAACAGCAAGGGCACAAGGAAGGGAAAAATGTCACCCAGCAGCACAGGAAAAGTCAGTCAAGCTGGTTTTCTCCTCTGCTCAGACTGTGAGATGCAACTTAGATGATCTCAATTTCCACAACTTCCATCTGGTGACCTTGAGACTCAAGTAAGAACAACCCATGCTCCAGGAGCAGATGTCTCCCACCAGGTAATTCAGGGGTAAGGGGTATAGATGAGTTTTGACAACAAATAAGAAGTACTGGGGAGCTCAGACTGCACTCCTAGTGTGGACTGAAATCTGGTGTACAACGAACAAGCTTTCCAGGCCTCCCTGTGCTCTTTTACCTGGGTGGGAGGGTAGGAAGGGAAACACAAATGTTTCTTACGAGGATCTGTTTGAATTTGGAGCAGGGTTGTGAGATGGGCCCTGAATCACAGGCAGGAGCAGAGGATTTGGGGAGAACAGTCTCCCCTAATAAATCCACGCCGCTCCTGACTTGCAAATACGTGGAGTTTTTCAAGTTGGAATTGCTGGCTAAATCCAGGACTTCTATCCAGCCCACTGCAGTCATTAGAGAGGGCCTTAAACTCATTCTCTCCTTTTCATTAGCATTGACCATTAGCTCTGGAGAGCCGTGTTATTGATATAAATGTCTTTGAAACCTCCCGAGCTCCAGGCTTTGACAGATTTCATAGGCTGGTTAGGGAAAGTGTTTCTTTTCATCAGTTTTGAATTTGTCACTATTTCAGTGGAATCAAATGGGACTTCTTGTGTTGCAAGGCAGGGAGGGTAGAAATACCAGATGTACTTTGTCTTCCTCACTCATTAATTCATATACATTTATCATAAGACTCCCTATTTGTCTCCTTTTTAAGATAAATAATCTCAGCCCTTCCAATCCCTTGTCATATGCAGACAAGAATGATTTAAGGAGCTGGAAAAGTTCCATATGACAAGGGATACAGAGATTCAAGTGTTGAGTCTGGTCCTTTCATTCCTGGAGGACAGAGCAGAAGATGGAGAGGCTGGGCTGAATATCCTGGTTTCTCTGCAGATGTCCTGTGGCTAACACAGGACATGGAAACACATCTGTCCACCCCATTTTGATGCTGATAACACACTCTGGGCTGTGATAAGTTTGAGTTTTGTACAGAATAAGGTAAATTTGATAGGAGCTGTCTGTATGGCCTCTTTATCCCCAACTCAGAAGTGGATGCTGAACGTGTTTGAGTCATTCCCTCCACAGGAATGTTTTATACCTTGGCTGAGGTTGTAGCTGTGGTATTTGCTTAAGATCTGATCTAGATCTCCTGTAATTGCAAGGTGTCTTCTGGAGGATTTGGAAGAGCTAGGCTGCCTTATTCCCTTCCCCCTGATTTGAAGGTTATGCATCACTGTTTTCCCCCAGAATACAACAGTCTTTCCTGGGATACTCGGGAGGATCAGAGGAGGAATAGCAGCAGCTCTGTTTTAGGGTACTAATCCTCTTGTAAATCCCAGCATTTGTATATCTCTAATAATAATTCCTGGCTCTTGAATGATGGTTTAAGCACACCCATAAAGAAATAAACACAGAACTAATCCTCTCAGTGCCTGGGGAGCAGCAGGGTGAGCAAGCAGTTAATGTTTGTGGGGCGGGTGGGGCTGCTCTCACTTCCTTGAGCAGGAGAGGACCCTGATGCCAGGAGAGGTGTGGGGACAGGAGGCACAGCTCACCTGATGTCGCTGCCAGTGATGTCTCTTTGAACCTGAAGTCACTCACCGCAGGACATTTGGTGGTTTTAGAGTTCTTGTTTTCCAGCCTGAGCACCGAAGGAACAGTCAGAAGCTGTTTTCTGAGGTTTTCAAGGTTGTTTGTTCTTTCTTATCTAAGGAATTCTTTCACTGACCCACAGAGGTCTGTCTAGCAGTTCAGTCGAAGGCACACTGCCTGCCCAGAGGGCAGGTCTTACCTTTTATACTATAAATTACATACATGATGTTTACAATTACTTTCCAATACATGACACTTAACATTGCACTGTCTAACTTTCTCCCAAACCAGTCCAGAAGTGTCATCCTAACCCAAAAGATGGATGACACGAAGAAGAAAAGACATACCACGCCCAAAATCCTCCATCTTGACTCTAAATCCCTTATTATAAACAATTCTAAAAATTCACTTTTCTACCTTCTAACAATCTAATTTATGCTCTACTTATTTTTTGTAACTTGTAATTCTTCCTACAATGATGGTAATTTTTCCTGGGGACTGAAATCAAATCCACAGGGGTCTCGGGTACTGTGCCAAGGCCTCTGAGCCCCCTGCCCAGGTCTCAAAGTGTTATAAATGTATGACATGTTGTTGTCTCTTCGCAAGTATTGGGATAAATGCTATATGTATAATGTTAAAATAGCATTTCTATATGGATATAGTCTTTGTTAATAG
>JANRGV010000049.1:13583767-13594035 GCA_024734035.1 Alethe castanea
AGAGGAGAGGAGAGGAGAGGAGATGAGAGGAGAGGAGAGGAGAGGAGAGGAGAGGAGAGGAGAGGAGAGGAGAGGAGAGGAGGAGTATCAGCACCACAGGGTCCTGAAAAGACTTCACACTCATCATCTGTGGAAATCAAGGGGTGCTGATGTAACTAGGAAGGCAGTAGCAGGAAGAGGATTTGGGGTTCACTCCAAAGCATGGCAACAGGGAACTACAAAGCTCCACAGACTGGAACACAGGGCATCTTTGGATCATTAGCATGTAGGACAAAAAGGCTCTCTAGTGTAACCCTTTGCACAGGGAGGAATGTAGGAGGGATGACAGAGGGTACAGGGCACACAGCACCCCCTCCCTGCATCCCCACCTGGGAGGGGACACACACAGTGGTCCCACCATGTGCCGCCCTTACCTGCACCAATGATCAGCACATTGGTGCTGCTCAGGTTGTAGTTGCTCAAGGAGATGCACTTTGCCATCACCTTTGTCCTCCTCTGTGTCTGAAGAGCCTGTGTCACCATCAAAAAGAAAAAGAAAAGCAATTATCTTTACTCAGCATTACCCTGGGTAGCCAGGCAGGGATGAGGACAACTGCAACAGCATCATAAACCAGTTTGGATAGGAAGGGAACAACCACACCCTTGTACTGAACAAGGACTCCAAACCCCTGCTCATCCAAATACCATTCCAATGTCCAGTGCACTACAAGGTACAAAAGAAAAATAAATCCATCATCTTCTGCAAAGTCATGCAGCTACTCAGAGCAAGAGAAAAAGCAGGTGTGTCCCTGTGCAATTCTGCACCAAAGGTGAGACAAGAATGAAGAAGCTCTGTCAGGAATTTTATCCTGAACCTGAGGAGAGCTTGTACATCTAATATCCAAAGCTGATGGACTTGTCCAATCCACCAGAGCACAGGCATGGACCTGTGCCAGTGTAATAGAGGCCAAAATCTGTTCCTAGTAGAGCAAATAGACTCAGTTTCCCCTCATCACATCCCCAAATCAGCTGAAGTGCTGCCATTCAGGTGACATCTCTGGATCTAACCCAAGTGTTCCAAGGGCCCACTGGGGCTCTGAGCCACTGGATTTGCACATGTGTACATACAACCATGTACCAAAAGAAGGCTTTACATGGAAAGAGAGATGCTAGTGGCCTGAGTGGGCTGCATTCTGTATCCCACCAGGACAGGAGAGTCCTTTCTATCCCTGCATCAGGTTCCTCTCCAGCAGGAGCTGAGGTGTGAAGAGGCCTCTGTCATCACCATGCCACATTCAGACAAGGCCAAAAGGCAGGCAGAAGAGACCTCTTTCCATGGGCCAGCTAAATTAAAAGTTTCTCTGAGCTTAAGGAAACATAGGACAAGTGCAGGACAAATGCCTGTAAGACCTGAAAGAATGGACAGCCCAGGCCAAGTGTCCTGCAGCTGCAGGGAGGCTGGATGGGAAAGGGACCTGTCCTGCTCCACTTGTACCTCCAAACTGGATACTCACACATCCCTCTGCCCAGGCCCGAGGATCAAAGATAAGCATTTCCCTCCACCCCCATGCACATACAGCAAAAAATGAAAGCATTGGCCTTGATTTTTGGATGTCAGTGGCCCCTTACCTGCTTGCTTGCTCGGATGTATACCTTCTCCTTCTCAATCTTCACCTGAGGGTGACAGAACAGTGCTGGTTTGCAGAGCAGCAAGGGCTCCCTCTGGGCAGCAGCTAAGGAACGAGGGGTGGTGGCACCAGGTAACCTGCAGGAGCAGCTCAGGCCATGACAGGGCTCATCCCAGGGCTCATCCCATCTTGAGGCTCTGGGATCTCCTGCCTTGTATCAACCACACACGGATGCTCGGTGTACAGCCCGATTCTACCCCAAGTTTACATATGGTTTCTCATTCCCACCCCACCCCTACTCCAGATACCTCCCAGACTGGGCACTTCCAGGCTCCCAGGAGGTGTCTGATGCCTGTGGGGGGTACAAGGGAGCTGCAGAGAGGAAGGAGCTGGATGAGCAGCTGCTCTCTGCTCACCACACCAGAACATCTTTGGAAAGTATTTGGTCCATGCCATACGGAATGTTGTTTATCCCAATAAAAAGAGTCATTTTGTGGGTGACGCCAAACTGAGTGGCGTGGTTGATGCTCTAGAGGGAAGGGATCCATACAGAGGAATGTGACCAGGCTGGAGAAGTGGCCAAATGGAAATCTCGTGAAGTTCAATAAGGGAAAATGCAAGCTGCTGCACCTGGATGTGAGCAAGTCACTTTATCAGTCCAGGCTGGGGGAAGAAGGAATCGAGAGCAGCCCTGAGGAGGACTGGTATTTTTCAGCCAGTAGAAGAGAAGGCTCCAGGAAGACCTCAGAAGCACTTCCAGTGCTTTAAGGGGCTCCAAGAAAGCAGGAGAAGGACTTTGGACAAGGGCCTGCAGTGACAGGACAAGGACAGGACAAGGGGAATGGCTTCCCACTGCCAGAGGGCAGGGTTAGGTGGGATATTGGGAAGGACCCTGTCCCCCTGTGACATTGGGGAAGCCCTGGCACAGGCAGCCTAGAGAAGCTGTGGCTACCCTTGGACCTCTGAAAGTGTTCCAGGCCAGGTTGGAATGGGCTTGGGGCAACCTGGGAGCCCATGGCAGGCAGTAGAATGACATGGGCTTTAAGGTCCCTTCCAACCCAAATCATCCCACAGTTCTGTGGTTTCCTCTGCTGCAGGGAGAAGGATCTCACCTGGAACCTGGGTAAACTATCCAAGCCGGGAAAGTCCTCAATGTCACCTGTGCTGATATTGAAGCAAGCTCCATGCCACGGACAGCGGACTCTTCCTTTGGACAAAACCCCTGCAGGAAACATGGCAGAGCAGGGTTGGTGTTGCCTCACAGCAGTCTCCCATACTGTGAGATGGCACCTCTCCTACAGGACACATGGCAGCTGAGGTGCACCTGGACGGGCAACGGAGGAGTTTTCTCAACATGCACACTGGGCATGTTTGGGACCAGCTGGGATCCTGTATGAGCAATTCCTTCTAAAATGCCCGGGATGGCAGGGTCCTCCAGTACCTCTGGGCACAGTTCCAAAGCTGTCTGCTCTGAGATATAACCTTGCTCTCCAGCCTGGATGCGGCTGCCATCCCCAGAGCCTCATGGTCATCCTTTCAAGCCCCACTACTACCCAAAACAAGTGGTGCCTCAAGCAAAGCATCATTGATTTAGAGTACATGTGTTCCAGAGCAGACCCTGGCACAGCAAGGCACCTGCACACACTTGGGAGGCACAGGCAAGTGCCCAAAGCCATATGCTCATTTCTTCAGGCACTGGCTCATAGGCTACTACCTTGGACTTCAGCTTTCCCTGCTACAATGCCAGGGCAGAGCACAGGCCACCATGTGACCATGGACTGGTCTTGAGCTTGTGTCTCTGCCTGCTAAGGCACAGCAGTGCCACATCTCATCACCACCACATGTGGGGTGCAGGGGCAGCCCCCCCTACACCTACGGCTGCAGCAAAGTCCCTAGAGAGATCCCTGTGTGACAGCCAGTCTGAGGAATACACCACAGGTCTCTGAAAGGGCAGTGAGCTCTCACCTCCAGGGCAGTGTGGGGCTCCTCTGCCCTGCTCAGCAAGCTGCTCACCCCAGGGGAGTGGCTGAGAGCATGGCTGCTATACCCAGCACGACGGCTGGGCCAGCAATGCCCAGAGGACACTCAGAAGGATGCGCTCCTGTCTTCCCCAGGATCCCACCCCCAGCAAAGTGCCCTCCCAACCCCAGTTTTGGTGAGGCACATCAGTACACAGCCTGCTGCCACTGCTCAGGCTCAGTGCAGAGACCTGCCTGAAGCCTGTGCTGACAAAGTGCCAGGATGCATAATTTTAGGTGCCAAGATGGGAAACCAATCCACCTGATCCCACTCCAGTCAATAATACAAGCAACATTCTTTTTGCTAGTGAAAGGATCCCATCAGCCCAAAGAGAGTCCTCTTCCCCCTCAACGAGAAGAAGCCCCAGCCTTGTGATCAGCAGTGGCAGCTGCAGACTAGAGTTGGCAAAGTGCTCTGGGGAGTTTTGTGCAACTCTAGCTTGCTGCCTTCCCCAGCCAGAAGATGCCCAGGTGATGCTGAGTGTGCAGTGCAGCACTGCTGCATGCTTGGCAGCACCGTCGGGGGCTGGCCTTTGTCCTGTGATGCCCTTTGCTGCTCTCCAGAACATGATGCAGACTGACCTTTGACCAGTGGAGCCCCATAGTGGGGACACTTGTGTCCCACGGCGTGGAACTCGCCGCTCTCCTTGATGAGCAGAGCCTTCCCGCAGCCCAGGTCCACTTCCCGCATCCTGGGGAGGAGGAACATGGAAACAGATGGCAGAGCATCCACCTCACAGCAGATGCCAACATTCCACCCCACAGTTCAACCCTAGTCCCACTAGGCTCCCCTCCTCCTTCAACTTGCTAACTACTGGCTTCAGGTGACTACAGATGTGGGTCATTCCTTGTCACCAGGCCAGCTCTGGAGGTGGCTCTGCTGCCCCAGCCTGGGCCACATCCAAGCTGGGCCGTTGAGTGGCAGCATCTAATTTATCCATCCCTGTACCAAGAGGCACCTTCCCAGCTGCTGGGGGAGCTGGTAATGGGAGCAAGAAACCAAACTGGTTTTACTTTGACATCAGCTCCTGCCCTGGCCCCAGCAGCTCAGAAGGCCCCTGCCAGGCTTGTGTTCAGTTTTTCAAACCAAACACAACATTTCCCAGAGCTGAAAAACCAGGAGAGGTGATTCTGAACTTGGGGTCTGCATCCAACACCTCAGGGATTTTTGCTCTGATCCTGGCCATATCCCAGGGTCACTTTTCCTGACAAATCCCTCAGGACAGCAGACACCTGTGTGTGACCTTCTTGATGTCTTCCTCAGCTATTTTTGCAGAGTGGAGTTCACACAGTGACCTCCTGCTGGCATCAGGTTCCTGGCCCAGCTCTGCTGGGTTCAGCTCTGCTCTGCAGAGGAGCCAGCAAACTTCAAGCCATTCCTATGGAGGGGTTCAGGGTCTCTTTGAAATCTCCCAGTTGCTCATAGAACAAGGAAAAATGGTCTTAAACTAAAAGAGGATAAGTTTACATATAAGAAAGAAGTTTTTACAATGAGAGTGGCATTTTAGCAGGATGCTCTGCCTGGAATGGGGTAAGAGCAAGAGAAAAGACTCATTTTACTCAAACAGTATTGCAAAGCTGTCAGTGGTGAACTGGGATGGGGCATCACACTGCTTCTGGTCTTGAATTATGCTAAATCCAGTCTGACTCATCAACCCCAAAGTTAAACATTCTGATAGCAAGAGGAAGACAGAGCAGATATGGTAAATTCTCCTCATCTAAAAAGGCTAAGCTGGCACAGCTGGCCTGCAGATACCTGACTGACAATCACTCGTCACTCTAAAAGTCCTTTCCCTTACAAATAGCAGGTTCTTCTAACATATCCCTTCTTGGAGTGTGTGTGGAGATTGCCCCTGGGGTGGGAACACCCTTCAAGGTCATTCCTCAAGATGAGTGAAGGAGATTTGCCCACACTCCCTGGTCTGGGTGAGTGACGTCAATCTCTGTTTTACAGTCATGGGGTTTTTCCAGCTTTAACACAATTACTTTAATATACTAAACTCTACTCTACTCTACTCTACTCTACTCTACTATTAGTTTTAGCTTTTATCCTGTATAGTAAATAATTCTGAGTAAGATCTTTTTGTCTAATCACTTATTATAATAAATCATTCATTTTTATACAAATATATCTGGTTTGCCATCCTTATCCCTGCAGGACAAAGTTGTACAAAGGTTCAAGCACACATTTGTAGTTCCTTAGATTTAAACAGTTGGCAGGGCTAGGATTGGATCCAGCTACACCAAAGCTTCTCTTGGAGAAGGAGTTTAAAAAGCCAGGGGGTCCTTTCTGCATCTCCTGACTCAGCAACAGCTTCTCTCACAAACTTGGTCTGAAACTCCCACTGCACCCAAGACAAATTGACATAGTCAGCAGGACGGCAAATAATTCTGAGAAAGAGACAAAAGGCTTATTAGAATATTTACAACAGCACAGGACACATATTAACACTCATCATCTTTGGTCAGTGAACAATTGATATGAGTGGGAAAGGATACAAGGGAAATTAAATAAAAAGAGGGATCACTGGAAGATTAAAAAAAGAAGAGCTATCATGTGTCATGTACTGGGATTATACTTAAAGGCTTGGCCAAAGATATTTCCGCAGCTTTGCAGAGCAGTACCCAAGCATTGCTGAGTGACACTGATGTTGTCCTGCACTGAGCAGATGTTTACTCTCTGCCCTCTCACTGTGCCTCCACCAGGTCCGCCAGACCTTCCTCTCAGCACATCCTGTCTCTTCTCACCTCTCAGATGCTCCCTTTCCAACCAATAGTTCCGATACATTCTGTGCAATCCATGGTCTGCCTGAGGCACTGAACCTCTTTCCAATGCAACTATCAGCAGCTGCTTCCTCAGAGGAGAGTCTTCCAGATAACCACAGAGGAAAGTAAGAG
The DNA here is from genome assembly GCA_024734035.1 of Alethe castanea. Classification (NCBI taxonomy): domain Eukaryota; kingdom Metazoa; phylum Chordata; class Aves; order Passeriformes; family Muscicapidae; genus Alethe; species Alethe castanea. The sequence continues at coordinate 13,590,291 of JANRGV010000049.1, forward strand.
TTGAGGAGAGAGCCCTCACTTTGAACAGAGCTGGACAGGGAACACAGAGGTGCTGCTCCCTGGAGACTGCTCCTCTTCCAGCCAGAAAGCCTATCCCTACACAGCTTGATGTTTATCTGGAAATCCTGGTTGCTCCCACTGCATGGAGAGGACCATCTCTACAGCTATCCCAGCACATTGCCTTTGGGGTGCCAAACACATCACTGTGGCCATAGCAAACCCCACTTGCTCAAAGAAGTCACTGGCCATGTGTGATTCCAGAATGCTATTCATGCACACCAGGTTCCAGGATCTCAGAAGAATGGGACAGACTTTGCATGCTCATTCCTTCTCAAATAACATCCCAACTCAATCCCATTACTTGCCCTCAGGCTACATAGACACTTGCTCCACTCTGCTTTGAAGCCATAAAGATGAGAACAGGGCTCAGCCCACCAACTCTTCTCTTTCACCCTCAAACCCACTTCAAGCCAGACTTTGGGCAAGTGCTTCACCTGCATCAACTGCTCAATGACAAATGCTCACTTTCCCAATTTCCTTGCCACCTTGGGTGAAAACCAGCAGAGCTCACCACACCTGCCCTTTGCCCCATTAATTCAGCCACCTTGCTCCTCAGAGATCCAGCTCTGCTCCCTCCCCAAGCAGGGCACTCAGCGCTTGGAGCTCTTCCCTCTGCACAAGGGGAACAGAGCAGTACAAGTCCTTCTGCATTCCTCAGCTGATAAAACCTGCTCAATGGCAACCATAACTCCCTGGGAAGATACGGTAAGTTAAAGAATTTACAGCTTACCCAAGAAGACGTGTGAGCTGAGAGAGTCAAAAACATGACCTGGGCTCTTCAAGACAGCACACAGCTACCTGCAAGGCTCCCATCCTGCACTCACTCCAGAGCAATCCAGAGAATGATTTACACTGCCCTGCACCCTGCCAAGCTGTTTACTCAGTTAGGAATTTGTCCTGTTGTCCTACCCTACTCCCCACCTGGGAAGCACAGCTAAATCTCAGCTCTGGTCTGCAAAGGACCTTTGCTCGAGAGCTGTGAGAGTACTGGGGGGCTGTTTTCTGTCCTTCCAGTTAGCCTGCTGGGAGGCTGGTTGGGTACAGTAGCACCAGTTTATCCTCCAGTATCTTTCTGCATCTCAGTTCTGCTGAGGCTATGCTGGTAGCAGAAAAACATAAAGACTGGGCAGAAAGCACACTCTGTGCTTGCAGACCCCACTAATACAAGGCAGCAGTGCCCGAAGCTTCATGCCAGCACCCTGCACTGCTGCCATGCCCATGCACACTCCTGCCCAGCACACTCCTTGGGAGAATCATGCCTGAAAATCCCTCTGGGTGCCAGCACAAGGGAGTTCCTTTGGCTTGGCCTATTTTTCACATGAGTTTTGGGACCCTCTCACAGCACTCCTATCTTGACCTGCACTCAGCCTGCTAGAAAACAGCTATTCTCAGCCTAAATTGTCTGGTGTTGGCACGTCTGCTGTCACATTCATAGCACGTTGCAGTAGCTGATGCACATGGGAACAGCTCCCAGATCAATGCCAGTTCCTAGCCCTGGCTTCAGCTGAGGAGCTCCCTGCTATGGCCACCTGCAGTCAAGTATGTTCTCACAGGCTGCAGCCAGCTCTTTCTCACCTTCCCCGCAGCCAGAAGAGCTCTCCATATTTTTCATCTATCATACTCTCTGGTCCCCAGTCAATCTAGCTATTCACAGAATCACATGGTGGCTTGTGTGGAAAAGGACCTTAATGACCCTCTCATTCTACCCCCTGCTATGGGCAGGGACATCTTCTATAGACCAGGTGAGGCTGCATCTCAGCCCTGGAATAGAACCCTCCCTGTGCAACCAGTATTTCCCAAGACAGACTCCCCCTTTTCCTTCACTCTACTATCAAGGCAATTCTGGCTGCTGCCTGTGCTCTGCCCTGCTCCTCTCCAGCCCTGCTGCCACTGCCCACCTGCACAGATGGCAGTAGGTCACCCACACCTCCACATGTCAAATCTCCTTGAGGGATACTCTGCATCACCCACCAAAGGCACCCACATCCTTGAGCAAAAACAATCCCACAGATGGGTTTGTCTCTGTTTGAGGTAGAATGGATCCAAACTTACCTCCTGAACACATTCTTCATATATACCACAGGGACTTTATCCCCTTCTACAGTACAGGTTTTGATTGGACAGGGCCAGCCCAATTGGCAGACCCTCTGGTGTTAACTGACAACGCGGCCTTCACTAAATATAGATCCCAGTGTTTGAGGGTTCCACCACCCATTGATTTCAATGTAGTTTTTAACAGTGCATTGCACCATTCCACTTTCCCAGTGGCTGGTGCATGACAGGGAATATGGTACACCCACTCATTACCTTGTTCAGTGTTTATAAGCCCAGTTCCTCAGAGCCTTTAACAGAGCCTGGGTGTTTGTAAGGATACTTTTGAAATTAGTCCCATTGTCTGACTCAATTCTTTCAGTGCTGCCATGTTGCCATAGGATTTGTTTTCCAAGAGTCAAAATGGTGTTCCAGACAGTGGTGTAAAGCATGGGCTATGTCTCCAGCTATCCAGTCATGCCTTCTACCATTATCAGCACCTAATGCTTGCCTTGGCAGCAGGTTTGCAGCAGTGTGATGGAATCCATCTGCCAGGCCTCTCCACACTTACACTGACTACCACCCCCCCGAGCACAGGAGCTTTACTCACTTGGCCTTCTTGATCACCACACACTTTTCACAATCACACAGTACCCAGGATATAGTGTCCATAGTTAAGTCCACCCCTCTAATCATGAGGCCATGCTGCATCTCTTCCTTGATGGCCTGAGGTATTATGGGCCCACTGAGCCAGAAATAATTCACCCTGATCATGCTAGCCCAGACCTACCCGAGACACTTTAATCTTGGCAGCTCAATCCACCTGTCCATCGTTGCGATGCTCTTCAGTGCCTGACTCTTATGGACATCCACATAACAGACTTTGACAGCTAACTCTGCCCAGGCAGCAATGTCTTGCCACAATTCAGCAGCCCAGATGGGTTTCTCTCTGTGTTGCTAGTTGGTCTTTTTCCATTGTTCCAGCCACCCCCACAGAGCATTTGCTACCATCCATGAGTAATTGTAGAGTGTTGGCCATTTCTCTCACTCAGCAATATCTAAAGCCAGCTGGAAGGCTTTCAGCTCTGCAACCTGATTTGATCTACTTGTCCCTCAACACCTTCTGCCACTCACCCTACAGGGCCACATACATCAACCTTCCATGTTGAATGCATCCCTGCAATAAGGCAGGAACTGTCAGTGAAGAGAACACATTGCTTTTCATTTTCAGGTAGCTGATCATATGGGTGCGGCCTCCTCAGCATATGTCACCTCCTCCTTCTCCTCCTCTTCTGATGACAGTCTGAAATTTTCACCTTAGGGCCAGTTTGTGATGATTTCCAAGATCCCAGGGCGATTGGGGTTTCCTATCTGAGCCTGCTGTGTGATCAGACCACTCCACTTACTCCAGGTAACATCAGTGGCATTGATGTACAGCAGAGACTTTCTCTTTGAATACCCAGCACATCACTGATAGTTGGGGTGCCAGAAGAAGCTGTGCTTCCGTGCTAATCATTTCTGAGTGTCCTCAATGTGATCATGTCACAAACCAATATCCCACAGTGCAGTAACAGAGAGATCCTGACCCCTTCCCTGCTCTCAAAAGGAGCACTGTGATGGGCACAGAGAGCATATATGAAAATACAGACAGGGT
>JANRGV010000049.1:13594135-13622534 GCA_024734035.1 Alethe castanea
GCCAGGCTGGGAGAGCTGGGGGTGCTCACCTGGAGAGGAGAAGGCTCCAGGGAGAGCTCAGAGCCCCTTCCAGTGCCTAAGGGGCTCCAGGAGAGCTGGAGAGGGACTGGGGACAAGGAATGGAGGGACTGGACACGGAATGGCTTCCCACTGCCAGAGAGCAGGGTTAGATGGGATACTGGGAAGGAATTGTTCCCTGTGAGGGGCAGGCCCTGGCACAGGGTGCCCAGAGCAGCTGTGGCTGCCCCTGGATCCCTGGCAGTGCCCAAGGCCAGGTTTGTCCTAGGTTAATGTAAAGATGTCCCCAAAGATTTGTACTCTATCACCATCTGCTGAAACCAGGTAGAGCAGTGATCCTGATCTCTGTGGGAGATATCCTCTGCTAATGGGCCAGCTGTTAAAAACCAGCTGGGGCAGTGTTCTTTATCTTTCCACAACCCATCCTTCCTCCAGGAGCTATCTCCTGTTAATGGGGATTGAGTCCCAGTGCATGACTGATAAAATTACATCATCCCACTGGCAGATGCTCCAGCCAGGTGGAGGAGCCAAACATTTCCTACCCAGATAAAAACTGAGATTTGGAACACTAAAGCTGCCCTTACCCACTGGTTTCCAGGGGACAAGAGCTACCAGGATCACTGCCAGGATGTCTACAGGATTACTGCTTCAAGAAGACCAATTCATCTGGACTGCTACCACCACCCTACCTAGCGGGGTGTCAGGTTGTATTCTGGCTCTGTCAGTGATTTTTCTTCTGGACTATTGCATGTATTTTAATTTTTTTCTCTTTTTTCCTATTAAATTATCCTTCTGACTTGGAGTCTCTCACTGGTTTTGATTTCAAAACCATTACAAGGTTGGACAGGGCTTGGAGCAGCCTGGGACAGTGGGAGGTGTCCCACTGGTGGGACTGGATGGGATTTAAAGCCCCTGCAATCCAAAGTATTCCATGATTCTCTAAGTGTTCTAGTTTTTTCAGAGTTGGAGGAGCTGTGCTGACCAAGAGAGCCAAACCATCAATTCTCACACTTCACCTGGTTTAATTTGAGAACAGGCACTGTAAAACCCCTGCTCTGAGCTGTGCAGCCCTGTCAGGCCTGACAGATACACCACACCTGGGTGGTGCCAGAAGCCTGGGCTGTCTTTGGGATCTCCACATCCCTGATGGAAAAGCACATATTTGTATGTGAGGTGAGCTTTGCTTTGGGAGGTGTTGGCCCTGCACATCTGGGAGAGATCAGACATTCCTGAAGACCCAATTACAGATCCAAGATAAATGCTGAGCTAAAAAAATAAGGGCTAGAAAACCTCCTCCTGCTCTTTCATCTGTGGTGCTTCCTCAGAACTGTTCTATTTCCCCAAGGAAAAAGAACTGGGGATTATAACAGGAGAAAAAGAAAAAGCAAATGAAGTCATGCTGCTTCTTCAGAGCAAGCAGGTTGCAAGGATCTGAAATGCAACCTTTGTTCTTCCAGAATATCCATCTTGCATCCCAGAGCACTGGGAAGCTTTAGGAATGTCTGAACAGGTTTCTCTCCACCTCACGCAGTTTCAGGGAGTCTGGGGATGTGGCCTTTCCAGGCTTTCTGGTGCTCCCAGATGTTGCTTCAGGTGGGGAGAGCACAGAAAGTGCTGGATCACGTCCACATTGCCTCATAAAACCACGGAATCAGGAAAAGACCTCAGACCCCCTCAAGTTGATCTGTGAACCCAGCACTGCCAAAGCCACCTCCAGTCCATGACCCCAAGGTGCTCTGGCCTCAGTGGGGCAGAGGGCAGATGGAAACCAGCTGTGGTCCAAGGGATCCGCATCCTGCAGCAGCTCCAGGGGCTGGGCTGCCCCTCGGCTCTCCCCCGTTCCTGGGGCTGGTTTGGGGCAGGGCTCTGGGCACAGCCCAGCCCCACAGGTGGGATTTTAGTTTTGGGGTGGTAACAAAGAAGGAAATGTCATTTTGGGGAGTCAGTTCTGAAATGGATGGGGATGAATTGAGGAGCTGAAGGTTGCTCTGGATATTGCTCCAATGTTTCTGTGGATGGATGTGGAAAGGAGGAAAGGAAACGCCTCCACTAAACCCCAGAGGGACCTTCAGGAGAAGTGGGGCAGGGCTTTTGGTTTGACCTGGTTCTCATGGATGGGATGGATTTCTTGGAGTTAATTTCCAAAGATAAACACAACGATCAGAACTGTTCATTACCCATGAATTATCTCCATGGAGTGTGGTTCCCCAGAATGGAAGATCTGCTTTGTCAGAAGTTTCAGAAATATCAAAATAAACCAAAATAAGCCCACAAACTCAGAACAACAAGGGAAGCAAACCTGCCATAATTAGGTCCCAAGGGATGCTTGTTCCCAGCTCGATGGAGAAATTAAGTCAATACAATGGAATGGTTAAATATTGACTGAACTGTAATATTTAATCAAGAAGGATTCATACTGCTCCTCTTTCAAAAGAGCTTGAGCTGCTTGTTTTATTGGCTTTTTAATCAATGCTTTAATTATATCAGTGCTCTAATTTCATAATAAGCTTACATTAATTAAGGCAGCTCTTCTATATGCAGATAGTAATAGGAAAACCAAACCAAATAAGAGGAATGTGATGTTCTCCTGCTCCAGAAGAGACAGAGACTGTGCTGTTTACAGTCATTTACTCTTGCAAAGGGAAATGATACTAGGAATTTGTGGGACTCAGAATGACCAGGAATTCTTTGTTTATGCTTAGCTCAGCTCTGCCTCTGATTCTGTGAAAGAATTGTGGAAATAAGAGCTTGGCTCAATATGGCTTGTACCAGGTTGTGCATCAGATTCCTGGGGAAAAAAAGTGTTTGGGTATAGTGGAAGATAAATGGGGATCCCCCCCAGAATGTGGCCTCAGAATCTTCTGGTGGATGTCAACTCTGCCAGAGGGATGAGGGTGAGTGGAGAGGACTGAGCTGTTCATTAAACAGTGATGTTTCTCCTGGTGCTTGTGATATTCACAGGTTCACACAGGCTGGGAAGAATCATTTGGTTTTCCAAGCACTTTTTCCTTCAGATGCGGAGAAGTGCATCAGTGCAGTTTGGATGCTCCACCCCAGCTTGTTATCCTGGATCAGGGGAGTGCAGGGCACTGCCTGGATGAACAGCTCATTAAACTGCTGATTAGCACTGCCAGTGTCTCACTGCCACTGTCAGAAACCAGGGACTGCCCCAGGGTAACCACAGTTAGGATAAAAACCTGGAAGGAAAGATGTTTAGTGCTGTGGTTGGAATAAATCAGGGACTGTCTCAGGTCTCTGCCCACCCCACTCAGTGGCTGTGGTGGCCTGTGAGGTGCTCGTGGCTGCACACTTCTCTGCAGCCTTACTCCTGCTGCCAATGCCAATGGAAAAGCCATTTCTCATCTGTTTTTCCAGAGGCAGCAGGCAGGCAGAGTCCTCCTGCTGAGCAGTGGCTCGAGAAGGCAGCAAAGTGCTCCTGGTTTGGATTAGGACAGAGTGAGAGCAGCCAGCCCTGCTCCTGAGCCTACCTCAGCATGCCAGGGAAGGAGCGATTCCCTGGGATACAGAGAGCAGCATTGTCTCAGCCAGTGGCATTAAAACCTTGTGGTGAGATCATGTCTTGGACCAGGCCATGTTTGGAATGCTAGGAGGATGCTGTTATCCCAGGATTTCTTTGCCATGAAACCAGATCTTTGCAAAGCTGGACCCTTTCAATACAAAGGATTTTCATTAATGAGGTCACTGTGGCTGGAAGGGCTCCTCTGTCCCCGGGGTCACAGTGGCTTTAATAATGCATTATTTCACACTTAGACACAATGCAGACAGAAGGGGATTTGTGTAGCCAGTGAGATAAGGTGTCCCAAAAGCATTTAAAAATGTCTGTGGCTGTATAAATAAGTTAGTGGGAACTGGAAAGGGATATGTTGAACTGGCAGCTTTTTGGAGCTGCCCTCAGCTGATGTTGCCACATCTGGTGATTGTCATCTTCTATCAGCGTGAGGAGCTGTGAGCTGTAAAGGGAAGCTGTTTGCCTTGTGAGGATGCTTCATTGATTTTTATTAACACTGGGGTTTAGTTCTACCTGCTGCTGGAAGCTCAGCTCAGCCAGGGGCATTCTCAACAATTCCATCACAAATCTTCCCAGTCAAACCCAGTGAAAGGGGTAAGAGTACAAACAGCATTAAGCTCCCAATGCCAGGCTGTGAAGGATGTCTCTATCAGTCATTGTGAGGGCACCAGGACGTCAGTGTCTCCTAAGCTAAGATTAAAAATAATTAAATGTTTGTGCCCCTTTGGAAGGGTGGCAGTGGTGGAATTGCAGCAATAACAAACACAGTTATTTCTGTTTGTAAGGGATTTCTGCTACCCCCTGATGTGGGGCTCCTGCCCCAGCACTCAGCATGGGCTGCAGGGACAGCAGGACCTGCTGGGGCCCTCCAGAGCCGGGACACATGCCCAGGCTGGCACAGGGGCCAGAGCACAGCCAGCCCCACCAAGCAAAACCTGTCATCCCCACCCTTCTGCCTGGACAGGGCCCTCAGGAGCTCCCTTGAACCCTGGTCAAAAATGAACTGAGGAGCAGGACCCATGGACGTTGTGCTCATGGGGATCCCCTATAGTGAACCTGCCCTGAGAAACCATGTCCAGATCTCTGTCCTTGTGGGGATCCCCTCCTGTGAACCTGCCCTCAGAAACCACCTCCAGATCTCTGTCCTCATGGAGAACCCCTATAGTGAGCCTGGCCTCAGAAACCACCTCCAGATCTCTGTCCTCGTGGGGATTTTCTGCATTCCCTCCCTCTTGCTGCCCTCAGCACTCCCTGCTCCAGCCCTAGGTCCCTGCTGGAGCTCTCCCTGCTGCCACCCGGACAAATCCTGTCCTGGATGGGCCAGAGGAGCAGGACAGGGCCTGGGGAAGGGCCCAGCCCTGCCAGAGCTGCAGGACAAGGAGGAGTTTGGCTCCTCAGGACATGCAGGGCTCAGGGCTTGGCACCTGTGACAGCTCTAAGGAGGGACAAGTGACAGCAGCTGCCCCCAGGCAGGGGCACGGAGCAGTGGGGAGCCTTGGATAAATGAGCAGTGCAACCAGAGCCCAGCAGAGCATCAGCTCCGGGGCAAAATGTCCCTAACCCTGGGGCAAAATGTCCCCAGCTCCAGGGCAAAATGTCCCTGGCTCCAGGGCAGTCGAGCAGCCGGGAGCCTCCGCTCTATCCCCAACTCAACACCTCCAGACCCAGCGGTTACTCAACAGCTGCACTGTATGGAAACTACAGACAAAACTATCCACAGAATCATAGACAAAACTAGAGACAAAACTATCTACAGAGCTATCCACAGAACTATAGACAAAATATCAACAGAACTGTCCACAGAACTGTAGAGAAAACTATCCACAGAACTATCCCAGAACCATCCACAGAACTACCTCCAGAGTCCAGCTCCCAGAGGGCTGGGAGTGTCCCAGACAGGAGGGCAGGCAGTGCCCAGGGGAAATGGTAGTCTCTGTTCCAGGCTCCTGGTATGGTGTGACCCTGCCCTGGCGCACACAACATCCACTCAGTCACCCTCCCCTGCTACAGCTGGACAGAGAAGAGAAAATTTACTGAATGGTTCATGAGTGGAGATAAGGACCAGGAGGAAAAAACTCTTAAGGCAAAACAGACTCGGCTTAGAGATACAAAGTGAATTTATTACTAGCAAAATCAGAGCAGGATAACTAGACACCCTTAAGAGCACCTTTTTCCCCCCAACCTTTCCCTTCTTCCCCCTACCAGCGCAGGGAGACAGGGTGGATTGAAAGGGCTGTGGGAAGATTGGAAGGTGTAAGGGCACAATGGCCATGTGGAGAAGGGTGGTTCAAAGCAGCCCTGCATCATGTTCCAGCAGCTTGGTACCACTGTATTAGACACAAGTGGATACCCCAGCCACAGAGATGGTGTTCTCCTAGCTCCAAAGTGGAGAAGAAGCTCTGGGTACTCCCTCATTGCCCCCACAGAACCAGGAGATGGCTCCTCTGCTGCCCCAGGCAGAGAGAGGGAAGGGAAGCCCAAGCACAGGGCAAGTAAGCAGCTCTGGCTCTTTCTGCATGAGCACAGGAGGACACGAGGGGGGTGGGATGGTGAACCCACCTCTAAGCTGAAGTTGTGTGAGTGACCTGAGAGGGAAGAGAGCTGTTAAGGGCCAGGGCACATCACCGGCTGCTGTGTGAGAGGACCTTGACTCCAAAGAGCCATTTCCCAGAGGTGATGGGCAGGTGGGGGTGGTGGTGACAACAGAGAACTGTCCCTTGAGTGCCCAGCGTGCCCAGGTGTGCCAAACTCCCAGTGACAGCAGAGCACTGTCCCTGAGTGCCCAGCGTGCCCAGGTGTGCCAAACTCCCAGTGACAACAGGGCACTGTCCCTGAGTGCCCAGGGTGTCCAGGCGTGCAGTGCCAAGGCCCTGGGCAGGAGCTGAAATAAGCGGGATCTTCATTGATTCCCTGGAGAGCACTCAGAGTCTCCTATGTGGACACATGGACACACACCTGAGGTGCCTCCTGCTTGGTCCTGCCCAGCCAGAGCTTCCACAGCCCCTCTGGAATGCCTGGCATGGCCTGGGAACGCAGGGAAGCAGAGGGTAAATCATCTCTGCAGCCATCACGGTGTCCAGCAGCTGCTGTGCCACTGGAGCTCCTGCCAGGGCAGCTGGGCAGGGAGTCCCCTGCCCCTCCTGAGTGCCACACACACCCTGTTTTTGCCCCTGGTATGAGGTCAGGTGGAGGCCACCAGCTCCCAACAGATCCAGCTGCTCAAGGATAGATCCCTGGTGCTGGAAGCCCAAACCTCCAGCACAGCCAGACATTCACCTGTTGAGTTCCCCTGCCCCTTCCCAAACCTGCCCCTTTGTCTGGGAGGTCACAGGAGGACAGGACGTGTGCTCCCTCCCTTTCAGCACCTTTGTGGGGCTGGGATCTGCCCTGTCCCAGCCCCAGCAGCCCCTGTGTCACACAGTGACCTCTGGGGCTCAGCAAGCCTCACATCCTCCACTGCCACCCCTCGTGTGAGCTCCTGTGGGCACCAGATTCTCTGGAGAAATCACCTGGATGGCAACCAGGAGCTCCTAGGAGAGAATCCCTAGGTACTGATCCCTGAGGGTTTTTTGGGGCCCTGGTTCTGACAGGGGAAGTGCCTCAGCTTTGCCTTTTGCCTTTGCTGCTGCTCTTCTCAGGGGTGCTGTAGTACAGCAAGGCTCTTAAAGGAGATGATGTTTAACTGGAGGTTCCTTCCCATTCCTTGATTGCCTGACATGGTTTTATCTTCTCCAGCTTCTCCATAAATGAGTCTTTATTCATGGATGTTGGCTCTGATTCGTTTGAAAATGCTGCAATAATTGCAATTATGAACTGAACTCCAGTTTCCTGCCTGACATAGCCTGAATAGTCTGAGCAGTTTATCATGGCAGCACTGAAACTGCTTTCCCAAGAAATGCCAATACTTTGTACCACCCCGATGTATCACATCTTTCCCTGAGCCTATTACTGAGACCAGCACAAGCAAATCCATGTCCTCAATGTTTTTCCAGTTTTATCCCAGTCTTGCCCCTCTCATTTCTTCCCTTCTGCCCTCTGAACTGCTGCTTGGTTTTCCTCCTTATAGGGGGAAAGAATTCTAAAATACTTGCAAAGTTAATTTCTCCAAGAGGGAGTGAACGCTGTGATCACTTTCCATGTGAATAGGAGAGGAGTTAATTGATTTTAAAAATCCTCTCTGAAATGAAGTATATGAAATAATAAATATTCCAAGCAGAATGTTGTAGATCTTCAGGATTAAAGTATGGGTTATGCACTTTCAAATAGATTTAATTTTGGCAGGTCTGTGTTGACAGGTCCTAAGCTGGAGCCTGTTCCTTGTACTTGGAGACTTCTCTCACCATAAGAAGCAATCCCCATTTCAGTATTTTGCAGGCTTTTAGGTTCTCTCCGGTTCAAAGTGAGAGAAGACACTAAAATTGGCACCAGCACAGTGGGAGCTCACACAGTGTGGCAGGAAACAACATCCCTTCTCCCTCAGATCCCAGGGCTTTGGTCACTGGGTTCTTCACGCATCTTCCTGGGTCCGTCTGTTCACAGCACTCCCAGGCTCCTGCTTATGCTCAAAAAGGCTCCTTTAGAAATGGTGAGAAAAATGCTGTATCCTGGGTCTGTGATGCTGCTGTATCCTGGCATCCTGATAATGAAGTACCTGGGGGGTGTGATTGCCATTCCTGACCGCTGAATTCAGGAAACCAGTTGTCCCTCCCCAGAGCAAGGTCACCAGACCCATCCTGAGCAAGGCAGGAGAAACCCACAGGTTCTGCAGACACCTCCCACATGCAGGATGCTCTGAGCTGCTCCCATCCCTCCTGCACCAGGGAGGTCCCTGCTGCTCCCCAGGCACAGACAGTGGCAGGGACATGGTGCCAGCCCAGGGGGCTCTGGATGATAATTCAGATTTAGAAATGAGGCTCTGTCCCCTCGTACAGGGGAGGAGAAGATGAAGAAAACTCTTCTTCATGACAGCCGGGGTGCTTGGAGAATTCATCACTTGTGGTCTGCGTGATAACTTCACGGACACGGCTTGTGGAAACCTCAGGGCATTGCCAGGAACCTGAGGAAGCATTTCTGCACCAAAAGGATGCTCAGACACTGGGACAGGCTGATCACCTGATCTTCTCAGAGATGTGGTCAGTGCCCCAAGCCAGTCAGTGTTTAGGAAGAGTTTGGAAATTGCTCTTGAAAACCTGCTTTAAGTTTTGGTCAGCCCTGAAGTGGTCAGAGCTGGACTGATCATGGTCATTGCAGGTCATTTCAGCTGAAATAAACAGAACTGTTCTGTTCTGTTCTATTCTGCTCTGTTCTATTCTGTTCTGTTCTGCTCCATCCCAAGCTTCAGAAGCATTTGGGGAAGCTGAGTGCAGTGAACATGAGCAGCAGGAACTGGGATGTGGCAAACAGGGAACTATGTCCTCCCCATGAGAAACCTGAGGCTGATGAATTCCTTGTTCATTCTCTATCTGAAACTGCCTCTCTGGAAGTTTAATTTCAACAATGTGCAGATGGCAAAGCTGCTGGTGCCAGCCTGGAAGCTCCACAACTCTCTGTGTGGGTCACAGGGAGGCCAGGGATGAGCTTCCCAAAGGCCAGTGGGAAGGATGCTCTTGCTATTCCATTCACATTTCTCACTGAACATGCAGATGAGTTTAATTTCTGTTTAATCAGCCTCTGCAAACAGCAATCACTTGAGATTTTTCCTGCCTCGCATGCAGTGATTACCCTTCTTACACCAGCACTGCTTGTACCAGCCTGGGGGCTCTCAGCCCTCCAGGTGACATCTCTCACTTCAAGGAGGGTTTGGTGCTTTGCTATGAAACACTCTGTGAGCTGGAACTCGTTGGATCTGGAGGTGGCTTGGTGGCATTGTGCTCTCCTTGGGGCTGAGGTGCCCCTGGGATCTCTGCTCTGCCCCTGGAGCAGTGCCAGGAGTGGAGACATCGCTGGAGCCTTGTCCATGTCACCCCTCACTACAGGGGTGAGACCCCAACTGCAAAGAGACCCCAATGCTGGGTGTTTGCAGCACCCCAGGGTGTTTGCAGCACCCCCAGTGCTGGTATTTGCAGGATTTGTGCTCTTGCCCTACAATCTGTGTGGGTGAAATTCAGCACTGCAGAGATCAGCTGCTGCTGTTCCAGCTGTGATGGCAGGACACAGGGAATGGTTCCCAGTGCCAGAGGACAGGGACACATGGGATATTGGGAAGGAATTGTTCCCTGGGAGGGTGGGCAGGCCCTGGCACAGGGTGCCCAGAGCAGCTGGGGCTGCCCCTGGATCCCTGACAGTGCCCAAGGTGAGGTTGGACAGCGCTGGGAGCAGCCTGGGACAGTGGAAGGTGTCCCTGCCCATGGCAGGGGTGGAATGGGATGAGTTCTGGGGTCCCTTCCAATGCAGACCACCCTGGGCCCATTCCTGCACCTGCTGGGGATGTGCCCAAAGTCTCCAGTGCACAGAGACCTCCCTGGCAGGTCCAGTCGATGACTTCAGCACAACAGAGGTTGAGAACTGATAGGCTGGAGGCAGAGACCTGATTTTTTCATGAAACTCATGATACAGAGAAAGAAGAGCTGGAGCTTTTGCACAACTTTAGCTCCCAGAAAACTCCCAGAGTTTTGTCCCTTCGTGTTTATAATTTTAGCTCAGACCTAGAGGCATTTTGCCTCCAACATAGGGATATTTTTCTTGCCCTATGGGTGGGGGACACTGCTCCTTCAATTAAAAAAAATTCCTTCTGAAGCCCTGAGCAGTCTGAGGATGCTGAAAATTGCCTTTCCTAGACCACCAGCATCCTGCTGCAGGTTGTGGGCCATGTGCTGACACTTGCATTTAATTCCTGTCTGCAGTGACACTGCTGTGATCATCTCAGCTGTCTGTCATTGCGTGGGCAGTTATTTCTGACAGCTTATCCCAAAGCAGATCATTATGGGCAAGGGGAAATTTAAGCAGTAATTAGGGTTAAAAGAGATTTATTGCAGCGTGCCAGGTGTGGCACTTGGCATCCTCAGCCTGATACTGCCACTTCCAGTGGATTTATTATCTTCCCTTTTGGGGAGGTGATGGTGGAGCAGGGCCTTTCTGTCTAGGAATGATATTAGAGTAAAATAAAATATCTGTCAGCCATCCTTTACTGTTCTGTGCCCAAATCCCCATATCCCTGACAGGTCCTTAATTGTATCTTCTCTTTTCTTCCCCCTTCTCCCCTCCAAATTTCCCTAAGCCTCAGCAGCTGGCTGAAAGCTGGAATGGAATCATCCCAGGTCCTACACAGACAGCCTCATTTCTGAGGGAAGAGCAAGGATGGAAATTTCTGTTCCACAAAGCTGCAAAAAAGTAGAAGTCAGGGGACTGATGTGCAGCATTCAGCAAGCCTGGTGCTACAGCAGAGATCAGCATCTGCTGTAATTACTTTCTTTAGAACTTCACAATTGTCCTGATAATTTTGGTAGGAAGAAGAACAAATGGGAAAAGATCCAGAAGATACTCTTGGTGAATTTTTTAATTAAAATGTTTTTGATTTGTTGAGGAACACTGAAAGAAGCAATTAAAACAAGAAGATATTGGTCTATACTTACAAGGGAGAGCCTTGCCAGGATTAACTGGCTTGGCCCAAATAAATTACTGCCTCTGAATTTGCATTAGCAAATACTTCCTAGAGATGTTAATGGAGAAAGAGTAAGAATGGAGTGGGTGAGATCATAGCAACAAAGGCAGCCTGAGGGTCACAGAATCCCAGAAGGGTTTGGGATGGAAGGGACCTTAAAGCTCATCCCATTCCACCCCTGCCATGGCAGGAACACCTTCCACTGTCCCAGGCTGCTCCAAGCCCTGTCCAG
Source organism: Alethe castanea (assembly GCA_024734035.1). Taxonomy (NCBI): domain Eukaryota; kingdom Metazoa; phylum Chordata; class Aves; order Passeriformes; family Muscicapidae; genus Alethe; species Alethe castanea. The sequence continues at coordinate 13,605,515 of JANRGV010000049.1, forward strand.
CATGGCCTTGGGCACTGCCAGGGATCCAGGGGCAGACACAGCTGCTCTGGGCACCCTGTGCCAGGGCCTGCCCACCCTCCCAGGGAACAATTCCTTCCCAATATCTGATCGAAACTTACTCCCTTTCAGGTTGAAGCACGTGAGTGGTGAATTAGAGAATTTGTAGTGGTTTCTCCTGGGAATGGGCCTGTTGGACTCAGGAGGGGTAAGGCAATAGAGCCTCACAGCACAAGCTTTGCCATGATGAATGAACATCTCCAGCAAGCCTAACACATCCTACAGAGCCCCAGGCACCCCATGGACTCTGTGGCCTGGCATCTACTCCTCCACTTGGACCTGTTCAGGATGGCTCTCTTTGGAGAGCAGGAGATCATTCTGAGACAACAAAAATGTATTTTTTCACATCTGTTAGTTAAACACACAACACTGTTTTCACAAAATGATTACTTGTAAACCATTATCCGCTGGTACTGGTTTCAGACTGATTTCAGTGGAAAGTATGTAAAACTTAACCAGCTCTTCAAGAAATGTGTTGTTTTCTCCACAGTCCCAGAATGTTATACTAATGCACCATTGCCACATTTCCACATCACCTTCTGTTGTTTTTCCATCGCCTAGTGGCAAGGAGAACAAGCAAAATATGCATATTTAGTGCACCTGGGATTGAATTTGTGGTCCTTGAAGACAGATGCTTCAAAACAATTCTTATCAGCTTCCTGGTATAATGGTTGTGAACACAGAAATTCCTTGCTGCGAGGGGGGTAATGCCCTGGCACAGGGTGCCCAGAGCAGCTGTGGCTGCCCCTGGATCCCTGGAAGTGCCCAAGGCCAGGCTGGACAGGGCTTGGAGCAGCCTGGGATGGTGGAAGGTGTCCCTGCCCGTGGCAGGGGTGGGACTGGATGGGATTTAGGGTCCTTCCAACCCAACCCATTCTGTGATTTGATGATTCATGGGTTCATTTTTAACTCTGCTTTCCTTGTGTAACCCACACAAGAAGAGGAATCCACCACAGGCTCTCAGTAGGTGGTGGAACACAGGAGCTGAGCTTCAGCACAGTGTGCAAACTTCTCCTCAATGCTGCTGAATGGTTACTTGCCTCCTAACCCTAATTAGTAATCCCACGCTAATCAGTTCTCATCACCCTGAAGTTCCCAGAGAGACTTTCTTCCAGCTCTGAAAAGCTCTCCCTCAGAATCTGGAGTGTCTCAGGGGGCCAGAGGTGGCAGCGAAGAGCCTGTGGCTGTCTCATTGTTCAGGGCAGATGGAGAGTAGCTGTGAATGCCAGGTTCCTCACCCTCACCTCCTGCAAGTGGCACTGGCAGTGCAGAGAAAGCAGAGAGACTGCCCTGGCAGCTCCAGAGGAGTGGCTGAAGACTGGGGGATGACAACCAGCAGAGGTTTGTGCTCCACGGGAGCAAATTTCTGACAGAGATGGACCAAACACCTGGGCAGCAGCAGATCTGGGTGGGCTTCGTGAGACTTCCTGCAGCCTTCCTCCAGGAGGGAACAGAACTGGCCCAGACAGGGATGGATGGTGACCCAGGGTGACATAAGGTCCAGCAGGATGGGGCCATCAGAAACACACACCAGAAAGGGAATGGTACAAGCATGGCCCTGGCACCTGTGTGCCCAGCACTGCTCTGGTCTGTCCCTGGTATGGCCAGGGGGGACAGGAGGGGCTGGCTCAGCATCACCACTGTCCTCAGCGATGCACCGTGAGAGGGACCCCAAGTGACAGCCTGTTTGGGCAGGACAGGGTGGCTGCAGAGGCCACACACCTCCATTCCCATCCCTGTGCCACCCTGGAGGGGTGTCCTGCCTCATCTCTACAGGATGCCAGGGGTGATCTGGAAACTGCAAAGGCAAAAGCACAGAGGATGTTTGTTTAAGAAACTCCTCTTACGTGATTTATAAAGTGTGGTGACAGGCTTGAGAATAATGTAGTAATCTAAAAAAAAAAAAGCTTTAAATAGCAGAGGTAGCATTTCCCAAAGGAGCCCTGCTTCCATGGCTGGATGAGAGCGTTCACTGCCTCAGCCCCGTGCTCCCACGTCAGTCGTGTGCGTAAATGGGGTGTCCCAGGTGGTGCCCAGGCAGCCCCAGCACAGCCCCACTGTCACAAGGAGCCTTACATCACGGAGATTTCAGGTAATAAGATGCATTTTGTACTGGAAAGGGCTCCATTACAATGAATGAGGCATTTCTGGAGGACAGGTGTCAGTGAAGGCTGCAATATTTCCAGCAGAGGATAATGAGTGTCACAGTGTTTTCTTTAAAAAAAGAGAGACAAGACAGGAACTGTAAGAAATTCCAGAGATCAGAAGCATGGAATGGTTTGGGTGGGAAGGGACCTTACAGCTCATCCACTCCACCCCTGCCATGGGCAGGGACATCTCCCACTGCCCCAGGCTGCTCCAAGCCCTTTCCAACCTGGCCTTGGGCACTGTCAGGGATCCAGGGGCAGCCACAGCTTCTCTGGGCACCCTGTGCCAGGGCCTGCCCACCCTCCCAGGGAACAATTCCTTCCCAATATCAGATCTAAACTTCCTTTTGAAGCCATTTCCCCTTGACCTGTCCCTCCATGCCCTTGTAAATAGTGCCTCTCCAGCTTTCCTCTCAGCTCCTTTCAGTACTGGAGGCCACAATTAGATGACCTCAAATCTTCTCTTTTCCAGGCTAAGCTATCCCAATTCTCTCAGCCTTTTCTCCCAGCAGAGCTACTCCATCCCTCTGATCATCTTGGTGCCTCCTCTGGACTCTCTCCAGCAGTTCCAGGTCCTTCCTGTGCTGGGCCCCAAGCTGCAGGCAGTTCTGCAGGTGAGGTCTCACCTGAGCAGGGCAGAGGGGCAGAGTAGCCCCCTCTGCTGCTGCCCAGACTGGGGGATGAACCCAGAGCATGGGGATTTGGGGTCCCAGCACACTCAGCCAGGGTGTGTCCAGCCTCTCATCCATCTCCCAAGTCCCTGTTGGCAGGGCTGCTCCATCCCTTCATTCCCAGCTTGGGTTGATCCTGGGGGTTGCCCCACCCAGCAGCACAGAGACAGGCTGGGCTGGGCTGTGATTGATGACTCGAGATGTCCCATGGCAGGAACCAGAGCTGCCAAAGCCGGGGCTGTTGGTGCTGAGGGCTCAAACCATGCCCGGTGCTCTGCTCATGAGCAGCCCACAGCTGCAGAGAAGAGGGCACACCTAAGCCTACAAACTGTGTTCCCAGATAAGGGAAGAGGCTGATTAGAGGCACAGCTTCCAAGGTGGGAGGAGTCCTTCATATCCTAACAACTCAGCTGTGAGCGCTCCCCTCCGGAGTACCGGGACATTCACAGGTGGGAAGGTTTTCCCCTCTGACGGGTAAATCATGGATCCAAGATGCTGATCTAAGAGACAGCTGCAACATATTAGAAGGATTCAAACACTCCTGAAGAGTGACCCACACCATTCCATCACCCAGGAGTCCCACAGTCCATAACATGACATCACCCAGTGTGAAGCTCCCTGTCCCAGGGGAGGAACCTGTGCATTTCTACCTGAACCTGAGTGAATGTAAACCAAACAGATTTTTTGTTTGAGGGACTTTTTCCCCACATCACTCAATGGATACAGTCTGCAAGCACTGAGAATACTGGAGGAAGACCAACAGGGCATTATCACAATTAACAGAAGGTTATTTTTTCTATTTCTCTGTCACTGTTTCTCTCCCTGCCTCCTCTCTTTTCTGTTTGTCTCCCTCTACCTCACATTTACTGTTCAAAAAGAAATCCATACTATTGGCTTTGGCACACTGTCTTGTTTTCACCCTAACTTGGGCAGAGGTATCTCCCTAGTGATTGTAATAATTGGATCTTAACAAACACCAACACCTGGTCTCGTTAAACTATGTGAGTTTCCCATGGGCCACTCCTGGAGCACATCAAGATCCCTCTGAGTGGCCCCAGGTGTGTCACTTCACTACTCAGCTGCTGTCACCTGCAAACCTGCTCAGCGTGTCCTCAGACCTTCACTTGTGTCATTAATTAGGGTCTGTGCTTCTATTGCATAGAAAGCAACTCCCAGGCTGGAACCAGAGTCCTGGCTCTTTGGTGAGCTGTAGTTTGAGCTTTGTGATCAGTCCCCAGGCAGGAGTTAGAAACAAAGGCAAACCAGGCCTTGGCTCTTTGTCAGTCCAGTTAGGAAATCACATGCCCAGCCATGTACTTTGCTGCATGTCTCTGATCATTTTCCTGAACCTCGTCAAGTGTCCAGGCAGACAAACCCCAAGGGGTTTGCCAGGCAGTGCTCGCACCACTGCCAGGGGATGGATGTGACATCACCCAGGGCTGGCTCCACCAAGCACATCCCAAGAGCTGAGCAAGGGCTCTGCTTCCCCAAATCATTGTAGGAGAGCAGCTGCCAAGAGCTGGATGAGAGGTTCAAGGGGTGTGTCCTGGGGCCTTTGTCAGCAGGATGTCCCAGTGGCAAGGTCTGACTCAGGTTTTGTGCCACAGACACCAAGGTGGGTCTGCACCCACAGCACAGACACAGTCATGAGTGCAGGACCTCAGAGACACCAAGCCAGGCCTGGGTGCCAGTGCCTGAACCTTTCCCCACACCACGTTCCAGCTCCTTTCCACTCGGATCCAACCCTGATTGAATATCCAGTGGCAGCTCCCAGAGGATTTTCTTCCATTACATTTTATGAGAGGGTTCAGGTTCCAGTGTGGAATTCCAGCAGGAATTGCCTGTTGGTGTGCAACCACCATGTCCCAGGGTACAGCCTGGATGCAATGATAAATCAGGAGAGGAATATTAACGTAGCAGAGATGTTACAGCAGCAGTGCAGATATTTGGTCAGGGCGAGTGCTGCCTGTTGTGGTTGATTGCAGCTGTCAGGACAGCTCTACCTCTGCAAGTTATTTGCTTATGCCACACAATGGATATTAAAACGTCCATTACACCTCTTCCTGAAGAAGCAATCTGTGGAGACAGTAGCAGGCAATCACAGCTCTATTACCAGCAGTGAAGAGCTCTGTGACAAAAATTTAATGCAGCTAAAACTGACTAATGGCTTCAAGGTTTGGATTTTTGTTGGTTTTTTGTTTTTGTTTTTTACTAATGTATGTTATTGCTCACCATATTTCTGCAATTACCTGGGGGAAATTCCTGCTTCCAGAAGTTGTTTCTTGGGTTGTGTTTGCTCCATAAATAGGAAAGACACAGCTCATTTATTGTAGGTACAAACCATACAGGAACCATCCCTCTCAAGCTGCATCTTGCTAGTAGAGGTTTTACAGCAGAGAGTGAAACATGAGTGAGAAGCAAGGAAGTCTCTGATAGGGACTGGAGCAGAGAGACAATAAAACATCTCTGTCTCCAGGCTGGCCTTGCCTCTTCAGAAGTTTTTACAACCTCTCTCGAGGGTTGCACATCATCAAGGAAATCTTCCTGGAAGGGCGTGAGGAGTTTTCCTGCTCACTGTACAGCTCCTGTGAAATGTGAGGATGGCTTAGGGGAACAGTGGGGCAGGAAAAAAAGCTGCTGGTTGGTAATGTGTGAGTTAATTTGGACAAAAGAAGGGGAGATGTCTCTGGTGTTCTGCATGCAGAAAGGATAGCACTAGTGATAGGACAAGAGGGAATGGCTTTAAAAGAAAGAGAATAGTTATAGTTTGGCTATTGAGAGGAAATTGTTCCCTGTGAGGGTGGAGACCCCTGGCACAGGTTGCCCAGAGAAGCTGTGGCTGCCCGTGGGTCCCTGGAAGTGTCGAAGGTGCACTGGGGGACACTGGGGAAGGGATGCAGGCTGTCTCTGGGGCCAGGGATGGGCAGGGGTCACAAGAGCAGCTCCCTCTGGGCAGGCCTTGGGAGGTGATAACCACAGGGATAGATGCTCAGCAGGTCCCTTTGGTGACTCTCATTTTTTACCTGTCTAAATGGATGGGGCAATGGGATGGGTGAGCTGCCATCTGGGATCGTCCTTGGGATCACAGAGCAGAGCAGAATCCCTGAAGGGTCAACAGACTCCTCATCCATTTTCTGGCATATCTGGAGGTCTTGGTTTGAAAGACATGAGTCTGCTAAAGAAGGCAGGAGACTCTCTTGGAAGGGAACAAGTTACCCTCTTCCCTCTGAATTATTATAACTTTGAAATTAAGTGGCTTTCAGGCAGAGATATGGGGAAAGGAATAGCAATTCTTTACTAGTGAGTACAACAAGGCAAACAAACAACAACCATGGCATTCCCAGCAAACAGACCCCCAGTCCCAGCCTCTCTCGGCTGCAGGCACTTTCCCCTTGGCGCAGTTCCGGGCACGGCCAGCAGGGGCGCCGGTGGCTCGCGGCCGGGCAGGCGGCTGCGATGATTCCCCCGCGGCTGCAGGGGGCGCTGCGGAGCGGGCTCGGCGAGCACGCGGTGGTGGCGGCTGGGCCGGGATGGGAGGGGGTGGAGAAAGAGGCGGCTGCTCCCGGTGCCCCAGCAGCACCGTGGGGAGCAGCAAGCTGAGCAGCAGGAATGAGCAAAGACATCCCCGAGTGGTAGATGAGACATACCGAACTCCACAGCTGTAGCTGGAACCACAGGCGTCCCGGCAGGCAGGGGATGCAGGGCTGCAGAGCAGTGAAAACTCTGAGCAGTGGCAAAAGAATGGCGGCGGCTGTGACAGCTTCCAAGCAGATGGTGACAGCCCTTTTCTTTTTTGTAGTGAGGTGGGGTATTAATAAGATCCCAGTTCAGCGGCTGCTATCACAAGCAAAAGGCTAACCCCACAGTAGAATGAGCAGGGCTGGGTTGGGCTCCAGCGAATTCCCGCCCCCGAGGGAGAGAGAGCCAGCAGCTGCCCCAGCCCAGTCTTTTACCTGCCCAACTCTCTCAGTATCTCTGCCCCTCCCAGACATATCTCAAATAAGAGAAGTACAGCCAGATGCCCGCCTACCCTGAGCCTGGCAACTTCTTTTGTCTCTCTTAAGTACCCAGTCGTTCCTTTTTCCAGCAACTTATGGGACAAAATTCTGCAAGGAAAAACAAAAAAAGATCCTAACTCCCAACGTCCTGTCAGTGCTCACATCCCAGGACAGGAATCCCAGTTCCTTGGTTTCACTACCACCTAGTTCCATACTGTGGGCCTTGATAACCCAGCACTGGAGCAGCCAGGTTGTCAGGGGCTCTCCCAATCGGCAGCTGAAGTCTTTTTGGATATCCCACAACTCACAAGGGGATGGGGATTGGGTGATTGCCTCTTCCTCCTGTTCTGAGGGTCCTGGTTCCTCTTCATCCCTCACTAAGCAAACGGATTTTGCCTTGGATGTCTTCTTCCGTAAAGGGGCAAGTGCTCCTGGCGTGGGCTGTTGCCCTGGTTCAGCTGCAGCTGGAGTATCTACGGTGCCTGTTGCTCTGCCTTCCTCCTCCTCTCCCTGAGAGTGCTGTCTAGGATGGAGCGCTGTCTGATAAATAGTAGCCAGGGCCCAACACACTGCATAACTTTGCACCTCTCTGGAACTGCCACAGCATTTTTCTTTCAAATAATCTTCCACTTTATCAGGATCCTGTAGTTGTTCAGGGGTGAACTTCCAAACCAGTGGAGCAGAATAGTCCTGTTTCTGTCACATTACATGCCACTCATGACTACCCACCCCTGGGGCAGATCTCTAAATGATCTTCCTAAAAATCTCTTTTGTAACTCTAAGCATGGTGTGGACTGCACTGAGGAGATCTGGAAGACTTAGCAACAAGAACATGCTTTCCTTAACATCCAAGGGAAATTCAAAATCCTCAAAAGCTGTTGTCACAGGCTTGAAGGAGGAAAAGATGGCGAAACCTGTGAAAAATCTTCCTCCCTTGCTCTTCCCACAGACTGGGTATGATTATTAATGGACTCTCAGAGACAGCACCCAAGGACAAGGCAGGACATCAACACTGAATACACATCCTAAATGGCCCTCATTGTCCTCAATGTTATCATGTCACAAACCAATATCCCACAGTGCAGTAACAGAGCGATCCTGACCCCTTCCCTGCTCTCAAAAGGAGCACTGTGATGGGCACAGAGAGCATATATGAAAATACAGACAGGGTGAGGTACCACGCCCACATGAACACACCAAGCAACATTGTGGCCAGTTGCTCTGTACCTAATACAACAAATGCTTAGATCAATTTTGTTTCCAACCCTCTCTGGGCAGATCTGTTGATATCTCAACCCTTCCCACACCGTGTTGGGTGTTAACTAAGGCTGCTGTGGTTTAGGAATGGAATTCCCCAATTTAGTGCTCCCACTAAAACCATGCTGCTGCTCACTCTCCCTCCCTATTTGTGGGTGGGAGAATTGGAGTCGCAAAAGGCAAAGATCGCAGGCTGAGATAACAATTTACTGGAAACAGCAATGAGCTAAGAAAACCAACAGTATCAGCAAGAACATTAATAACACAAGTGCACAAAAGAGAGAGTCACATGCCAAAATGCTCACCCAGAGCTCAGAGCTCACTACCCCACTCCCTGTGGCTTGGAACCAGCATTACCCCACCTTCCTGTGCACCATGTTCTGTCCCCCACAGTTACTCAACCAGAAGGAACCACTTCTCCCCACAAAAGACTACCTTCCCCTGCCCTGGCAATGAGATGAGGTTGTATAGAAAAACCTCTGGGTTCTGGCCATGCACCTCCTGGCTACTGCAAAAATTAACCTTGTCCTGGTTGGAACCAGGATACAAGCCAAGCAGCCTCAACTGCTCCACATCATGTGAAGATTTAATTCAACAGAGTCCAGTCCTTTGTAGAATGGTATAATACATAAATTCCCATTGCAATGAAAAAAAACGAAAAAACAAAAATGTTTATTCCTGGATTAACTTACATAAGAAAATGAATTTATGGCCCATGAAGCCCCTTAAGTTTAGCACAAAGTAGTCCAGAGTACATGGATTGTTCTTGGATACTATCACAGGCAATACTTCAATTTAAAGCAAACAGCTGCCAGACTCCTGCTGTGTCCCACACACCTTTTGTTGCTCCCTCACTGGAACAAAAGTTGTTCCAAACTATTTTCTTTTATAGATGAAGCCCTCTGAGATATCAATGGAACCTGTACTTCTACCCCAGAAAAGAGGCACCTGTAAAGCACAGTGACTGGGACAGGCACTCTTTAGACTTCAGAAAATTAAATCAGGGCACTGAACGTGCCCAGCTGAAATGTGCTCTCATGTGCAAAAAGATCTGAAAAGCTGCATCCTTAGTGAAAGAGCAAATTGATGAGCTCAGCTGGAAGAGCCAAGCACTGCAGACAGGATGGAGCACATGACCTGCCCCATCAGTTCCACCCATATGCTTCTCCTGTTGTTTTGTAAAATCACTAAAGCTGTAAATTTATTTTAAAAAGTCTAGGTTGGTTAACACAAGTTGAGCAAAGCCTCCTGAGAAATTCTGCTACAGAACATCACCTCTTTCTGAGACAAGTCCCAGTCCAGATCATGCAGGGAACAGCAGACCTTCTGGTAAAAACAGTTGTCACTTGTCCATGATGTAATTTTTTAAGATATAAAAAACCTTACAAAGTTAAATTATCATCTCCAACAACTCTCAAGAACAAGAGAGGTTAGGTTAGAAGGTCTCTCAAGTTTTATCTGCAAAAACTTTTGAGTACTTACTGTCCATTCTCCAGGTCCTTCACGTGGCACACAGATGCTTCTACCACGTCCTTTGGGTTGTGGTAGGGGTTGCTGGCAATTGGATGCTCCTCCAGGTGGTAGTGTCGGGCAGTCCCATTGACTTTGTAGATCAGAGGGCTGGCTTTCCCATTGGGTGACATCTCTTCCTTGCTTCTTTCCTTTTCAGGTATCACAACTTCAATTTTCACTTCAACTGCAGGAACAACCCAAAACCTTTGTTAAAATGAAGCCAGAGGTTTTGCTGCTCTTCACTGTTCTATCACTTCATCCTTCCCTGAACTTGGAAACAGACATCAAAACAGGTATTTTTGTTGGCTTGATTTGGAAGATAAAACATTTAACATCAAGCTTGGCTTCATTACCTGAGCCCATTATTCCTCTATTCTTTCTGCATTGGGCACTTTGCATTCATGAAGTATATATTCTTGAAAGTAGACATGAGTCATTGGTGCAAAACAACCTCTCAGGTAAAATTCTTATCCTGTTTAGTGGAAAACAGCTTCAGGCAGCTCCATGTGAGGCATGCCAAGGTCTCTGGAGCTCAGACAGACTTCAAAAACCCCTTTAATTGTTTGTAGGTAATGTTAACTGAAAGGGAAAGCCAACACTGCATGGTGCATAAAGCTGCTTCATTAGATGGAGACCAATTAATAAGGAACTAGAAATATCCACAATTATTTCCACATGGGGTTTTGAGTGTAGAGTGACTCTACAACAATAGGTGAGACAAGCAAGTATGGTCCATTTTTCTCATATGTACACCAGCGAACAGGTCTGACAATAAATCATCCCTGTCCTGGGGACCAGAGGAGCCAGGGACACATGGGAGCAGGGACAGTGGGGAGCAAAGGCGCTCTCGTCAGCCACCCACGTGAGGACATGCAGAAGTGACTGTGAGGGTGATGAGCCTGGCACAGGTTTGCTCAGAGAAGCTGGGGCTGTCCCATCCCTGGAAGTGCCCAAGGCCAGGTTAGATGGGGCTTGGAACAACCTGGGGTAATGGGAGGTGTCCTTGGCCATGGGCAGGGGGTGGAACTGGATGAGCTTTAAGACGTCCCCCAGCCCCAATCATTCTGTCATTCTGTGTTGATACGAGCTCCCTGAAGGGCAGCACCCACCCACCCTACCCCCATGACCCACCCCACGCCCAGGCTGGGCAAGTTGGCCACAGCAGCATCAGAAGCCACTGATAAGCTCTCACATCACAAAGTGGAAAACATCACTTTATCACCTAGGGACTTGATCAAGCTAAAGCCATAATTATAATAATAAACACCAGGGAGTTCTATAGTGAGCCAGGGGAAAGTGCTGGAGACTGATGAAGTGTCTCAAGTACATGGGAAATCATTGAGCTTTCCCCATCTTATAAATGTCATGAACAGGAAAATCTGTGTAGAAGGTAGAGTTCACAAACTAAACAGGTTAAGGAAAGGCAGAGGAAGGGTAAAAACAAACCCTTCAGCAAGGCTTGTGAATTACAGGGATGTTGGGTCTTCCCAGCCTCATCTGTTGTCCCAAACCTTTTATTGCAAGAATATCGAGAGAACAGTGGAAGAACAAGTCAGGGAGAAGAATTTTGAAAGGGAGAAAAGCAAGTGGCCATGGCCATGCAGGCCCTGGAGGCAGGCAGCTATCTCATGAGTCCTGCACGCTTCTGCTGTTTGTGCATGCTCAGCAAGGCAAGGGATGCATAGCTTTTTGCCAAAGTGCCAGATCCCTGTGCTCACCCAGGCAAGATTCACCAGGGGTAGTGACAGACAGATCCAGGAAAGTGATTTTCTGTGTATGTACACTGAATCAACAGAAAACATCACCTTCTGCTGTGCTCTTGCAGCTGCAGGAGTTAACGCAAATGAATAGGGCCAGCACCACGCATTAAAAAACCCCACATTGCTATAAGCAGATCTGTTCCTGGAGCTCTAGAGAAGCAGCCCAGCTGCTGCAGGCACCCAGTGAAGAGACTGCTCTCCATAAGCACCGCTTTCCTAGGGCATTGGGAGAAGAAGATACAGATTTTGCAGGACAGAGTTTGGAAGTATAATGAATACCCATTTATGCCAGTCCCAGTGAAATACTTTTGGCTCAAGAAACAAGAGGCTGATATCATATGGTTTCACAGTCAATCTGCAGAAAATATGGCTGTGCATCCTTGCAGCCAGACTGCAGAGCCAGACCATGTCGCAGGATGAGAAAAAGGTTGGACAAAGCTGGTGGCTCTGAGCCCTAATGGTGAGGGGGACATGGATATCAGTGAATTCACCCTGCAGGTAACAATTCCCACCTCTCACTTGGCTGATGCCCCAGCACTTTGTTTTCCAGAGCAGTTTGGGTCAGGTGAGCACATGGAGCGCCCACTGATTCACAGGCAAATGAACCTGCAGAGATGAAGATGGAAATGTAGCTCTAAGCTTTTCCCTTCTTCCTCAGTTAGAAAAACATATGCAGAAAGCAGCAGGTCTCTGGCACTCAGCCATCCCCACTTGGCACCTACCAACACTGCTGGACAAATGTCCAGAGGAAAAGAAAAATAATTATAAAATCTTCCCTCTACTATTTCGGGCCCCCCACTTCACTGCTTGCCTCTGTGGGGGGCATACCCCACTTGCCTCTCAGCAATCCTTTTTACCCCTATGTCCTCCTCCTTCTCATGCCTCTTAGCCCCTCATGGGGTGTCCATCTGGCCTGAAAGCTGCATTCCTGAGGGATGATCCCTCCAGGAATCCAGGACTAAGCAGCACCTGAGCTGATCCAGCAAACTGGTTCAGTTGCCAACAGGGAAAATGACATTTAAATGAAATACTTATAAACCCAAGTTTATTCTGAAATCTGATTGGTACAATGGGGCTGGGGTCAGTGTGCTCCAGCTGTTTGACAGGGTATCTATAGCTGCTAGAAGAGGGTCTGGACCTTAAAGCAAGCTGTTTGGAAAGTTTTAGGCATGTTACTACAAATCTAGACAGTAGACAACTCCTCAAGAATATAGGTAGAGATATGGATATTCCTACATAGGTATGGGCATAAAGGTAAAGATATAGATGATACAGATTAAAATATAAATAGAGATTTATATATATATAGGTATAGATATAGATGAGATAAAGAGACAGAGATGTGCCTGCTTGCCCTGTGCCACCAACATCACTTATACACATACATATGTGTGTGTATGTGTTTGTGTAGTTCAGGCACATTTTTAACCTATCTGCATTTTTAACATACATGCTTACATAGATGAAGAACCAGAAGGCCAGGGCTGGAAATATTTTGTAAGAATATAGAAAAAAGCAGAGGAACCAGCTGAGCATTAGCAAGTGCTCATATCACATATCTACATGTACCTCAGCACAGCAAGCTCTCACTACCCAAAAATCCTGTCAGCTCCTCAAACTCACAGAATCATTTAACATACAGACTCTTGACTAGACTATAAATTTTGAACCAATTTTTTTTCTCCCAGGTTTTCAGCCTTTAAGTCAAACACTGCTGAGATCCTTCACATACAATTAGGAATCATGTCCCAACACCATTTATCACAGTTAGTGTTGTTTTTCTCTTATGGCCACAATGCTCTTTTGCTTTGCCTTCATGTCACTCACACAAGCAGTCAGTCCTGAATATCCCATTACATCTGCTGTAAATTTATTCCTTCTCCATCACTATTCACAGCCTTGTGGGACCTGTCAAAGCCTCTGCTTGCTCTTGGAGAGGTACTTCAGACGTGAGGCTGGAACTGTTGACATCGATCCCAAAGCAGGGTACTGACAGGTAGCTGGGCTGCAGCTGGGTCACAGGCTTTCTTTTTAAAAAAAATAGGGCAATTAGATGCCCCAATACTTCTCTATCACAGGATTGGGTTCCCAGTATGGCTCAGAGCCCTTCTGGATGCTGAATTTAAATTATGGACATAGGGCCATTGACAGGTTGTATCTCCAGTTACCCAATACTTAAAATACTAGAAACCAAGAAAATACTGAGTTAATATGGGAAGCAAGAATTGACATGAGCCAAGAGCTGACTTGAGCCAAGGGGAGTCTGGATAAGATGAAGATGTCTGGCTATAGGGGATGGAGGAGCTGAGCTGGCAAGGGGAGAGATGTGTCTGCCTTCTTCAGGCCCAAAACCTTGCAATGCCTCAGGGTGTGCCACTTCAGGGCTCAAGGCACAGGGCAGAGGAGCACTGAGGGCAGGCTGTATGGTGCCAACAGCTTTGGGAGCAGTGTAAACCAGAGATGCATCAAGGGATGATGCTGGAAGGACCAGCAGGCACAGGCAGACATCTCAGTTTACCCTAGTAGGGTTTATTTTCCCAAAGCCAGCACAGAATAAATCCACCACTATGGGACATGTTTGGGGCTTACTGTGCCCTGCCAGTGCTGCACTCTCCAGGCATTCCCTGGGCTCGCCCACCCCACCTGAACTACAATCCCCAATGGCAGGGACTTCAGGCGGTCTCAAAGAGACTCCAAACCATTTTTATGGACCTCTTCTCCCCTTCTTCCAAGGCCAGGGCTTGGAGCAACTGGGTGTAGTGGAAGGTGTCCCTGCCCACAGCAGGGGGTTGAAACTACTTGGTCTTTACAGATCCTTCCAGCCCAAACCATTCTATGATTCTATCATTCTATTAAAAATGACAGAGCCAATGACAAAACCACCATGTCAAATGTGCCTGGCTCTGCTCTCCCTCTCCAGAAGTTCTGTCAGCAAGTGGAACAGTCCAAAACCAGGAGGTAGGACTTACCAGCCCAGGCTGGGGACAAGCTCAGAGCCAAGCTCAGGTCACACAGCCAATGGCACCCCTCCAGCAGTGGTGGGTGGGAAGGGAGCACATTTCCTGCTAAATGCATCCTCCAAGCAAGGGCAAAGCCCACCCCAAACACCCCATGTGCTGGGAAGCAACTGCTCTGCCATCAAACACTGAGCCCAGCAGAAGAATCACAATTTATAGGTTTTGAAGCCACTCTACCACACCCAGCACAAGAGACTGGGCTGCTACAGCTCACACAGAGCTGGCACATGATGCCTCCTGTCATCCACTATCCTGACCTGGCTGTGCTGTGGAAGCAGGTGTTAGGATACCACTCAGGCTGCCAGCTGGGCAGCTCATTCCCAATGCATCACACACCTGAGACAAACCCGGGGAGAAAATGATGCAGAAATTGAGAACTGGGCTTTCAGAAGAGGACCCGGCATCACAGGACTGCAGCAATTATCAGATTGCTTCACTGTTTGAACTTAAGTTCTTAATTAAACACTGAAATATCCAGACAGGGATGGGTGCTGCAGCAGCAGCCAAACCTCATGGCTGGCCAGCAGTACAATCAGCACAGCTATTTAGGGATCCAGGACTCCACTTCCCAGAGCTCTTGTATCACTCATCTGCCCATCAAAAGGTGACACGTGCACAGTGCCAAGGTTATCTTGAGGGTGCTCAGGGTGACGGAGGGTCTTTCTTGTAGTGAAGGAGATGGAGCAGGTAAGGACCTCATCTACACCTTGAAAAATGCCTGAATCAGTTGTGTTCACTTCAGGCTGCATCCAAAATATTCCCTTCACGTGGAAACAGCACTGATGGAGCAAATAGCTCTATTCTGTTCCTGCCTCTTATTCGGACAAGGAATAGGTGAATTCCTACAAATAATAAAGTCCAGCCCTAATACTGTACAATTCCCACATGAATAACAGTTCAGCTCTAATACTGTATAATTCCCATATTACTGTATATTCCCATAATACTGTATAATTCCCATCAGTGAAACTTTTTGCTATAACAATCAGTATCCTCAAATGCCTCTGTTTACCTCCTTGCATTTGCAGGTTTTATAAGCCTGGGATGAAGCCACGCAGTCAGTGCTGAGCTACCCAGGGGCTGTGGAAGGCTTGTGCAAAGCCTTTGAAGATGCTAATCCAAACCAGAGCCGAGGGATGGAGGTGTGTTGCAGGGTGGCATTTTCAGGCATTTGTCCCTGCTATGCAAATACAGCTCTCCACAAAAATCTGCAGCTCAGGAAAGAGGTCTGCAGAGTATTGGTGTTCCAACACTAGTCCAAGATTACACAGTTTTGCTGATACAATACAAAATTAAGTGGAGCTCATAACAGTTTGTCACAAGTTTAGTCAACAAAGGCTCCTGGATGTGTTTTTACTTC
Organism: Alethe castanea; assembly: GCA_024734035.1. NCBI lineage: Eukaryota > Metazoa > Chordata > Aves > Passeriformes > Muscicapidae > Alethe > Alethe castanea. The sequence goes on from JANRGV010000049.1 coordinate 13,621,294, forward strand.
TCAAACATCTTAAAGAAACATATAAACAAGGCTTTCAGAGAGAAAACTTACAGGTCAGAGTGTCCAGTGCCGTATTACCTTGGTGGTGACCCATAATATAATCACAGTAGAGGTCAAGGGCAGAAAACCACCTTTATTTTCTCATTGTGCCTTGCATAAAGGACCTCATTCCATGGATGCTCGGTGAGTCACAACTTCTATCGCCCTTCTGACCCGTTTAGTCCTTCAACCTGAAATCCCTCCTGAATCAGGCAATGAAGACAAATTGCCAAGAAAAGATCCCCAAAAGATATCTTTCTACCCACAAAGGCTACACAGGGATGCTGACTGGTCTGATAGATCATCACCATTCTCTGATTCCCCTTGCCTTGGGGCACAAGCAAGTAACAAGGATAAGGTCACCCTAAGCACCCTCTGAGGTGGCCAAAACAAGCTGCAGAATGGGAGCTGGGAGCACTCCTCCATGGCAGCCTCAGGAACAGTGACAGGAGCAGCCACTGCTCCCTAGGGTCCTGTGCCAGGTGCAGGTGCTGCCAGGTGTGATGAGTATGAGTGATCATGCAGTGCCTGCTCATGCCCAGCCTGCTCAGGACAAGGCTAAGCATTGACACTTCCACACAAGGCCCCCCTCAACCAGCCAGTTTGCATGGGCAGGTGGCACCACCCCTGCCCTTCATACATATACCCAACCTTCTCCAAACCATACAGAGCAGGGAGCCCACCCAGCCCAGCCGTGGAAAGAATGTGCCAGGCAAGGGGAGAATCCTTGATGTTCAGGCGTTGACAACTGCTTTCCCCACCAAAAGCAGTACACCCAGACAAGCTTCACCAAGAAAATAAAATCTCAACAGCAGAGCAGCTCCAGGACCTGGCCTGCTCCTTCCCAGGTCATTCCCTTCCAGCAGGGAAAGAAATAAGGGCTGGCCAGTGAGTGACAAAACTGTGGCAGAAGGAAGGTGCTGGAGGCCTGTGTGTCTGTGCTGGGACAGCTGCCACCCTAAACTTACACTGGAGCATGAGGGGGGCAACTCTGCTCCAGATCCAGCAGAAGGGTAGAAGCAGGTGGGTGGTGAAGAACACGGAGATGTGACCAGGCAGAGATACCTCCCTTGTGGTAGAGGGTGAGCTCCTCTCCCACCCACCTACCAACGCCCCTGGTACTGCTGCGGGGGGGGGGGGGGGGGGGGGGGGGGGGGGGGGGGGGGGGGGGGGGGGGGGGGGGGGGGGGGGGGGGGGGGGGG